>CAXKWD010000001.1:9784611-10384611 GCA_964059195.1 Ectobius pallidus
CTCTATCCATATACGATTCCAATCTATTATTTATAATTTTCAACATGATTTTACTAACATGCGGTATTAATGCAATTGTTCTATACTTTGCACATTCGCTATTATCTCCTTTTTTTGGCAGTGTGATGAAAGTTGACCTTGTCCAATCTATCGGCCACACTTTCTTTTTCCATATCAAATTACACAATTGCAGTAATTTTCTTTGAATATTATCACCCATATTTTTTATCAGTTCTATAAGAATATTGTCGTCACCAGTGGATTTTCCGTTTGGTATCTGATTTACCGCCCATGTGAATTCTTCTATAGTTATTTCCGGTTCAAGATCATGTTGTTTCTCCTCGTAGTGAGCTGTGATTGTGCTATCCTTTTCATGCAGTTCTTTTGAATACTCTTCCCATCTATCCAATATTTCTACTTTCGTTGTGAGCATTTTGCCAGATCTATCTTTGATTGCAGATGTGCTGCTGCTATGGTCACCTACGATCTTGTTGATTGTTCTGAACATTTCTTTAGGTCTATTTTTTACATTATATTCTTCAATTGATTTGCATTCTTTATTGATATAATCATTTTTGTCGTTTCTTGCTTGGTATTGAAATAATTTATTTAATTTTTTTACTTTTACTGTATCACATGCAATCTTTGCATTTTTTCTATCTTCAGCAATTTTAATAGCTGTCTCACTTAGCCATTTTGACTTATTTAACATCTTCTTTATTGGTATATGTCTCTTTGCCTCTTCTGTAATTCCCCTTTAATGACGTCCCATAATACTTGGGGATTTTCTATTTCTTCCTTTATTTCTTCTGCTCTCCTGTTCACTTCAATTTTATATTGGTTTGGTATATTTTCCACATCGTATATTTGCACTGTATTTCTTTTTCTTACCTTACCTAATTTTACCTTTATCGTTGCCACTAGTAACTCATGATCAGATCCACAGTCAGCTGAAATTATTGTGCTGACATCCTGTACTGAACTTTTGCATCTATTGGGTCCTAAAATGTAGTCAATTTGATTCCTATATTTAGTATTAGGCGATGTCCAGGTATACAAATATTCTTCTCTTTTCATGAACACAGTGTTTGCAACAAAAAGATCATTTTCTGCACAGAATTCCACTAATTTTACTCCTCTTTAATTGCAGTTACCTAGACCAAAGTTTCCAGTAATTCCTTTTGTTACTTCTTTTCCTACTTTAGCATTTAAGTCCCCTATTACATATATCACACTCTTTTTTGATAATAGGTCTATTGCATATTGCACTTGTTCTTAAAACGTGTCTAGATCTGAATCACTCGCATCCGAAGTTGGGGCATACACCTGCACTATTGACATATTGATAGGTACTGTTTTGAAAGTTATACTAATGACACTATCACTATTAGTCCTATATCCTAGCACGAATTTTTCCCTTTTTTCATTGATTACTATGGCTACGCCATTCTTTTTCAAATTTTCATGACCTGAGTAATATATACATTCTTTTCCAGTTTTAATGAGTCCTCTCCCAATCCACCTAATTTCACTTAAACCTAAAATGTCTAATTTGAATTTGTCTTTTTCTCTTGCTATTATTTGTGTTTTACCTATATATAAGCTACGCACATTCCAAGTTGCAATTTTGAATGGTTTCGTGATGTTTTTTGATTGTCTTATTTTGCTCACTCTAGTATTGTCAGTGGCGTACCAAGGCTACTTGGCGCCCGGGGCTAATTAGATGGTAGTCGCTCCCTAACACTAAAAAGGTTCAAGGTTCAATGCGTTTAATTTAACACAGTTTGACGTTCACAATTATTTATTTTTAATAAGTAGTATGTTACTTTAATACATTATAAAGAGAAAAATATGAATGAAATAAAACTGTGTATTATAAAGTCAGTTTGTTTGAAAAAAAAAATAAAGAGAAAAGTTTCAGTCATAACAAATTTTTAAAAATGTTCCTTCCTAGCCTTGATGGATGCAAACTTATTTATAATAGAGTTGAAGTCTATAGTAGCAGCCACATCACGTTCAATTCATAAAATTGCTAAATTACACCGTAAACTTTTCCTGTGTGCTCGACGCCCACGACCTGTTTCGTATTGTCTTTAAATAGTTTAAAACAAAATGTTTATTTCATTTCTAAATAATATTACTGCAGTATTTAACAAAGTAATAAAGAAAATTTGACCAATAAATCCTTATATTATGCCTGAAAAAATTATTTTTTCTTAAACTAAAAAAATCCTTTTTCAATTTTGGCGCCCCCTTCCTTACGGCGCCCGGTGCGGCCGCCCCGTTCGCACCCCCCTTGGTACGCCACTGTGTATTGTCTATCTCGGTAACTTCTACCGTACCATTCCTCGTCTTGTTCTCTATAGAACCGCTTGGTGTTTGGTCTATATTGATATCATTTATCCTCAAGTTCTCTATCCTGATCATTTCGGTATTGCCACGAAGAATAGCATTAGAAAATGCTCGTGAAGCATCAGTAAGTGAAGTGCATGATAGAACTGATACGTGTGAACCTATGGTAAAATCTATTTTGCCTTATACAAACTATAATTCTCATAAAAAGGCACACACAGACTTTAAAAAACCGAAATCAATTGCAGAATGAGCAAGAGGATACTGTGAGAGGATGAAGTGACAAAGAAAAGGTAAGCTGAAGAAAATACATGAATAAATAAAGTTTTACTTCTGTCACGTGGCGTTCCACGCACTCTTTTTATTTTCATGGGCCTATATTAAGGAAATACAAAGGAATCAGCCTCTGCAGTACAAAGACGTTTTATATTATTTACCTAGACTGACGATATGCGGCGCGGCGGTGGCTAAAATTGAACAACTCGCGCATCCGCCATCTTTGAGGCATGTGTTATGCATGAGAATATCAACAGTGAGGTTTTTTAAATATTAAAAACGAAATGTAAGCTTAGAATGACAGTGTTTGTGTTCATTTTGTTATTGTGTGCTATTTAGTAATTGCATGAAGTGTAGTGAGTTATAATATGGTTATTATTATTGCGGATACATTTCAATATTGTAGGCCACGTTGGTTGGTTAGAATTTATATTTTCGACCCGTGTTTTTTTATAGTGTTCATGGTATTACTAAAAATATGGTGCACTCGTGTGCAGCATACAACTGCACAAATCGTCAGAAGAAGGATTCGGGGATTTCTTTCCACAAGTAAGTAATATAGCTTAGTTATATTATAGGTTAGGAGCGGTGTTGTATTTTGGAATGGAATGCACAACTGTAATTTTTCATAGTAATGTACTATTATAGGAGTACATAGGGCTAGACCCCTATATTGTATAGGTTGAGAACAGTAATTTTAAATTTCATATCTTAATGACTAATGACGTTCCATAAAATGACAGGCTATTGTATTATATTGAAACACAGTGGCGGACGCAGAATTTTTTTCGGGGGGCGGGGATTTGAAAAATTAATTAACTTATATATATATATATATATAATTAGTTTATAAAACTGGCCACTTAGAGTGCATATATAGCCTTTTTTCAAATTTCGGGGGGGATATAACCCCCTATCTCCCTCTGCGTCCGCCACTGTTGAAACAGTTTATAATTTTTCTTATTTCATTGTGGTTAGGGGATCTTTGGCTTTCCATATGTCCTTAGGAATAACAGAAAAATGTAGGACTAATCATATTCATTTAATCACATATTTCAGGACTCGAAGGGCTATGTTCAAAGATTACAACTTACATTCACTAAAAAGACTGAGAAAAATGACTTTACTGGGAATGTCAACACAGGCCTATGATTTTGTGTTATTGCATCTTTTTATGAACCAATAGGTGAGCATTAGATTGTATGGTTTCTATATCGTTTTATTTATTTGCATTTTATTTTACTGTAGGCCTAATTGTAGCCTATTCATTAATTTAATCACATATTTCAGGATCCGAAAGGCTATGTTCAAAGATTACAACTTACATTATTCACTAAAATGACTGAGAAAAATGACTTTACTGGGAATGTCAACACAGGCCTATGATTTTGTGTTATTGCATATTTTTATGAATCAATAGGTGAGCATTAGATTGTATGGTTTCTATTTCGTTTTATTTATTTACATTTTATTTTACTGTAGGCCTAATTGTAGCCTATTCATTCATTTAATCACATATTTCAGGACCCGAAGGGCTATGTTCATAGATTACAACTTACATTATTCACTAAAATTACTGAGAAAAATGACTTTACTGGGAATGTCAACACAGGCCTATGATTTTGTGTTATTGTATCTTTTTATGAACCAATAGGTGAGCATTAGATTGTATGGTTTCTATATCGTTTTATTTATTTACATTTTATTTTACTGTAGGCCTAATTGTAGCCTATTCATTAATTTAATCACATATTTCAGGACCCGAAAGGGTATGTTCAAAGATTACAACTTACATTATTCACTAAAATGACTGAGAAAAATGACTTTACTGGGAATGTCAACACAGGCCTATGATGTTGTGTTATTGCGTCCACATGCGATAAATGCAGGAAATTATGTTTAGTTCTTACATTTATTTATAGCTATATTACTCTCAACTCATGTTTAATTAATTTTTTTCATTATTTATGAAATTAAATACCGGTAGGTTTATGTTTCCTTTTACGTTTAACAGCTGTATGTTGTC
The DNA here is from genome assembly GCA_964059195.1 of Ectobius pallidus. NCBI lineage: Eukaryota > Metazoa > Arthropoda > Insecta > Blattodea > Ectobiidae > Ectobius > Ectobius pallidus. The sequence goes on from CAXKWD010000001.1 coordinate 9,789,266, forward strand.
TGCTAAATGATTCTTGCCTCAAAGATGGCGGCGAGCGACCACTTCTATTTGGAGCCATTTCACGCCGTCTGCGCAGCTGGTGGTGTGGTGGGGACTTGCTGCAGTGAGAAGCTTTATTGACTAAGCAGAAGCAGTCACTGCCCTTCAGGTTATACCTGGACACATGCCTACTTCAGTAAGCGAACACCGTGTGGTTAATGTAAGTTGTGTATGATATAGAATGGAGCCTGTACTTAAATCAGAGTGTAAGATTGAAATTAAGGAAGAGATTCCTGAAGCACAACCAAAGAGTGAACTTGTGCCAATTACTTTCGATACAATGCAGACACAAGTCAAACGTGAGACAAACTTCACTGATTCTACAGCATACAACACCATTCACAGCTTAGAACAGGTTTCAGGAGTTTCACAAGTAAATAATGAAGAAGAGGATCAGCTAATGCAATCATACTCACCTGCTGTGTGTACAAACACATCCTCTGTTGGAAACAGTAAACACCTAACTCGTACTCCAGACAAACATTTCTCGTGTGATGTATGTACCAAGAAATCTTCGCGGTTATGTGATCTCAAAAGACACATGCTTACTCACACTGGACAGAAACCACACACGTGTGATATATGCACCAAGAAATTTTCCGAAAGGGGGAATCTCAAAACACACATGTTCACTCACACTGGATATAAACCATTTACGTGTGATATTTGTACTAAGAAATTTCCCCACAAAAGCCGTCTCAATAAACACCTGGTCACTCACACAGGACATAAACCACTTACGTGTGATATATGTACCAAGAGATTTTCCCAACGGGAGAGTCTCTATATTCATATGCACAGTCACACTGGGCATAAACCATTTACGTGTGATATATGTACCAAGAAATTTTCCCAAAAAAACGATCTCAACAAACACATGAATACTCACACTAGACATAAACCATTTACGTGTGATATATGTGCCAAGAGATTTTCCCAAATATGGGGTCTTAATATTCACATGCTCACTCACACTGGGCACAAACCATTTACGTGTGATATATGTACCAAGAAATTTTCCCATAAAAGTAGTCTCAAAGCACACATACTTACTCACACTGGACATAAACCATTTTCGTGTGATATATGTACAATGAAATTTTCCCAAAAAAACAATCTCAACAAACACATGAACACTCACACAGGACATAAACCGGTTACCCATGAACCATTTACGTGTGATATATGTACCAAGAGATTTTCCCAACGAGGGAGTCTCAATATTCACATGCTCACTCACACTGGCCATAAACCATTTAAGTGTGATATATGTACCAAGAAATTTTCCCAACGAGGATGTCTCAATATACATGTGCTCACTCACACTGGGCATAAACCATTTACGTGTGATATATGTACCAAGAAATTTTCCCATAAAAGTAGTCTCAAAGCACACATACTTACTCACACTGGACATAAACCATTTACGTGTGATATATGTACCAAGAAATTTTCCGAAAGACGGAATCTCAAAAAACACATGCTCACTCATGAGAGGAACAACCTTTCCTGACGTAATGCGTGCATTGACTCTTTGCCTTGAAAATTGGGAAACTTTTGTTTGCATTGCTGAGAGGAAGTTCTTCATACAGTATGCTTGAGCAATGTAGTTGTACATGAAGATCTATGGTAATATAGACTACACATTCTATCTTGCGCTGGAAAACTGCAGGGTCGAGGGGAACTGATATGTAGATGTAGATAAATATCATTCTCTAGGTCCTACGCTGAGCGAGGCTCAAGGATGTAGAAAACGCCAGATCTGAATAATCATGCATGAGGTAATAACAATATACAAAACTGTAAGCTGCTGAACTTATTCAACCAGGAAATATTCATTCATATTGTAGAAGGTGTTAGTTATAAAAATTCCTTGAGAGAACTTTTGAAAGATTTGCATTTGCTTTTAACATGCAGTAATTTGATGTTTCTTGGAATCCTACTGTAAATCTGTATTGCAGAATAATAAGCACCCACCCTTCTGAAAGAGCTTTAATGAATTAGTTGGTATATGTAAATCATTCATGTTTCTACTTGTACGGCCGTGTATACTGTAATTAGTTTGAAATTTATCAATATTATCTACCATATAACACATTACCGAATACGTATACTACCTATGAGAGTAGGACTTTTAATTTTTGAAACAGTGGTTTACAATTTTATCTTTTCTTCTTTCCACATATTATTCTTATTGCATGTTTTTGTAATGTAAATGTGTTTCTCTTATGGGAAGATTTACCCTAGAATATGATTTCACAGCTCATTACATAGTGAAAATATGCTAAATATACCACGAGTAATGCATCCTGTTATAATATATCATTCAAAATTTTTCAAACGTAAAATGCTGAACTCAGTTTTAGAATTATGATTTCAATGTGTGTCTTCAAGTCAAAATTTTGGTCAATTTTTAGTCCTAAAAATATTATGTTGCTCATTTCTTCTATGATTTATGTTTGGTTGTTAATTATAAAGTTTGAGATACATCTGTGGTTTGTTCTAAATTGAATAAAGTGGATCTTTTCAATTTTAATTGTCATTTTATTATAAAAAATTAATTTACTATATGAGTTGACATAAACACACTTTTTGCTTCACTTACTATATTTTGGTATGACTCATTTCAAAGAGCCTCCTCCCCATTTTCAAATACTCTGTCAACTGCCAAATCCTTCTCAGGAAGATTCTTTTGTGCACCTGGTGGGCTTTTTATGAACTTTCTGTTTAAACTGTCTTCCTCAGGTATTTCAAAATTCATTAGGCTGTTCTTGAATTTTTTAATGTAAATTTTTTCCCAAATTTCCAGATCCTTGTGTTTACTGACTGACTTTAATAGTTTAGGTTCTTTCGAAATTTCATGGAACATGTGATGCCACAGCTGATTTTTCAATTTGACAGTTTTTGATGTTCCTCACATGTTCTTTTACTCTTGTGTCGATGTTTCTTTTTGTTCTTCCTATGTAAAATTGGTCTCAATTTTGACAATTAATTTGGTATATTCCTGATTTTTTACCTGGAGGTATGCAATCACCACTGTTAGATTTTATTAAATTCTTAATACTCTAATTGTTTTTTGTGACCAAAGTGATCCCAAAATCTTTGAATATCTTTTGAAATTTCGAAGAAGACCAAGGATGATAGGTAAAGCTTCTGAATTTTGTCTCTTCTTTAATGGGTGAAAGTGTAGTTTCTATTATTTTCTTATTGAATCCATTCAATTCAGCAACATCTTGTATGTGCTGATATTCTGATTTGTACTCCTCTTCTGTTAATGGTATGTTTACCAATCTGTGTGTCATGCTATTGAATGCTGCATGTTTATGAGATCTTGGGTTGTAACCATCTGCTTTAATATAGTTGTCAGTGTGTGTTTCCTTTCTGAATATACCGAATTCCAGTCTGTCTTCTGTTCTCATTATTTTTAGGTCAAGAAAGTTCAGTACTTGCTCTTTTTCTGTTTCTACTGTGAACTGTATTGAAGGTTCTTGGAGATTTAGCAATTTTAGAGCATCTTCGATTAGTTTACCATTCACAACAGCAAATATATCATCCACATACCTGTTCCATACCTTAAATATATGTGGAAATGATTTTGTGATATGGCATTCAAAATCACTCAACCAACTTGTACATGAGTACAGCAATGCAATCTCCCTCGTACAATGGCCATTACGTGACGTATGGTGTCTTGCGTAGCATTTGCAATTTCCTGCTGAATTGCATTTTTAAGACTCTTGATGTCAGGATGGGCACGATTGAAAACTTTAGACTTCAGATAGCCCCACAGAAAAAAATCTGGTGCAGTAAGGTCGGCAGATTTGGAGGGCCATTGGATATCACCAAACCTGGAAAAAAATCGGACGGGGAAAGCAGCATGGAGCGTGTCCATTGAGAATCATGCAGTATGTGCTGCAGCACCGTCCTGTTGAAACCACAATCTCTCAATATCCAAGTTACGATGTGTCAACTCTGCGATTGTACCGTTCAGAGTTGACAGTCACCGAAGCACCATTATCAATCTCAAGTAAATAAGGACCAATAATACCCTGCGCTGCAATGGCACACCATACAAGACTGTGAAGTGGCCGCTCGTGGATTATGCGAGGATTTGCACGAATTTTGCAAGTGTTACGCAGACACCACACATCGCGTAATGGCCAGTGTAAGAGGGAGATTTTGTTAAAGTTAATGGAGGGCATCTCAAGGACATGTTATTCATAAAGTAAGACCAGAATTGGAAATCCAAAACTGTAAGATATTTAAAAATGTTCAATGTATCTTATTTCTATGTTAAATAAATGTTTTACACGGTTTTGAAAATGATAATGCCACCCTGTACTTTTAAACAAGGTAAAATGTCGAGGGATAAATTATGTTTTTTAAAATAGGTTAGATGTCTTAAAATTGTAATACATACTGAGGATAGGTGGAGTGTATATTAACAAAATCAAATTATACAGCTCAGTAGGAAAATGAAAATAATTGAAATATATATATATATTATTTTTATTTTTAACTAACTTATATAGGCTATATTACGATTATTTGATGGATTTTAACTTTCTAATGGCTTGTGTAAACTTTTAATACGTAGCCCCTACTGGTAACAGAACAGCTACAGTAGAATTAAGCTTTGCGAACTTTCTACCTGTGTTAAAAGAAAGTTAAAATTAAGCTCTCGGTAAACACTGGGCTAAAGGTGTTGGTTTTGTTGTATAGGCCTATAATGAGGAGTACGAAGGAGTACGAAGGAGTCAGCCAAGGATAGTATATACAAGGTTGTCTCGTTCGACGCGCATGCGTATTAAGCACGAGGGATGTGACGCGGCCCCTAACCCTGCAGGAGAATTTAAACAGCTACATATAATGGCAATGATGGGAATAAAACTTATTTTTAACTACAATAATACATGTATCTGTAAAGATAGACTACTTATGATCTTACAGGGTGTATGGCTTAATAGAGAGACTACTTCTGAGTGCGCAAGCCTCAAATGAATAGGCTGTAATAAAATATGAGAAGTTTGAAACAAATTAAAACATTTAAGCTTCTGGTTTCTGTAAAACATACTGTGGATGACAAAATAAAGAAAACACACAAACACCCTACATTTCTCTTTAAATTTATTGGGGTACTTTTACAACTCTGTTTGGTTATGACTCAGAAAATGGGAAGTAGCCTATACGAGGCAATAATTCTTTATTCATACACATTTCCAGTAGAAACTTAAAGGGCCTGTCCAATTTGTTGATTATCATGGACATTAAACATTTTATTTATGGACTTCCCTAATAAAACATCTTTCAGAAACTGAATAACTAAAAGTACTCATAAACCTGACTGGGGGGGGGGGGGATATTCAACAATGGGTCTGTTGTTAACTGCGAAAGAATGGAAAACTAGAAGCCAACTTCCTACTGAAGGTGGGTTTATGACTTTTTTTCTTATTATTTTATTATAAGCGCATCTTAAAATCTATTTTTACATGAAAAATATTACTAAATTACTCAGTATTGAAGTTTAGACTGTTCGACCATTTAAATGCTGTCAGACGGCATACATTTAAATATATACCTGTTAACATTTATGACGTAAACACTTTGAATAATTTGTAAAAAATTATTTCAAAATATTCTACAAACAGAACACAGACTGGTTTGTAATATAATAATTGTTATTCCGTGCAAACATTTTATTTGGCTATATCTTTCAGTTTTATAATATAAGAATATACATCTTCCAGTTTAGAATATAAAAATAGTTATTCCGTACGCACATTTTATTTGACTTCATCTTCCAGTATTTTGCCTCTGGAAAGCATTATTCCATGTTGTTAAGTCTTAAAACTTCTATTCTTCTTTGGTTTTAATAATTGTTTAGTATCTATGATTACACGCTCTGTAATTAAATTGTGACAAACATTGCTATCAGAAGTGTCTTGGTTCATCTTATAAACGTTTAATTTAACTTAATTTCATGTAAAACATAGAAAATGCGCAACTGCATGTTGAACTAATTTTCTACGTCAAGATGAATATCGCAAAGTATACTAAAGTCTATACTTTTCAAGAATTTCTGGCCAGTAATGAGAGATTAAAACTTTAGCACAATGAGGCAAATCAGCACCCGACCCCTCTTAAGAGTCTTCTTTCTAAGGATTCCTTTAGGCCCTGATAGAAGTTGCTTGGGTTCACTGAACAGCTGAGCTTCTTGTTTGTTTCACTGTGGAGTTCAATCTCTTTGAACTTCATGTTCTCTTTGCTTTGGAGAGAGTCACTATAATATGGGCCAGCATGAACAATTCTTTCTTCAAACACTTTTATTGTGCTCCTTATCTTCTTGTCAGCTTTGTACAACTTTATGTTTCTTTCCTGTAGTTCTAAACTCAAATCACTAGAATTAGAATTAGAATTTATTTAGTCCTTCTAAACATGTACATGTTATAGGACACGTCCAAATATTTACAATTCATTACATATAATACATATTTACACATTAAATTCAATACAAGATAAAAATACAAAGCTAATATTAATGATGAGTTGTATACAATTAATGCTACAATATAAGGTTTACAATTTAATTGAATTATTATCACTCTTTATTAACTATGGGTTTTGTCCTTTGTACTATTGAACCATCCTGGCAAACTTGGCGGTACACGTCAACATCTCGAGAACCAGTTGTGAATTACCTGAAACATAAAGAAAAGAGGGCACTATATACACGGAAAAGGATTTTTAGAAATTCAGATTTTTTTACGAGGGTGGTTTGAAAAGTTCTCGGAATCACCACCAGAGGTCAGCTCTAGCGCAACCGGGTTCCCGCATAATAACGAGTCATCCTATTTGAGTAATCACATGGCACGTCAGTGCTCTGAGTTGAGAGGTGATGTGTGGATGCCTTGCTATTGGCGTTCCCGTGTTGTGATTTGTGAAGATGGAAAAAAACCGAGATTCGAGCAGTGATAAAGTACTTCGTAAAGAAGGGTATGAAAGCAAATGAAATTCATGCAGAGTTTCAGAACACACTGGGGGACTCTGCTCCTTCATATTCAACTGTTGCCAAGAGGACAAACGAGTTTAAATTTGGTCGGAAGAGCTTAGAAGATGATCCGCGTAGTGGTCGGCCAAGAAGTGCCACTACTCAGAAGTTATTGCAAAAGTGCACAAAATGGTCTTGGAGGATCGACGACTGAAAGTGCGAGAAATTGCTAATGATGTAGGGATGTCATCTGAACGGGCATATCACATTTTAACTGAGGAATTGGGTATGAAAAAATTATCTGTGAGATGGGTGCTGCGACTGTTGACGCAGGATCAAAGACGCATCAGAGTAGATGTTTCTGAACAATGTTTGGCCCGATTTCAGAGAAACCAACGAGATTTTTTGCGCCGGTTTGTGACCACAGATGAAACATGGGTCCACTACTATACCTCAGAGACAAAACAACAGTCAAAGTAGTGGAAACATGTTGATTCTCCACCACCAAAGAAAGCAAAGGCAGTACGGTCGGCTGGAAAGGTCATGGCATCAGTTTTTTGGGATGCGAAAGGGATTCTGCTGATAGATTATCTTCCCACTGGTCAAACAATTAATGGACAATACTATGTTAACCTTCTGGACCAACTACAGAAAAAGATACGCGAAAAAAGGCCAGGATTAGCAAAGAAGAAAGTCTTGTTTCTTCAAGACAATGCACGCCCGCACACATGTGTCATCGCAATGGCAAAAATTAATGAACTGAGGTACGAATTGTTACCGCACCCGCCTTATTCGCCTGATATGGCTCCATCAGACTTCCATCTCTTCCCTAAGCTGAAAATTTTACTCGGTGGACGGAGATTCTCTTCAAATGAAGAACTGATAGCCGGAGTTGAAGAGTATTTTGCAGGCCTGGAGGAATCTCATTTTCGGGAAGGGATCAAGGCATTGGAACATCGCTGGACCAAATGCATTAGTCTACAGGGAGACTACATTGAAAAATAAAAATAGTTTCAATTAGGTTGCGCTGGCCTCTGGTGGTGATTCCGAGAACTTTTCAAACTACCCTCGTACAAGTAGGGTGGCCATACGTCCGGCATTGCGCTGGATAGTCCGGATTTTGAGCTAATTGTCCTCCGTCCGCCACCAACTCATGCCGGACGTTAATTTGTCCTTTTTAACGTTGAGCCATAAGTACCGCCCATAGCTTAAAACACAGCTCAAAATGTTCAACATATCACCAAAGTGCTCAGCCATGTAGGCTTACGTGCCTTGTATGAACACTGTTAGGGTAGAATTTAAATAAAAAATGACATTCACTTATTCAGATCTTCGTAATTATTAAGAACTAGGCTCTGAACCCTTCAATTATAAAATTTAATACTGTCTTGTTAATAGGTGGCGTTAGATGTACACGAAAAACAAGGTTAAATATTATGTTAGATTCTGTATGTTCCTTTTAAGTTCAGTTATGTTGACACCTCTGCTGTTTTGTTTGAAGCAATTTAAGGTGGACTGAGAGGTTAAAAATGAATTAAAGAAAAAACGCACGATGTTTAGGAGCCAAAATTTAACGTGTCCTCCATTTTCAAAGTTTGGAAGTGGCCACCCTATTTACAAGTATTTCATATCTTCTAATTTTACCATTATTTAAACTTTTTATTTATTTATTTATTATTATTATGTTTTTATTTTACTCTGTAGGTAATGGCTGTACAACTTTAAATGCTTATCCTATAAAGAAAGAAATTCATGCACTGAGTAAAAGCAGTGTGTCTGTTTTTAAATATTTTACTGTTTTCTATAGACTTGATAGCTGTAGGTAATTTATTAAATATTTTTACAGCATAAAGTACCATACTGGCACTTAATAAAGTTCTGTCCATCGATAGTACAACATGTTCGTGACTTTAGTGCTCCTGCTTTCCGATCAACCATGCTAACGGAGGAAGTCAATGAACACCCCAAAGTGTACAGAACAATATTTCCTGCATACTTCTTAATAATTATGTTGCAAGGGAGGGGGGTATGCACCGTTTTTTGGTTTGGCGTTATCATTTGCATTTGTAAATAATGTATATTGTAATTTGTAATAATAAATTTATTTATTTATTCTGGCCAGCGAAGGCAGAGTTAAAAACACAATATGATTGTGATCGGCGAAATTTATTTACTTCTGTTAACAGGCCTTAATGACATATAAGATAGGTACTGTAGTACGATTTCTAGATTACTTCTTATGCGGCAAAGTAAAAGATGAGGTGTACAAACGTAAACCACGTAACCTAGACACACTTTGGAATGAGATTCAAGCGGTGTGCGCAGAAATCTTATTGGACACTTTGGTACGATGTACGGAATCAGTGGTGACTCGTACTCAGAAATGTATTGATGCTGAATACCACCATTTTGAACTTATGACCATTAATCACATTTTCATCAGAAAGTCATTTATTTTTCAAATTGGACCTTAAGTTTTCCATTTCCAAAAATTTAACCTTGTAGAACGGAAAATATATTTCCTCAGACACTTCAAAGTGTTTATACATTTTTTCGAAGCACTCCAGAGGCGCCAACTTATATGGGCCCATGGGGCTGAAGCCCACCCAATAATATGCCTTGGGCCTATTTTGTTAAATTATTTATTACCATTACTGAAATATGTTTCCTTATTGAATCGCCGGAAAGCTAAAACCACGTTATTGTTGACTCACTCACGATTATATGAACATTAAATTTTTACCTCATAATCTGTTAATGCAGTTTCCACATCCACCGCCATAATTTTATGCTTTTTATGTATTCATAAAAAAAACTTAATCACATTGCTGATGAAAATATAAATAAGGAGAGTACGGAAAAGTTAAACATAGAATTGAGGTGAACAAAAATCACAAAAAGGATATTAATTTAATGGGCAAAGCAAGGATTTGTAATGCAAGGAAATCATTTCATGTAGGCCTACAATACTATATTTATACCATAGTCTTATCGATATTATATAAGTCTATTAGCAGGTGCCCGCGGCTTCGGCCGCGATAATTAATTCAAAAATAAAAAATTAAGAAAAAACAATTAAAATACACTTATTAACACTTACACACGAACCATTCATAAACTAAACTATTAATAATTATAATGAAACAACTAAAAATTCGGCTTTGGAGTGCAATCCATGATAAATAAATAATTTAAATAAAACATGTAGTTAGCTAAATAATTGCGGGGGAGTGGTTCATTACCGCGTTTACCTTAGCCCGCCATTCAACCTATTCTGTGCTAACTCCATCCAACCATCCTACTTGCTGTAAATTAATCATAATATTGTCCTCCCACCTACGACTAGGTCTTCCAAGTGATCTTTTCCCTTCGGGTCTCCCAGTCATTACTTAATTTTGTCTTTCCTCCCCCATTCCCACAACATGTCCAGCCCATTTCAATTATCTGAGATTTAATTACCCTTACTATATTCCGCGAAGAGTACAAGTTATAAAGATCGTCGTTATGCAGTTTTCTCCAGTCCCCATTTGCATCTCTGTTAGGTCTGAATATTTTCCTAAGCCCCCTGTTTTCAAACACTCTCAGATTATGTTCTTACCGAAGAGTAAAGGACCGTGTCTCATATCCATATTAAGTTCCAGTCCATTTTCTTTTATTATTATCTTTTGTTCTAGTTCTAGTGATGAGTATGTGAATTTGTAAATGTCCGTCTCTATCTCAAGTTTTTTTTTCTGGGGTTTTTCCTTGCCTGTGAGACAAATGTCGTGTAACTTTAGGCCGTTGTGGTCCCCGGATATCATCTGGCCTGCATTATCATCTTCATCCCATCCTCGTCGCCTTGTTTATGTGTCTCGTCCTATGTGTTCGTGTTGTCTCGGAGGTGGCCTCGGCATTGGGCTGTTCATTCATCCGGGGAGTCCCTCCATGTCCTTGTCTGGTCAAAAAAGTATGTATGTGATCCAAAGCTAATCCCTCTCCCGACAAGTCGCGGCCCTGCAAGACCTGGGCGGCTTGGGTAGCTTAAAACCTAAAAGGGAGAGGTAAAACTAAGATAACGAAAGAAAAAGAAAGAAATCTCAAGTTGTTTTGCAAACTAAATATAATTTTTCTTAATAATTACTTACCATATTATTGATTGTTAATGGTATATATTTATAATTAATACTAAACGGCACCCACACAAGGGCAAAGCTCATTTGGGTGTTAAACTTATATTCAGTATTTTGTGTATCATATATTCGAATAAAGTACCGGTAATTAGAAAGCAGTACAAGGTTTATTTGAAATAGATTGTTTAAACAGCCGAGGGATACCAGATGAACAGATATACAAACTTACAAAGACGATTCGAAGAAATAAATATATATAGGCATATGAAACATTTTTCCAGTGTTATCTTGATTTAGAAGTTTATAATCAGTATTCTTCCTTAGTATTACATATTTCGGAAAAGTAAGAAGGACCAGAAATAAGAATAGATTTTAGTATTGCTTTAGCAATAGTATAATGACTAGTTGATTTATATATTATTTCAGAGAATTTGATTCGCGAGTTTTTTAGTATCATTTATCTGTAGGTAATTTCTTGTTTATGCAACGAAAGTACGACGATTACCAAACATAATGCAATAATTACCACCACCTAGCATAATACTTAGGTACTTAGATATCTGGACCAGTGGCGGTTTCTCCTAAGTGCTGCAGTGCTGCAGCACACAGCTTGTTTTCTGCTCGTCGTATAATGTTATTTTCAAACGCAATATTATATTTTCTTTTGCGTAGATTTTGAACTTGGCGCGTCCACGCGAGAATTTCTTAGCTGGTAGCTTGGGAGTCAAGAGTCGGTAATGTGAATATTATCTTTCCCGTATTCGTGAATGCAGTTTGTGAACAGCGCAGCGTTCGTACGGTGTGACGTCATGCTCGACCTTGGCTGCTTGGCGTATATGGGAGTTTAACCTGCAAAATGGGCTGCGGCAGCAGGCAGCCGAGTGGGATTCTGAGGGAGGTTCACGTCTCGCCGGCGAGCGAGCTGTTAGTTATGTGAGAAGATCTTCCACCATCTGACGGTAGGGGACCGTGATGTTGCGAGTAAGCAATGCTTTTCATCTTCACCGCCAAATTCGAATGTGTTAAATTCAGAAAAACCCGGATTCCACAACCCCGATTAAGTATTCTGTCGCACTGGGAACACTAAGCGACTTCCTCTACCTCGATCATTAAAAATACTATTTTCTCGTCTCTTATTCCATTTCGGGGAACTCTCACGCGATTTTCCCTACCCTAATTATTATTATTATTATTATTATTATTATTATTATTATTATTATTTATATTTTTATTATTATTGTTATTATTATTTTTTATTTTAATTTGTGATATTTTCTCTCGTCACACAACTCACACAACGTTCGACGAGACGAGAGAAATTAGCAAAAAAATAATTAGGGCAGAGAAATTCGCGTGAGAGTTCCCAGAGATGGATTAAGAGACGAGTAGTTTAGATAGGCCTACTAATAATTTTTAAAAATATTTTAAGTTTGCTGTATGAAATAGTATTTGCAGCACACTTTCGTTTTGAGCCACGAGCCGCTACTGATCTGGACCCGTATTAAAAGGCCTGTAATTAACACATAATTCCAATGACTGTGTTGTTGTGAAACGAGACATTTTGAACTGGATGAATTCTGAGTTTTTCCCTGCGGTGTATTCGTATTTTATGTCAATAACTTAAAGGCCCGGCTTCGCTTGGGTTTTGTATTCTGTAATTAGAAATTAACTTATGAAGGACATTCGTTTTTCAAACTCTAGGTCCTTATATAGGTATTTAGAATTTCCCTCAGAAAACGCTTGATATAACATTTTATGGTTCGTAGAGGAAGTAGAATATTTTGCATCCCATTGATTCTACACACAAAGCCTGGTAGGGTTTGAAATGGAAAATAGAAATTCCAGTAACATAAAAATGTTTTGTCTTTACGAAGTATTTTATGTATCGCTCTCGTGTTACAATAGGCTACAAGCGTTTTGGGGCTGAAATCAAAATGAAATTCAATATAACTTTCATACTTTCCTCCCCCAAAACCTGGGACCTAATAATATACTGCGCGCATAGGATTAAACATGTTCCATCCTATTATGTCTCCTTTTATATGCTTAGGACCTATGATAAACATCCATATTTCTCAACTAAAAATACAAAGCTCACAGCTATAAATAATGTATTAGTGGATATAAATTTTTACAGACTTCTGATATGGCATACTCGTTGGAACACCCGGGCTGAGACAATTGAAAATGCTTTCCCTACTTTACGTACTCTTATTCTAGCCTACATCAAAATATGCAGTGACAAAATGGTATTCTCTATGTCCAGGGCAGAGAGAGTTATGTGATTGCATCACATTGTGCATTATTTTTGTGGATTTCATTTTTCTTTATTTATTTACATCAATGAATTATATCGATAGCTTCTCTAATTTGTCAAAATCACGTATCATGTACTTCCAAAGCTACCTGTGAACACTGCCAACAGTACACTGTTGTCATGAGAACTGTAGGCCTACAAGCAATGCGATTTGTATTTGATTGTAATAAGGTCTCCTTGAAAATATTTAATTTTTGGCATTTAAAACAAAAATTTTGCAAATTCCTTTCTTAGTGAGCACCTACATCACGGCACGAAGGTACTGTCAAGTGTCTGTCTATTATAGTCTATGTTGATTCTCTGTCAGTCTCTGTTCATTTTCATGAACCAAGGGACGGGAGTATGAAAATTTTAAATCTTTGAGCCCACCCAATGTTTTTCAAAAGTTGGCGCCACTGAAGCACTCTGTATATAGATCATATCATGGGCGCCCATGCCCGGTGGCGGGGGGGGGGGGCGTAGAGAGACAAAAAATTTGCAGGAGTTTTACCAAATCGACAACATGGAAGCAGAATCCACAGTGGATTAGGAAAGGGTGGTGCAGACCCCTAAAAATTAAAAACCTAAAATTCTACTTCTGTATTAAACAAATTACAAAAATTAAATAATTTTTGTTGGTGTGTCAAATATAATGCTGTATAGCTGTATAGAGGCTATTATTTCCATTGCTCCATGTGTTATAAATAGAAATAAGTATAAATAAGTATAAATAGTAATAGTAATAACTGTTTACGTTGGCATGTGTTAGACTATGGTAAACAAATTTTCTAACTAGTTTTTCAGTGCTAAAATAACGTAAAATGTTATTTTTATTAGTTCAATATTTAAAAATTTTCCGGGGGAGGGAGACCCCCGACCCCCCTTTCTTCCGGGATATTATTACCCTCAAACCCTCCGGTACTTTCTACCCTCCCCGAAATTTTCTGGCTACGTCGTTATTGCACTTGGCCCAAGAAGTTAAAGCGACAAAAAATAAATAAATTTAAAAAATATTGGCCCCTCTAGAAAATATCATATGAGCGCACTTGCACCATATTACGATTATTCGAATTTCAACTTTCTAATGACCTTTTAAAATATTTAAGATGTAGGCCTTACCTGTGTCAGAACAGTACATTAGAATAAAGTTTTGCGAACTTTCTACCTGTGTTAAAAAAATCGTGTGTGTGGAAGTGAAACTTTTCTATTTTAGATTATTGGATTTATTCAATTTTGGATTGTTGAACTTTTGAATTTTGGTTTTTTGCACTTTTCTAATTTTGAATTTTTGGATTTTTAAATTTCGGTTCTTTGAATTTTTTTATTTTGGAATTTTGAATTTTTTAATTTTAATCTTTGAATTTATAATTTTGGAATTTTGGATTTTTAATTTTGTATTTTTTAAATTTTGGACCTTTGAGATTGTTTTTTTTATTTTTTCAATTTTGAGTTTTTAATTTTGGATTTTTAGGTTTATGAATTTTTATTTTCGATAACATAATTTAGAATTTTTTTGTTTAAAATTTAGGATTTTTTAAATTTTAGATTGTTTAATTTTTTAAATTATGAATTTTTGTATTTTAAAATTTTGTGTCTGAATTTTTTAATTTACAATTTTGGATCTTTGTATTTGTTATTTTGGATTTTGGATTTTTTAATGTTTGATTTTAAGAATTTTTAAATTTTGGATTTTAGATTTTTTTATTTTTGCATTCTTTAAATTTTGTATTTTTTATTTTAATTTAAGTTTTGTAAGCAGTAATTGACCCCACCCTTTCCCCGAAGCGCTCCCGTAATTATTTAATGTAAGGATTTTTTTAATTTTGAATTTTTAGCTTTTTAATTTTGGAATCTTAGATTTTTAAATTTTGGATTAGCCTAGTCATTGAGCTAATTTTTTTTTGTGCAGTCCGAAAAAGCCCCGCTCTCGATTTATTCCTAGCGCGCCTAAAAAAAGTTTCATTTAAAGATTTGAAAATGTGCTCTTTGGGTTAAAGGCGTAGTTTTTTTGTTGTTGTATATTATGCCCATATTGAGTAAGTACTTTGAACACACTGCAGTGAGAGACTTGATTGACTGTGCAGTAGCAGCCACTGCCCTTCAAATAATACCTATATGATACTTCAGTAAGTGAAAACCGAGTGGTGAGTGTAAGTTGTGTGTGACATAGAATGGAGCCTGTACTTAAAACAGAATGTACTAAGATTGAAATTAAGGAAGAGATTCCTGAAACACAACCAAAGAGTGAACCTGTACCAATTACTTTCGAGACAATACAGACACAAGTCAAGCATGAGAATACAAACTACCCTGATGCTACAGCATACACCATTCACAACTTAGAGCAGATTTCAGGTGATTCACAACTAAATTATGAAGAAGAGGATCAGCTAATGCAATCACACTCACCTGCTGTAAGTACAAGCAACAGTAAACAGCTAATTCATACTCCGGACAAATATTTCTCGTGTGATGTATGTACCAAGAAATTTCCACGGTTATATGATCTCAAAAAACACATTCTTACTCATACCGGACATAAGCCATTTACGTGTGATATATGTACCAAGAAATTTTCGCAAAGAGGGAGTCTCAATAAACACATGCTCACTCACACTGGACATACACCATTTACGTGTGATATGTGTACCAAGGAATTTAATCAAAGAGGACATCTGAAATCACACATGCTCACTCACACTGGACATAAACCATTTACGTGTAATGTATGTACCAAGAAATTTTCCTTAAGAGCGCATCTCGGAATACACATGCTCACTCACACTGGACATCAACCATTTACGTGTGATGTATGTGCCAATAAATTTTCCCAAAGAGAGCATCTGAAAAGACACATGCTCACTCACACTGGACATAAACCATTTACGTGTGATATATGCACCAAGAAATTTTCCGAAAGAGGGAATCTCAAAACACACATGTTCACTCACACTGGATATAAACCATTTACGTGTGATATTTGTACTAAGAAATTTCCCCACAAAAGCCGTCTCAATAAACACATGGTCACTCACACTGGACATAAACCATTTACGTATGATATATGTACCAAGAAATTTAATAAGAGAGGACATCTGGAATCACACATGCTCACTCACACTGGATATAAACCATTTACTTGTGATATATGTACCATGAAATTTCCCCAAAAATGTGATATCAAAAGACACATGCTCACTCACACTGGATATAAACAATTTACGTGTGATGTATGTGGCAATAAATTTTCCCAAAGAGGGCATCTGAAAAGACACATGCTCAATCACAATGGATATAAACCATTCACGTGTGATATATGTACCAAGAAATTTTCACGGTTATATGTTCTCAAAAGACACATGCTCACTCACACTGGACTTAAACCATTTACGTGTGACATGTGTACCAAGAAATTTTCTCAAAGAGGGCATCTTGTAACACACATGCTCACTCACACTGGATATAAACCATTTGCGTGTGAAATGTGTACCAAGAATTTTTCTCAAAGAGGGAGTCTCAAAACACACATGCTCACTCATGAGAAGAACAACCTTTCCTAATGAAATGTGTGCATTGACTCCTTGCCTTGGGAAGTGTGAAACTTCTGGTGGCAAAGCTGAGAGGATTTCCGTATACAGTATGCCAGGAAAATCTCCAGTTGTACAGGAAGATCTATGATAGTATAGGCTACACACTCTATCTTGAGCTGGAATACTGCAGAGGCGAGGGAACTGATATATAGATGTAGATGTAGATATCTCGTTCTATAGATCCTATGTCGAGTGAGGCTCAAGGATGTAGAATACGTCAGATCAGAATAAACATGCATCTTATATCAATAATATACAAAACTGTAAGCTGCGCAGCTTGAAATATTCATTCATATTGTAGAAGGTGTGAGTTATTAAAAATTCCTTGAGAGATCTTCTGAAAGATTTGCATTTGGTTTTAACACATAACAATTTAATGTTTCTTGGAATCCTATTGTAAATCTGTATTGCAGAATAATAAGCACCCTTCTGCAAGAGCTTTAAGGAATTAGCTCGTATATGTAAATCATTCGTATTTCTAGTTGTACTTCCATATGCACTGTAATTAGTTTGAGATTTATCAATATTTTCTACCATATAACACAATACTGAATATGTATACTCCCTTATGAGAGTAGGACATTTAAGTTTTCAAATAGTGGTTTACAAGATTCTCGTTTTTCTTACCATATATTATTGCATGTCTTTGTAATCTAAATATTGTTTCCCTATGGGAAGATTTGCCTCAGAATACGATTCTGTACCGGTATCTCATTTCACAGTGAAAATGTGTTAATACCATGAATAATGCATCCTGATTTAATATATCGTTCAAAATTCTTGAAGTTTAACATGCTGAACTCAGTTTTGGACTTATCATTTCAATGTGTGTGCGTACCAGTCAAAATATTGGTCAATTTGTAGTCCTAAAATTTTATGTTGCTCATTTCTTGTATGTTTTGAGTTTGGTATTTAATTATATGGTTTGAGTTTGGTATTTAATTATATGGTTTGAGAAAGTTCTATGTTTTGTTCTAAATTTAATAAATAAATAAAGTGTTTTTTTATTACCTTGAAGCCATGTAATTAATTCGTGAAAAGACTTAAATGTAGCTATTCTTGATAAATGTTCTTGTGACTTTCCTGTTACAAGTACATTAGTATCATCGCAAAAAGCAATACCTTTGATTTGTCACTTAAGTTATATGGCAAGTCTTTAATGAAAATTAAAAAGAGCAAAGGTCCCAGTATCTATCCCTGATGTACTCCATTTTTAACAACCCCTAAGGTAGATACATTTTCATTTATTATTACCTTTTGAGTTCCATCCGACAGGTATGATTTGAACCACTCTAGTATTAAATAATCCAACCGGTAATGATCCAATTTTTTAAGTAAAATTTCATGATTTATACAGTTAATCGCTTTAGCTAAGTCACAGAAAAATTCACAAAGCATATTTCTTTGATCTATCACTACCAATATTTCTGTAGTAAGTTCAAATGTAGCATTCTCAGTGGACATGCCACTTCTAAATCCAAACAGATGAAGTAAGAATATCATTCAAAATAGATAGTGTATTATGCGGTTGTACATAACATTTTCAGTAACTCTTGAAAATGAATTTAAGAGCGATATTGGTCTATAATTTGATGGTAGTTTTGTCGCCTTTTTTTAACAATATCATGCTTCAGTATTTCTGGAAATATTCCACTTGGTAACAAACAATAACATATTGCGTGCAGTATAAGAAACTGACTATTGCAGAAGGCGGTGAGTTGAAATTGATGTCATTTTTTGTATTGTATATATATTTCATTTCTGCAATTGGGTAAATGCCCGGTGGCAGAAAAAAAAATTACAGTTAGCAATTACAAAGTATGACTTACAGTTAGGATTACACTTACAGTTAGGATTACAAATAGCTTAAGAACGAGAGAAGAAAGATCATAGAGAGGGAGAAGAAAGCAAACAACAACAAAAGAAAAAGATCACTATCCCTATGCTTAACCCTATTGTAGCTCATTACTTAGTAGTTCCTACATTCTTCTAAATTATCATCTACCTGCTAATTAAATTTTTAATAACTAGATTAGATTAGATTATATTTAATCCAACTGAACATTGTTCTTGTTTTTAAATGTTTTCATTCGTAGAGGACTGTCTTGAAAAACTTCTGCAGGTAGGTTATTCCAGTCTGTCATTGTGCGATTAACAAAGGAAAATTTTCCAACATCCGTTCTTTGTTTTCGGGGTCTGATTTTCATTTTGTGATCTAGCCTGCCTAAATATGTAGGATCTTCTAAACGATTTTTTATGTTGGCCCAAGCTGTGTTTCCTGTGTATGCTTTTGCTAGTGCAGTTAATCTTGCTTTTCTACGTCTTTTTTCCAGCAGTTCCCACCCTAATACTTTAATTATATCTTCGTCTTCCCCTCTCCCGTTTTTAACAAATCTAGCTGCCTTGCGTTGGATATTTTCTATTGCATCAATTTGGTATGACCTATATGGAGCCCAGGCTATAGCTGCATATTCCATTGTTGGGCGTATTAGTGATCTATAAGCTAACTCTCTTGCCTTTGGACTGGCTTTCTTTAATATGCACATCGTAAAATGTAGTGCTTTCCAGGATTTTCTCGTTATATTTCTGCAGGGTTGCCAAATACTAGAAATTATATCATATGTGTAGGATTATGCTTGTACAGAATGGAATTAACTGTAGTTCGTAGCAGTTTCAACTCTCACTACAAAACTAAAGATTTTTATTCATGCCGATATTATAATATTCATGCCTAGGTAGTTCGCTCTTTAGCTCTTCACATAACTTCCCAGTCACGAGCCGCGCCTGTTGTTATTGTTTGTGACTGAGTGTATGACTTGTAAACACCTCTGATTATTCATAATTTAGAAAAAAAAATTGCAGGTGTGTATTTAAAATTATGTTTTGTCCATGATTTTTTTATTATTAAATTATTGAATAATATTATATAATTATATAAGTTTAGGAAAATACAATTCTTAACATAAATTTTTAGTAATGAACTTTAATGATTCCTTCTGGCGTCATTCGGTCATATGCTTGTAATACTAGTAAGAACCTACATTATGCGGTATGGTGTGCAATAATTGTTTGTTATATGCTGCTGGGTTTACCATTCCCGTTATATTCCAGTGACAATGTAGTGATGAGGATAACTGAGCATTTGCCTAAACATCAAAACTTCAAATTAAGTATCAATTGTCAACTTGTTGGTGAACTGAAGAAGCTCTGAATGTTCTTGGCGGGCACTGTGAGAAGAAGGAGATTAGCAGGATGTATTCTGAGTATGAGGTTGAGTTTGTGCCCTTGAAGGCGGGAGGCGGGTTCAGGACGACTTTGAACACTTCATCCTTACACAGTGAACGCTGCTTAAAGTAATTGCTGATAATGTTATCAGTCGGGTAATGTTATCACCAGGTCCCGGATTCTGATGACGTAAAGTTGTTTGAAAAATCACCTATAAAAGACCCTAAATTTTAAAGAAAATGACTTAATAATTATAAGAAATGACCTAAAAACTGATATTTTATTTATAAAAAATTATTATTGTACACACAAAGTTATAGACTAGTTTGTACATAATTGTAAAAACTGTAATGTTGTGATTGTTCTTTACTCAAGGAAATTTATACTGGCACTGAGGCACTGGTGAGTCAAAATTCGGCACATCCTTTTGGGGTCTGCCTGATTATATTGTTGTTTATTGAGGGTAAACAGTAGTTTGCACTCTCAAATCCAAGCAGGTGGCAGACTCTGGTGCCAAGTCAATCTAATAACAATAGTAATATAATTACAACATTTTGGTGTTTCCTTTATTCCCACTTCCATCTGAGACATGTAACACTTTAACGCCAAATTTTTCCTTCTT
This sequence comes from Ectobius pallidus, assembly GCA_964059195.1. Taxonomy (NCBI): domain Eukaryota; kingdom Metazoa; phylum Arthropoda; class Insecta; order Blattodea; family Ectobiidae; genus Ectobius; species Ectobius pallidus. The sequence continues at coordinate 9,810,135 of CAXKWD010000001.1, forward strand.
GCATTAAACAAACAATACTTCAAAGACAGCACCGCTAGCGACAAAAAAGAACTTAATACACTCAATGTAAATACATGAAAATGACAATATAATGACCTATAATTGAAATAAATGCCCTAAAAATGTAAAATTGCATAAAATGACAAAAAATGACCTAATAAAAATGCAATTTCTATAATCTAGAGGCCATGATTAGGATTTATACACAAGTTGGCAATGTCTATGCAGCATCAATAAAAGGTGACATGTCATTAGAATCCGGGCCCTGGTTATCACTTTTATGAAGTCCCATGTATTGAAAAAAATCATGTTTATTGTGATCAAAGATTCGTTTTATGTTATCACATTTTCAGTTTTGCAGCTTTATTTCAAAATATGATACCTCGTTCAAAATTTGGTTTCTAAGGGTTTCGTTTCTAACTCATCTGTATTGTGTTTAGGTTTAGGTTTAGGTTTATTTAGTCCTTCAGAACATGTACATGTTATTGGAATCGTCAAATCAAATATACACTGAAATTCTACATTAAATTACATGTTTGCAATTATAAAATCAAATTCAAAACAAAATTTAAATTTAAACATTAATACAATTAATATACAATATAGTAGGATGAAATTCACATGTCCACTTGGGTCCATTGGTCACTAACATCCCTGTCTTCTTCATTCTGTGATTACCTGAAAAAGAAAGAAAGAGAGAGCAGTATCTTCAAGGGAGACACATTGTCATTTTCTTTTTTGTAACTTTTGATAATCTTCTAAATCTAACATTTGTTCTAAAAATATACTATAATCACAAAAATAACTAATATAACTATGTAATTTTTAATTTTGTTAGAGGTTGAGGTTCAAGTATTCACCTACATTAGTAGGGAAGTGTGTTAATAGTAATAATCTTACTTCTGTTTTGAATTTCCTGTTGTTTAGTGCTTTAATGCACGGAGGAAGATGATTATACATTATAGTGCCTCTATGTGATAAACTGTTAAGAGTTTTGGTAAGCCTGTGGCAATTTAGATGTATATTATCTGATGTTCTAGTGCCATGATCATGGAAATTTGAATTACAATACAATACATTACAGTACAGTGTTGTATTGTAATAGATGTAAGGTGAGTTTTCCCAGTTCATAGGATGACCTGTTCAAGGAGTTGGAATTCCATAACTTTCTCGCTTTCTCTTTTAAATAGTGAAATATGTTTAACCCCTCAATTTAGCTCTTTTTTTTTAAATTTGTGATGGTCACAATGATGACATGCAGTGATGGTTATTGTAAAATGAAAAGACTTAAACAGACAGGCGTTGGATCTTTTGCTAAGCTGTGTTCACCACGGGTTAGTAAACTTCCAAAAAACACAATGCGAATGAAATATTGGTTAATAGACTGCAAAGGAAAAATAGGGGAAAAAAACCTTTTTGATTGCCAAAATAGTTTTTTGCATTCTATTACGTGTGGTTAAATGATTCACAGTTAAGTATTATCTTGTTTCAATCAATAAATAACTTTTAATTCGGTTGTTGTAGGATATTATCTGATGTATAATAATAATAATAATAATAATATTTTTTCACCATTAGGGATTACAAGAATCCAAAGGCTTCATCATACTTAAGAACTAAAAAATTATTAAACAAAACATACCTATACATACAGTACACACTCATACAAAATGCAGACATTAGAACAAAATAATACAGAGTACAATAAGACACGGACATTTAGAATTTTACTTGTGATTCAATTTTGACTTATAGAAATGGAGAGGAAAAGAGAAAGAGGAGAGATCAGGAGAAATCACGCAGCTCCAATTACTCCATAAATTATTATCCAGGAAAAATAAATTTATAGAGTCTGTAAATTGGCAGAGATGAAATCTTGAGTACTATAGAAAACATGCTCCATAAGAAGATTTCTCACTTTGGCTTTGAAAAGTTTTAATATCCTTCAGTTAATTCTTTTGGCTACTCTTATCAATTGGTTAATATTATCAGATTAGCTGCATCCCGAAGTGATCACAATACATGACATGCACTGTATATAATTGTGCCTACCTACAGGGATGGGAACTCCCAAACAATTCCTTTACATCCACGCCGCCCGAACCTGTCGGGAGAGGTAATAGCTACTGGATCACATACATACTTTTTGTATGACAGATGAATGATCGGCCCAATGCCAGGACACTGGCCTGCATTGAAGCCATTAACAAATAAATGGTACAAAATATAAGCACAAAACTCTCTCGCATTATTATTTGTGTTATTGAGATATTTTGGTTGTCAAAAGAAACCGGTATGTAGGCCTATCATTCAAAAATGCATAACCTCCAGGTTAAACTGGTTTAAGAATCTCACCGATGTTTACTTCCTCTTCCCGTACCATAGGTACCAGTACTATAGGTAGAGGAAGTATTGTGTTCCATCCCAAAATTTGAAGTTGAATTTTTCCCATAAATACACGTTATGAGGTCCCTGAATCCAAATCTACTATTTTCGTAAACATGTCTGTGTGTGTGTGAACAACCTATGTCGAGAATGGAAAATGATATGAAAACAAAATTTTGTATGTGAATTAGGTACCGTCTGAGAATGTGACATGAAGATTGGCGACAACTTTCTCCTATTTTTGAGGGGGATTTTGCATGAAGGAAATTTAGTTTTTCGCGATTTTCTCAAAAACAGGCTGTAACGATTTCCTTTAAATTTTGTACATGGGGTGCTTATACAAGACTAAAACTTTTATTTGTTAAATTATTCCGAAAAAAAATCTTTTAAGTGTAGTTATAAGCCACCCATCTGCATACGCGCTCTTTGGAATACGGCATTTTATAACGGAGAATCATATAAAAACAAAATATTGTTTTTGGGTTGGATACCTTCTGGGGATATGACACGAAGATTGTCGACTACTTTCACTTTTTATCCCACGAGAGTTTACGACTTTATCGATGAGCGAATTTATCTGATGAAACTCATCAATACGAGTTGGATTTGTTAAAGACTATTCCATGGATAAAGATGAAACGGATTATACAAATAATTATTACTTTCGTACTTTGTTATAGAAAAAAACACCTGATCTGGAGCTTAACTCTTGATATAGATTACAAAAATAACTTATTTTCTGCATTTCATAATTGCGATTATCACTGACTAAGCAAAAGCATTCTGGCACTTTGTTACATCAGTTTACCCGATTTTAGTCCCATGTGCATCAGTGGCGGATCGTGGGTGTAGGAACAGGGTGTTCCACTACTTTACGGGAATTATAATTCCTTTATTGCAACCAATGGCCATAGTATGATGAATAGAGCTCTGATGGAATATGTGGCAGGGGAAACAGAAGTACCCCGAGAAAACCTGCCCCGACCCCATTTTGTCCACCACAAATTCCACGTGGATCCACCAAGATTCGATCCCGGGTCGCAGCGGTGGAAGGCGAGCAATCTAACCACTCAGTCATGGGGGGGGGGGGGTTTACAGGAATTAAATACATAACCTGATAATATATAAATAGTCGCTTTGCTCTTCGGGGCTCTACCTCCAAACTCCCAGTAGGGCTCTGCCTCTGTGTGGTTCTAAGAAAAAGTAACAGACACTTTATCGAAGATACATTCATTGTATTTAGACTGCCGTAGCCCATAATAACTACTTAGCCATACTAAACCTTAAAAAAATCTGCGGAACGACTTTAAGATTTTTCTGGAGTAAACGTTTAAAATTTAGAACATTCTGGAATTTTCTCGTCGGTTACATGCTAAAAGCTGTAAGTCTGTCAAATTTCAGATTTCTAGCTGATGTGGAAGTGGGTCAACATTAATGCCTGTAAAAATCTTCGAAGTTTCTTTTTTGGAGGGTAAAAAAATAAAATTTTGAACTTTTTGGAAACTTTCGTCGGTTGTAGGCTAAAAGCTGCCAAATTTCAAGTTTCTAGCTCATGGGTAAGTGGGTAAATATTAGGTTGGGTTCGTTCCCGGGTACTTAATCGATTTTTTCTGAAGTAGGGAGGTCTGGAATGGGATGTACTCAGCCTCCTGATACAAATTGAGGAGATACTTGATTGAGCAGCAGGATGTCGGATAGTAGGCCTAGTCCCTCTAGGGATGTAGAGCCAGGGAGTTTAGTGTGTCTAATAGATCGATAAAATTAGAAATATAGGTTTCGCCACAAAGTGACTACATTGGCAATTAGCATCTCTGTGAGGGACTTCATAGTTCATAGCTTGCGCTCTTACTTGCTTGCACACAGCAGCTGACGGAACGTGCTCTAGCGGTGAAGACAAGAATCACGCCTTGTTCGCAGCTTGAAAGCGACGCCCAAAACCTTTAAACCTCGGGAGTATTACCACGCAGTCAAGCATCTCGCACGCGCTCTTGCCCGCAGAATGAGGCAGGAAGTCGTTGCTTTCGGAGAGCGACGACCCCGCGCATTTAAATGTTTAAATGATTTAAAATTGTTAAATATCGCGTGAAGCGTGTTTGTAGATAATAAAAACCTACCACAAGGACGATTTCGAAGTAGTTTAATAGTAGGCATATGCAGTACTATGTCGTGGGTGTCGGCATGCTGACCACATGCCCCCCAATCCTGCCATCTGCCTACGGGAGATGACGCAGTGGTCGGGTGGTAGGCCAAGTCCCTCCAGGGATGTAGCGCCACGGAGTTTAGTTTAGTATATGCAGTACTATAATAAAAAAAATCTAAATATTCTTTACATTAAAAACTGGTCGTTGTGCAACACTGCAACATGATCAGAGGCCGCCACTGTGCATGCGTACAACCGGACACCAAAACCTTTGAGTGACAGAGTATTGAAAATACGAGTGACGCGTGGAGCGAGAAACTGTGGCCCTCCTACTGTGCCACGCGATTCGCGCTGAGTAGCGTCGCGTTGTCAATATGCGCTAACCCATTCATTTTAAGTATGTTACAAAAACTCCCGCTATGCCACGTTGCATGACACGCGTCAAACGCGCCCCAAATATGCGCCTAGGCTTAGGACTTTTGAAGTAAAACTTCTTTTCTCGCGGTTGGGGTAAATCGGAAAAATCAGTCACACTAAAACGAAATCAGTCATGAAATCAGTCACAAAATCGGAGTCGGACTCGAATTGAGAATATCTGCAACGTACTTTTGATACGTGGCTCCTTCCTCTTTTATGCCCACTACTATGTAGTAGGTGATGGGTACCTAGGCAAAGCCCATTTGCCCCATAATTTGAATATCATTTGGAGGTGGTGTCATAGCAGTAAAGTAGGGGTGGCTAGCATGTTCCATTCTATTGTTGTTGCCGAGAAGACAGTCTATTGTAATTTTGTATATCCAATTTCTTGATGTAAAATTTTGTTTTACGCGGTCAGAGGGTCCTTTTATTTAAAAATTTTGAAGTTGGGGGGGGGGGGGTGTTATTATGCGGATTGCGGCCCGTCTTTTGCAAGGGAACTATTCCAACATTCGCTGCGAGGCCTTGGAAAACTGCAAAAAACCTTGGCAGAATAGCTTGACTTTAGTGATTAAGCAACAGGACCAAATTTTATTTAGTGTAGGCTTAATGCATGGTGATTTCTAGTCTGGAGATCCATTTCCTGAAATCACACAAAATGCATATTAATTTCTACTCGGGGAACCAAATTAAAAATTTTCCCCTGCTATTTGGCTCGTGTTCAGAGTATTGCCAGTCCAAATTGCCAGTTATCCGCCTTATATAAGGTCTTGTGTGTTCTGTTAGAGCCCTAGTGCTTCAATCATCTTCTGTGGAAGGAGTGACTTCGGCCTCTTGTGTTTGTCGTGTGTTATGTCATAACGGCCCAGCTCCGCGATTTGGGGATTTTCGTGCCCGTTGCAACTTTCGTAGAATGTCGCCGCGCTAGTCGCTATATATTCCTGGATGGTGTCCATGTTAGTTTCCTTAAGGAGGGTCCAGATTGCAGTGACTCGCGGAAGTGATAGTGTATAATACTATGTTTTGTAGTTTTTGCAGTTTACTCATATGAGTTTTGCTGGCGTGGCCCCACACTGGGCTAGCATATGTTATGATTAGGGGGCGGATTTCTATGACCTAAAAAATAGGATATATGCATGCATTTATGACCTAAAAAAACATTAAAATATGACCAATAAAATTTAAAATATGACTTTACCACTTACACATTGTGTATATTTTTTGAAGTTTCATTACAATACATTTTATTAAAATATAGTGTTAATTATTTAAAATATCTGTAAATTCTCAAAAAGTATCATTACAATTCAAAATTTACAAAATATGATATGAAACTTCAAAATTTCTTTAATATGCACACAAATATGCAAAAAATTGACCTAAATATGCATATTCATACTAAATATGGTACAATGGTTGAATATTTTCTAAATATGCAGTTACATGCACAATAAAAGCCGTTCCATTTTCACCAGGATGCTTGCAGTCGGGTTTAAATTAATCGGAAACCTGAAATAATGCCAAGGGGAAAAATATGACATGTCATAGAGATCCGCTCCCTAGTTGTGATGCTCCTAACCAATGCTTTATAGATCATTAATGATGTCCGAATGTTTAGTTTGGAAGTGTTGTTCAACAATGGGAATAGATTCCTTAATTGGGCATCAGTCACACTCAAAATTACGTGTTTCGGAGCGGACTGCACAGAAAACAATCAACTCAATGATTAGGAGTAATCAAAGGAAATTTTTCAGACATTACTTCCTCAATGGCAATAGACAATTCCTAAGCAATCTAAAGCTAATACTCTCAATAAGTAATACCGTCCACTCCCTGTCTTTTTCCGGGTCACGCTACTACTAGCGCCGCCAGTGAGCAGGAATGGGCAGTTACTCTTCAGCTGATATAGTTAACGTTTGTCTGTTGTGTTTTGTGTACGAAAATATAATATAAATTCTACTAAAACAGGGGTGTCCACGGGGGGGGGGGGTTAAGACGCAGACTGCGTCATTGAAATTTCTGGGGGGGGGGGAATATTATCGTTTTATGAATTTTCTGGGGGGTTGAAAATTGTTGCAAAATTATCGTTTTATATGTTAAAAATAAAAACGGTCAAGTTCTATAACTTCAAAAGGTCTCTTCTAATTCTTTATAAAGATAAAGATGAAGAATTTGGACAGCCATGGGGGGGCGCAAGGAAAAATGTATATTAATAATTATTATAGTCAGGTGTTTTTCTTTTAAGACAGTTATTTGAATTGCAGAAGTTTTATCAAATCGACAACATGGAAGCAGAATCCACAGTGGATTAGTAAAGGGGGGTTCAGGGGGTTTGTACCCCCAAGAGTCAAAACATAAAAATTCTATATTTGTATTTAAAAAAATTTATTTATTTAATTAAACAAGATTTGTTGGTGTGTCAAATATGATATAGCAGTTATTTTCTTTTCATAACATAATGAGTAGGTCTATTATGTCCACTGTTCAATGTGCTATTTAACTTTTCTTATGAATAGTAATAAGTATTATAATTTAGGTAACAATTTCTTCTTTAAGTTGCCATGTCTTAGAGTATAGTAAACAAATTTGTTAGCTAGTTTTTCAGTGCTAGAATAGCGTAAAATGTGATTTTCATTAATTCAATATTTAAAAATTTTCCGGGGCTGGACCCCCACCTAGGTAATGATTTCTTATGTACATTGGCATGTCTTAGAGTATGGTAAACAAATTTCATAACTAGTTTTCAGTGCTAAAATAGCGTAAAATGCGATTTTCATTAATTCAATATTTAAAAATTTTCCGGGGCTGGACCCCCCACCTAGGTAATGATTTCTTATGTACATTGGCATGTCTTAGAGTATGGTAAACAAATTTCATAACTAGTTTTCAGTGCTAAAATAGCGTTTCATTAGTTCAATATTTAAACATTTTCTGGGATGGACCCCAGACCCCTTTTTTCGGGGGTATTCCAAACCCCCCCGGCACTTCCGACCCTCCCCGCAATTATTTTCTGGCTACTTATTATATTATTAATATAATATTACAAAGTGGCCCTTATCGACAGGCAATTGGGTTGGGGTGAGCAATGAAGTTTTGGGGGTGGGCACCCCTGAGTAAAATAATAAATACAACATAGGCCTAAAGAAAATGTCCGGTTATGTAGGTGGCATGATATGTGCCGTCTATGGTTGTAATAATTATTTTGAGAGTGAAATAAGTAAAATCGTTAATTAGAGTGTGTACAAGACTGATTCATACAGATGTTCATTGGCTTACCATCCGAATTGTTTTACATGTAAAAATTTCAAATTAAAAAAAAAGTATATATTGTACAAAGTATCTTGCAAATCGTATGAATTAAAATTTAAAGCTGATTTTCACGAAAATGTATTAAAGTGAAACAATTAGTTTTGATACTTGTTAAAAAAAAAGTGTGTGTGGAACGCCATGCGGCAGAAGTGAAACTTTTTTTCATTTTTTCAATTTTGGATTATTGGATTTTCAAATTTTGGATAGTTGGACTTTTTAAATTTTGTTTTTTTTAAATTTCTGATCTTTTAATTCATTAATTTTGGATTTTTTAATTTTAATTTTTTTTACATTTTAGATCATTGAATTTTTTTAGTTTTTGTATTTTTTAATTTTCTATTTTTAATTTTGGATTTTTTATTTTTATATTTTATAATTTTGGATATTTATGTTTTAAATTTTGGATATTTGGAATTTTTTATTTTGGATTTTTTATTTTTTAAATTTTGAACTTATTAATTTTGGTTCTTTGAAATTTTTAATGTTGAAATTTTGGATTGTTTAAATGTTGGATCATTGATTTTTTATTTTTTGGATATTTTATTTTTGGATTATTAATTTTTTTATATTTTGGATTTTCAATTTTTTAAATTTTGAATTTTTGGACTTTTTCAGTTTTGGATAAGCCTAATCATTGAGTTGACTGTTTTCTGTACAGTCCGTTCCGTCACACCTCACTAATTTCGTGACGATTTTGAGCGTTACACAAGCTCTCGATTTACCCCTACCGCGGCTAAAGAAGTTTTACTTAAAAAATTAGCGTTATCGTCGTTTAATTAGGTTAGTTTAGCGGTAGTGTAAATTATGTTATTTCCCGACCTAATTCCTGCATTATCAAGCACAAAAATAAGTTACTGTGTCATCAGGACTTTGAAATACAAATTTATTTCTGCAGCTATATAGGTTCATTAAGTAGCTTCTGAGACTGCTGCCCATTCCCACTCAACAGATGGCACCTCTGTGCTAGTGGACAGTTCGAACAAAGGGAATAGAGTAGAGTGGGCGGTATTCTTATTGAGAGTATTTGCTTCTACTACTACTATTCTTCGTAATCGGCTTTCTCTCTTGCGTTCTGCTGCAGTTTTGGCCGTTACACTTCATGTATTTTCTTCAATTTTCCTTTTCTTTGTCACTTTCATCCTCTCACGGTATCCTCTTGCTCTTTCTGCAATTATTTCGGTTTTTTAAAGTCTGTGTGTGCCTTTTAATGAGATTTATAGTTTGCATAAGGCAAAATAGATTTTAATATAGGTTCATACGTATCAGTTCTATCATGCACTTCATTTAAAATCGTATGCGTTTTCTGCACGACTTTGTTGATTATAGTGCTGTTCAACTTTTTTCAAAATGCACACAGTCAAACGAATTCACAGTAATTCTCGAGGAGGCGGTGGTTTTAACGCACTTTACCAATGTCGGATAATTTATTTAAATTTTGGATAAGCTTAATCATTGAGTTTATTGTTTTAATTTTTGGGTGTTTTAATTTTTTTTTTTTTTTAGTTTTGGAAATTTGTATTTTTTAATTTTGGATTTGCATGGTAATCAACCTCCGGGTTCCATAAAATATATAATAAAATACTCTCAATAAGTAATACCGTCCACTCCCTGTCTTTTTCCGGGACACGCTACTACTAGCGCCGCCAGTGAGCAGGAATGGGCAGTTACTCGTCAGCTGATATAGGTAACGTTTGTCTGTTGTGTTTTGTGTACGAAAATATAATGTAAATTCTAGTAAAACAGGGTGCCCACGGGGGGGGGGGGGTTAAGACGCAGACTGCGTCATTGAAATTTCTTGGGGGGGGGGGGAAATATTATCGTGTTATGAATTTTCTGGCCGGGGGTTGAAAATTGTTGCAAAATTAGAGTTTTATATGTTAAAAATAAAAACGGTCAAGTTCTATAACTTCAAAAGGTCTCTTTTAATTCTTTATAAAGATAAAGATGAAGAATTTCGACAGCCATGGGCGTCCATACCCGGGGGGGGGGGGCGCAAGGAAAAAAATGTATATTATTCATTATTATAGTCAGGTGTTTTTTCTTTTAAGACAATTATTTGAATTGCAGAAGTTTTACCAAATCGAAGACATGGAAGCAGAATCCACAGTGGATTAGGAAAGGAGGGTTCAGACCCCCAAGAGTCAAAACCTAAAATTCTATATTTGTATTTAAAAAATATATTTATTTAATTAAACAAGATTTATTTGGTGTGTCAAATATGATATAGCAGTTATTTTCTTTTCATAACATAATGAGTAGGCCTATTATGACCACTGTTCCATGTGCTATTTACCTTTTCTTATAAGTAGTAATAAGTATTATAATTTAGGTAACAATTTCATGTTTAAGTTGCCATGTCTTAGAGTATAGTAAACAAATTTCCTAACTAGTTTTCAGTGCTAAAATAGCGTAAAATGTGATTTTCATTAATTTAATATTTTTAAAATTTCCGGGGCTGGACCCCCCACCTAGGTAATGATTTCTTATGTACATTCAAATGTCTTAGAGTATGGTAAACAAATTTCATAACTAGTTTTCAGTGCTAAAATAGCGTAAAATGTGATTTTCATTAGTTAAATATTTAAAAATTTCCCGGGGTGGACATCCGACTTAGGTAATATTTTCTTGTTTACATTGGCATGTCTTAGAGCATGGTAAACAAATTTCTGAACTAGTTTTTTAGTGCTAAAATAGCGTAAAATGTGATTTTCATTAGTTCAATATTTAAACATTTTGTGGGATGGAACCCCGACCCCTTTTTTGGGGGGTATTCCAAACCCCCCCGGCACTTCCGACCCTCCCCGCAATTATTTTCTGGCTACTTATTATATTATTAATATAAAATACAAAGTGGCCCAAGAAGTTAAAGCGACAAAAAATAAATTAATTAAAATAATTGCCCCCCCCCCCCCTAGAAAATATCATATGGGCGCCTTTGTCGACAGTCAATTGGGTTGGGGTGAGCAATGAAGTTTGGGGGGTGAGCAATGAAGTTTTGGGGGTGGGCACCCCTGAGTAAAATAATAAATACAACATAGGCCTAAAGAAAATGTCCGGTTATGTAGGTGGCATGATATGTGCCGTCTATGGTTGTAATAATTATTTTGAGAGTGAAATAAGTAAAATCGTTAATTAGAGTGTGTACAAGACTGATTCATACAGATGTTCATTGGCTTACCATCCGAATTGTTTTACATGTAAAAATTTCAAATTAAAAAAAAAGTATATATTGTACAAAGTATCTTGCAAATCGTATGAATTAAAATTTAAAGCTGATTTTCACGAAAATGTATTAAAGTGAAACAATTAGTTTTGATACTTGTTAAAAAAAAAGTGTGTGTGGAACGCCATGCGGCAGAAGTGAAACTTTTTTTCATTTTTTCAATTTTGGATTAGTGAATTTTTCAAATTTTGGATTGTTGGACTTTTTAATATTGGGTTTTTGAACTTTTTAGATTTTGGATTTTTTAAATTTCTGATCTTTTAATTCTTTAATTTTGGATTCTTAATTTTTTTTACATTTTAGATCATTGAATTTTTTTAGTTTTGTATTTTTTAATTTTGGATTTTTTTATTTTTATATTTTAGAATTTTATAATTTTGGATATTTATGTTTTAAATTTTGGATATTAAGATTTTTTAATTTGGGCTTTTTTATTCTTTAAATTTTGGACTTATTAATTTTGGTTCTTTGAATTTTCTTTATTTTGAAGTTTTAGATTATTTAAATGTTGGATCTTTGGTTTTTTATTTTTTGTATATTTTAATTTTGGATTTTTAACTTTTTAAATTTTGGATTTTTTATTTTTAATGTTTGGACTTTTTCAGTTTTGGATAAGCCTAATCATTGAGTTGATTGATTTATGTGCAGTCCGTTCCGTCACACCTCACTAATTTCGTGACGATTTTGAGCGTTACACAAGCTCTCGATTTACCCCTACCGCGGCTAAAGAAGTTTTACTTAAAAAATTAGCGTTATCGTCATTTAATTAAGTTAGTTTAGCGGTAGTGTAAATTATGTTATTTCCCGACCTAATTCCTGCATTATCAAGCACAAAAATAAGTTACTGTGTCATCAGGACTTTGAAAAACAAATTTATTTCTGCAGCTATATAGGTTCATTAAGTAGCTTCTGAGACTGCTGCCCATTCCTACTCAACAGATGGCACCTCTGTGCTAGTGGACATTTTGAACAAAGGGAATAGAGTAGAGTGGGCGGTATTCTTATTGAGAGTATTTGGTAGTAGTAGTAGTCCCTATCGAATCGCAAGCGATTCCTGGTGATCCATAACTTGGATTTACAAGGCAGTTGGTTGCCAGCCGAAATTATTGAAATTGTCTTTTCCTTTCTCTGGTTTTGCTGTCGACCAGTTTCCGCCATTTGACCCTATCTTGAACAACACATATTGCCTCCTCCCATTTCATGTTGATGACATTACATATCTCGGACTGCCATCGAAATCTTCTTCTACCTCTTCCTGTCTTCCCTTCCATTTTACCCAGCATTACGTCCTTCTGTAATGATTGTGTCTTTCTCATGATATGTCCAAAATACTTTAATTTTCCTCTCACAGCTAATGCTTCCAGTGACAAATCTGGTTTTATAATTTCTAAGATTGATTTATTAGTCCTTCTTTCAGTCCATGTTATCTTTAATAGTTTCCTCCATGCCCACATCTCAAACGCATCTAATTTTTTCTTCTCTGATTTCCTTAATGTCCAACTTTCACTGCCATATAATACGACAGGAAACACCGTAGACTGTATTATTCTTATTTTTGTTTTAGTTGAAATATCTGAGTCATTTATAATCTTATTTAATCTTTTCATTGCTATCTTTCCAAGAATTATCCTTCTCCTTATTTCTTCTGTGCTACTACCGTTAATCGTTAATGTTGTGCCTAAGAAATTAATTTTGTCTACTGTTGTTAGCACTTCGCCGCCGATATTTATCGAAATATTCTCTGATGTCATTATTTTAGTTTTTTTAACATTTAGTTTTAGACCAGCTTTATCACTTTCTGTTTTTACTCTATTTATAAGATCTTCCAAGTCTTTCTTGCTCTCTGCAAGTAGGGTAGTGTCATCTGCGTATCTGATGTTATTTATGATTCTTACTCCTATTTTAGATTCATCCAGTACCGCATTTCTCATTATGTATTCAGTGTATAAATTGAACAAAGCAGGAGACAAAATACATCCTTGTCTCACACTCTTACCTATAGGGAACCATTTAGTTTCTCCGTCATGTGTCCTAATTTTTGCTTCTTGTATCTCGTACAGGTTTTTGATCAGTATAATGAAATGGTCCGGGATGCTTATTTTCTTCATAACTTCCCACATCAAGGTATGGTCGATGCTATCGAAAGCTTTGGCATAATCTATGTAACAGATGTATACAGTCTTCTGGAATTCATTCGCTTCTTCTATTATCCACTTCATGATGGCTATTAAATCCCTTGTACCCCTGCCTTTCCTGAATCCTGCTTGCACTTCTGCTACTTCTCTATCCATATACGATTCCAATCTATTATTTATAATTTTCAACATGCGGTATTAATGCAATTGTTCTATACTTTGCACATTAGCTATTATCTCCTTTTTTTGGCAGTGTGATGAAAGTTGACCTTGTCCAATCTATCGGCCACACTTTCTTTTTCCATATCAAATTACACAATTGCAGTAATTTTCTATGAATAGTATCACCCATATTTTTTATCAGTTCTATAAGAATATTGTCGTCGCCAGTGGATTTTCCGTTTGGTATCTGATTTACCGCCCATGTGAATTCTTCTATAGTTATTTCCGGTTCAAGATCATGTTGTTTCTCCTCGTAGTGAGCTGTGATTGTGCTATCCTTTTCATACAGTTCTTTTGAATACTCTTCCCATCTATCCAATATTTCTACTTTCGTTGTGAGCATTTTGCCAGATTTATTTATTTATTTTATTTATTTATTGTAAGAAAACCCCAACGAGCAAAGCTCTATCTTGGATTGCAGATGTGCTGCTGCTATGATCACCTACGATCTTGTTGATTGTTCTGAACATTTCTTTAGGTCTATTTTTTTACATTATATTCTTCAATTGCTTTGCATTCTTTATTGATATAATCATTTTTGTCTTTTCTTGCTTGGTATTGAAATAATTTGTTTAATTCTTTTACTTTTGCTGTATCACATGCAATCTTTGCATTTTTTCTATCTTCAGCAATTTTAATAGCTGTCTCACTTAGCCATTTTGACTTATTTAACATCTTCTTTATTGGTACATGTCTCTTTGCCTCTTCTGTAATTACTCCTTTAATGACGTCCCATAATACTTGGGGATTTTCTATTTCTTCCCTTTATTTCTTCTGCTCTCCTGTTCACTTCAATTTTATATTGGTTTGGTATATTTTCCACATCGTATCTTTGCACTGTTTTTCTTTTTCTTACCTTACCTAATTTTACCTTTATCGTTGCCACTAGTAACTCATGATCAGATCCACAGTCAGCTGAAATTATTGTGCTGACATCCTGTACTGAACTTTTCCATCTATTGGGTCCTAAAATGTAGTCAATTTGATTCCTATATTTAGTATTAGGCGATGTCCAGGTATACAAATATTCTTCTCTTTTCATGAACATAGTGTTTGCAACAAAAAGATCATTTTCTGCACAGAATTCCACTAATTTTACACCTCTTTCATTGCAGTTACCTAGACCAAAGTTTCCAGTAATTCCTTTTGTTACTTCTTTTCCTACTTTAGCATTTAAGTCCCCTATTACATATATCACACTCTTTTTTGATAATAGGTCTATTGCATATTGCACTTGTTCTTAAAACGTGTCTAGATCTGAATCACTCGCATCCGAAGTTGGGGCATACACCTGCACTATTGACATATTGATAGGTATTGATAGGTATCACTAATAGTCCTATATCCTAACACGAATTTTTCCCTTTTTTCATTGATTACTATGGCTACGCCATTCTTTTTCAAATTTTCATGACCTGAGTAATATATAGGCCTACATTCTTTTCCAGTTTTAATGAGTCCTCTCCCAATCCACCTAATTTCACTTAAACCTAAAATGTCTAATTTGAATTTGTCTTTTTCTCTTGCTATTATTTGTGTTTTACCTATATATAAGCTACGCACATTCCAAGTTGCAATTTTGAAAGGTTTCGTGATTTTTTTTGATTGTCTTATTTTGCTCACTCTAGTATTGTCTGCTACTTGGTCTGTATTGTCTATCTTGGTATTTTCATATTTCATATTTATTTAATCCATTTTGACCGCAGTTCTGCGGTATAGGATACAATATAACAACAATATAACAAACTATTATAGTACAAGGGTACAAGAATAATATTAGAAATACATACAGTGAAATATAAAGAGATACAAAGAAATACAAAGAAATACAGGATCAATACAATACTACAAAACAATAAATAAATAAATAAAAAGTGCAATGTGTAGGTCAAGTAGTAGGTACTCAAGGATTATTTAAAGTTTTTGGCTACCTCAAAAAATTCATCATTTTTGTAGAAGCAGATTTGTTTTAGTTTCATCAGACATCAGTACTAAGCCTTTAAAGTGTTTAAAAGTTAAATTTCTAGTAACTTCTACCATACCATTACTAGTCTTGTTCTCTATAGAACCGCTTGGTGTTTGGTCTATATTGATATCATTTATCCTCAAGTTCTCTATCCTGATCATTTCGGTATTGCCACGAAGAATAGCATTAGAAAATGCTCGTTATGCATCAGTAAGTGAAGTGCATGATAGAACTATTAGCCTACGTGTGAACCTATGGTAAAATCTATTTTGCCTTATACAAACTATAATTCTCATAAAAAGGCACACACAGACTTTAAAAAACCGAAATCAATTGCAGAAAGAGCAAGAGGATACCGTGAGAGGATGAAAGTGACAAAGAAAAGGAAAGCTGAAGAAAATACATGAATAAATAAAGTTTTACTTCTGTCGCGTGGCGTTCCACGCACTCTTTTTATTTTCATGGGCCTATATTAAGGAAATACAAAGGAATCAGCCTCTGCAGTGAGAAGCTTTATTGACTAAGCCACAGATATAGATATAGATATATATCTATACAGATATTGATATATATCTGTGGACTAAGCAGAAGCAGTCACTGCCCTTCAGATAATACCTGGACACATGCTACTTCAGTAAGCGAACACCGTGTGGTTAATGTAAGTTGTGTTTAATATAGAATGGAGCCTGTACTTAAATCAGAGTGTACTAAGATTGAAATTAAGGAAGAGATTCTTGAAACACAACCAAAGAGTGAACTTGTGCCAATTACTTTTGAGACAATACAAATACAAGAAGTCAAACGTGAGGGTACAAAGTACACAGATTCTACAGCATGCAGCACCATTCACAACTTAGAGCAGATTTTAGGAGTTTCTCGTAGAAATAATGAGGAAGAGGATCAGCTAATGCAAGCTGTATGTACAAGCATTTTATCCTCTGTTGGAAACAGTAAACAGTTAACTCGTACTCAGGACAAACATTTCTCGTGTGATGTATGTACCAAGAAATTTTCACGGTTATGTGATCTCAAAAGACACATGCTTACTCACACTGGGCAGAAACCATACACGTGTGATATATGTAGCAAGAAATGTTCCGAAAGGGGGAATCTACAAAAACACATGCTCACTCACACTGGACATAGACCATTTACGTGTAATATATGTACCAAGAAATTTTCCCAAAAAAGCGACCTCAACAAACACATGAACACTCACAGTAGATATAAACCATTTACGTGTGATATATGTACCACGAAATTTTCCCAAAAAAGCTATCTTAACAAACACATGAACACTCACATTAGACATAAACCATTTACGTGTGATATATGTACCAAGAGATTTTCCCAAAGAAAGGGTATTAATTCGCACATGCTCACTCACACTGGGCACAAACCATTTACGTGTGATATATGTACCAAGAAATTTTCCCAACGAGGGAGTCTCAATATACACGTGCTCACTCACACTGGGCACAAACCATTTAAGTGTGATATATGTACCAAGAAATTTTACCAAAAAAGCAATCTCAACAAACACATGAACACTCACAGGACATGAACCGGTTACCCATGAACCATTTACGTGTGATGTATGTACCAAGAGATTTTCCCAACGAGGGAGTCTCAATATTCACATGCTCACTCACACTGGCCATAAACCATTTAAGTGTGATATATGTACCAAGAAAATTTCCCAACGAGGGAGTCTCAATATACATGTGCTCACTCACACTGGGCATAAACCATTTACGTGTGATATATGTACCAAGAAATTTTCCCATAGAAGTAGTCTCAAAGCACACATACTTACTCACACTGGACATAAACCATTTACGTGTGATGTATGTACCAAGAAATTTTCCCATAGAAGTAGTCTCAAAGCACACATACTTACTCACACTGGACATAAACCATTTACGTGTGATATATGTACCAAGAAATTTTCCGAAAGATGGAATCTCAAAAAACACATGCTCACTCATGAGAGGAACAACCTTTCCTAATGTAATGCGTGCATTGACTCTTTGCCTTGAAAATTGGGAAACTTTTGTTTGGATTGCTGAGAGGAAGTTCTTCATACAGTATGCTTGAGTAATGTAGTTGTACATGAAGATCTATGGTAATATAGACTACACACTCTATGTATCAAAGAGGTTTTTAGTCTTATACCCTCAAAATAATAAAATACTAAGACGTATGAACAACACAGGAAAGTGGGGACAACCTTTTACAATATAATTTATTATAGTTATAATTTGTAAATTATAATTCAATAATTTATTAGTCAATTCTTACATAGTATGATATATGGTGATTTGTAATTAAAGCTAGTAATATAAAATTCTAAGATTAATATTGGATTGGCTATACATAAAACATCTATATCATGTGAGAATATTCCAGTGATAGTCAGAAAGAATACTTTGGCAATATGTAATAATATTGTCAAGAGTTATAAATTTGAGCAACTTATATACTTAAGCAATTACATATAGTTGGATTAATACATGAGTATCAACACATAGGATCAACTTTAGATTGTTATTGTTGTTACGATTTGAGATATAATGGTAAATAAAGATAAGTAGCAAGAGTAATTCTTGCGTGTAATAATGTTAAAATGTCACATTTAAAATTAAATTATAAAAGTCTTGAAATTGTGATTAAGAGATGAGCTTACAAGCATATACTTGTGCGTAAAACTGTTATGATTATATATTCTATGTCTTTGCAATTAACACTTGAATTCTCATAATTGTTGTTCACATATATGTATAAAAAAGCTTGATGCTCCGTGATGATGGGTTGTTATAAGGTTGTCAAGGTTTTCCTCATTAAAATTGTGTTGTAGATGGTAGTTGTTTTTCTTAGTATTCAGATATGTAAATTTCGGTACAGTATATGTACCATCTTCAGTCTAAAAAAGAGTAAAATGAAAGAAAATTAATGAAACAATGCTGTGTTTTTACATGGTCTGTACAATATGAACTCGCAAAAAACATCACGTGCTTTGAAGGTCAGGCAGGTCTAGATTATGTCATCGTAGACTACTGCACAGCCGTTTGTTTGGCTCAGGACTTACCGATCGAGTTATACAGATCAAAACAAGTCTGGTAAGGGCATAGGGGAAGAGTTTCAAAATGCTTACTTTTGTGAATTGTTACTTTAAAATTTGATGCATAGATCTACAGGTTGAAAAACTACACAACATTTCATTTAGAGAAGATAACCTGGCAACTGCTGGAACCCAGAAGTGGCTAGAAATTTATGTTTTTGCTGTTTTTTTTTTTTTTTGTGTATTTTTATCTTTTATGTATTCTTACCTTTTGTATCTTATGTTTTAATTATTTTGTATGCATGCATTGTATTTTGGCATGGACATTGTAATTGGGTTTTATACCTGTAATGTTCATTATTATTAAATAAAAAATAAATAAATAAACCATAATTTCCGCTTACATAAACATGTTAATTGTGAATATTGTTTAGAATATTATGGTGTACAATTTCCAGGCTGTTATGCCATGGTCCTAGGTTTTTACGACCTGACGTTTCGCTCACGACTGTGGTGAGCATCCTCAGAGGCACTGCTGGAGCGACGTGCTTGTCTGTGTTCCTCCCATATTTATACCCTGGGCACTGTTCGGCGCGCAGTTTTCTGTGAGGTCCGTCTTCCTCTTCCCACGGAATGGTTGCACCGTGGTTTTTCTTAGTACCGGGAACCACAGCTTATTTACTCTTAAAGCTTCTTCTTTGCGGTTGAAATTATTCTTTTGATGTTTCATAATCTCTATGGCTTGTCTGTACAGCCGCTGATAGTACTGTGGTGTGGTGGAAAGGACTTGGGTCTCCTTGTATAGAATTTCATGATCACCATCCTCTAAAATAGCGTGTTCAGCCACAGCCGATTTTTCCGGTTGAAGTAGCCGGCAATATCTCTTGTGTTCTTGTAGACGTATGCTGATTTTTTGTTTGGTGGTCCCTATGTACACTAAGCCACAGCTACATGGAATTCTATACACTCCCTTTGCCGTAAGAGGGTCCCGACTGTCCTTGGCAGATCTGAGGCTAGCTTGGAGCTTTTTGGTCGGCTTGAAGATGGTGTCTACCTTATGTCGCTTCAGACTGTTACCAATACGATCTGTTATTCCTTTTATATACGGTAGGAAGGCCATACCAACTGTTTTCTTTGGTCCCTCCTGTGGGCCCTCATGTCCATTTTTAGGGCATATTGCTCGTCTGATTTCTCGTCTGCTATATCCATTATTTATCCATTATTTATACGTATGTTCATTGTTTAGAATATTTAAACTTATTACAAATGTATTAATGTGCTGTGTTTTTGTTTCTTTTGTAGGTAAGTGGAGATGCAGTGGTGCTTTCTTATGAGTAAGTAGATGCAATGAGTTGTATTTGTTAGGATACACCCAGAAACATGGGCGTACGGTGAAATTTTGTTCGGGAGGGGTTCAATATAAAGTCGTCTCAGTTCCATGTCCAAGCGCACATTGTGAATTATTACTTTTTTTAATTACTAAATAGTTGTATTTTGATATTTAATGCACTGTAATAAATGAATATGCACCTCAGTCTTTAAAACTGTTTTTCTTCAGATTTCTATCCATTTCTCGTTTAAGCTAGAGTCTATAAATAAAAACTTTCTTTTGAAAAATTATCATAATACTGTATGGTGCATAGGGCACGTTTTTGAATATCTGTAAATCCACCGGTGGAAAAGCCCGATTAATGCTGATTACTTCACGATAAATTTGTGATGTGCTCGAGATTACTTGGCTTTACAAACAAGATGATGGATTTCGGAGTATTCGAGTTGTTTGACAGATTCTAAAGGGATTTTTTTTTTACTAGTAATACATCACTGTTATGAAGCTGGAAAATTATCAACACAACGAGGTTTTGAAATTTGAATCTTAAATAATGCTTTGATGTGGACGAAATTATAAAATTAAAATATGTAACAACCGAATCAGAGTTTTTTATTTATTTATTTACTTTTTTTCAAATTTCGTTCCATGACTTATAATCTTCAAAATATTGCAGATATTTCGGGAGGGGTTTCAACCCCCTGAACCCCCTCTTACCGTACGCCCATGCCCAGAAACATGAAGACAAACTGCTGAAATAACTGAGAATTCAATATAAACATTAGGAATGTCTTGTAACATAGGACTAGTAGCTTTATCCATCTCACAATATACAGAGTGAATCACCTAAATCTTGCACCGCAGATATTTCGGACATGGAAAGTGCTATTGATGTACCGTTTTCACAGCATGATTGGTAGTCAGGGGCTCGTACATTTAGCCTATAAACAGATTTGAATAATACTTAGAAAGTGTGTTTTTTGAGCAAATATACAATTTTTAAATGGAACAATGCCTTGTTAAATCAACAAAACAAAAGAGGGAAAGGCATGTAGTATTACATCATTGTAATGGGACGTGCCGTCTGTATATATCTTTAATAAAAAAAAAAAACCAAACCAAAAGTAGAGTAAATTAGAAAGTCAGTGGTGTTTGTCGCAGGATTCTACACCTTTTCAACTTCAATTTCGGAAAAAGTAATTTCAATTTCGGAAATAGTAATTTCAATTTCGGAAAAAGTAACTTCAATTTCGGAAATACGATGGCAATTTTTTTAAATCTCCGATGGGGTACAAAATGAAAACCACAGTGAAAATCAAAACTATTTTATTTGGAACACATAGGTACACCTTGTAGCTACTTCTCTACACAATCTCGCTCCGATTGAGTAATTTGTCGTAGCGTGGTATCAACTTTGCTATACCCTCGTATTTCCGAAATTGAAGTTACTTTTTCCGAAATTGAATTTACTTTTTCCGAAATTTAAATTACTTTTTCCGATATATAAATTAATTTTTCCGAAATATAAATTACTTTTTCCGAAATTGAAATTACCTTTTCCGAAATTGAGGTTGAAAAGGTGTAGTGCCAGTAGAATTTCCGAACCCACGGTATAAAAGAAAGATTGCTTTTGAAAGTTTACAAACAGTTTCAACGTATTGCTTAGAAGTAAATGACATGTCTAATCCTACGTAATATGAAGAGAGATATGCAAGGAAGGGGGTAAGCTGGGAGTCCGCACCCCCAGAAATCAAACCTAAAATTCTATTTGTTATTTGAGCGCCATTTTGTAAAATATTTTATTATTTTATTTAAATAAGATATTAAACCGTTGAATGTAGGCCAATTACTTCCACTTTTCCGTGTGTTATTTAGCTTTTCTTATAAATTGTAATAAAGAGGGCCGGACTTTTTAGACATAAAATACGTTTAAAATGAGCTTTAAAATGACTGCAAAATGTCCCAAAAGCTAAACAAAAATGCCCTAGAAATACTAGTATATAGGTTACATCAGATTTGTGTCTATTCTACATTTATGTTGTTACCCAATTATAGGCTTGTAGTTAGTTCATTGGTAGGCCTATATACCGTTAAATGCAAACAGCAAACACCGTCTTTCTGTATCCAAATAAAAATTAGAACAAGATCTAGCTACTTATTCTTATTTAGAGTTCCAATAATATTCAATGTAAGTAAATGCACAAAAACTCTTTATAATGCGAGAAACAACACAAAATAAGAAAATAATTACTAGATTAAAAAAATCCCTTTAGGCAGGCCTACAGGCTGAGGTAGATTTCGAAGTGCTTTTGGTTTAATTTATTGTCGCTGCGCAGCACTCTTCTTCTTTAGCCTTGGCATGATAAACCTGCATTAATAATTGCAAAAAAGAGGAAAGATCACTATTTCAAACATTCAAATCTCGCCTTATATGAGAGCTATCGTGAAACTAGTTATTGATTTGTAGAGTACTCATCAAGAGCTTTTCAGCGATACCCCACAAGACGTGGTTTCAAAAATTTCTAATCTCCATCCCCCACCCCCACTCGTACCCCCAAAACCCTCGAATCGTTGGTGTCACTGTGAACTCCATAGGGAGTACTCCAATTTATTGAAACAAAGTTTCCCTCTATACTTCATAGGGGCCGAGGTATAACGTTCTCAAAATTTCAACCCCCTCCCCCTCAAAATTTAAAGTTTTAAAATTTGACTCCCCCTTATACCAATTATACCAGTATACCATTAACGAACTTATCCCAACTATTGAGCCTATATATATATATATCACAAAAAAAAAATTGAACGGGCGATGATTTGGTATTTAGGGAAGCATGTAACGTAAAGATATGAAAGAATTTTGCGAAAATCATGACATGGTATCATTGCAATAGGTAGATTTTTCTTCGAAATCTACCTAAATATAATAATATGAACTGTGGGAAAAAAGACCGTAAAATGACCAAATAATGACATTGAATTGTAAAAATGAAAAATGGGGGTAAATTATAAAAAAGACCCTAAAAGTTACCATTCTAATAATCTAGGAGTCATGATCAGAATATCTGCATTAGTGGGCAACATCCATGATTTTCAAGTTAAAAGATGACATGTCATCAAAGTCCTAGTACCATAATTAGTGTTATAACTAGGGTTCGGACCTAAAAAAGTGGAAAATATGCACTTAAAAATGCTGAAATATGACCTGATAAAATAACATGTTTAAAAATAATAAATGTTCCAATTTAAAACGTTTAAAGACAGTAAATTCTCACACCACATCAGATATTCACTTTTTAACAATTTAGGTTATTTACAGTTTTACTTGTAATGAACTTCTATTTTTAAAGAATTTGTTCCTGTTTATCCGCATCATCAGCTCCAAACACCCGTAATATTTTGTAGACCTTGCGTGTCCCTATAAAATATGAACAATTGGATTAATTTTAAAATTCAAGTTACTATTAATTTGGCGTAAACATTAAATTAATTAACTAATTTCTAATTTAACTCGTCCTTGTAGTACATACACTGTGTACTTGTGCTCTTTTACCGAATTTCTAACTGAAATATGACGTTTAATTAGAAATATTACCAAAATATGACCAAGACCACAAAAAAAGTTAAAATATGACCTTATGCGCAAAATAAAACCGGTCCGATTAGGATAACAGGCATGCAATTCGTGTTTAATTTATGTTTGTGTTGAGAACGGAGGACAGGATGAAAAATATGACATGTCATAAACATCCTAACCCTTGTTACAACTTAGGTGACAATTTTGTTTAAGTTGGCATGTCTTAGAATATAGCAAACAAATTTGCTAACTAGTTTTAAAATGTGATTTTCATTGGATCAATGCCCCCCAAACCCTCCGGCACCTTCGACCCTCCCCGAAATTCCGGGGTGCGCGGGCAAAGAGAGTTAAGTCTACCATCCTAAAAAATTGAGATATGTCCATAGAGTTATAGGTAAAAATGTTCTCTACATTTGTGTTAAGTTCAGTAAGTAATAATCAAAATTGTACGGTAGTTAATGGATGTGTGCCTCATGAGTTTATCCATCTCTAAAGCTATGTTGGGCTGGTATAGTGTGTTAAGTCACTCTAATTCTCAGTAACAAGAAAGTGGACTTAACTCTCTTTGCCCGCCCACCCCGGAATTATACTCTGGCTATGCCACTGGTGATATATACGAGGGTCATTCAATAATTAAAGAGACAAATTGGTCTGGGAAAAAGACGGTTGGTAGTACAAGTTTGATATATTTAGGATTTTAAGTTGGCATCACTGGGATGAGTCCTAATCAGCTGATGGATCAACATTGCTCTGATTATAACCTCAAAATTAAGTTTAACGATGTCGGGTCTTCTTGAAAATTCCACATAAGTTGAACAACGTTCTGCGATTAGTTTTTTGATTGCTGAAGGTGAAAAACCAGCTAATATATACTCTAGAATGATTAAAGTGTATGGTGAAAGTTGTGTAAACCGTGGAAATTTTTACAAGTGGGTAGAACAGTTCAAAAGTGGTCAAGAATCAGTGACTGACGAACACCGTTCTGGCCCGCCTGTTGAAGTTGCAACTTCCTCACTTGAAACTCGAACTGTTTGGTCCAATGAAGGAGGCATTAAGTGGGAAGAAGTTCCAAGATAACGAAGATGTCAAGAAATTTATGGGAAATTGGCTCCGACACCAAGACAAACAGTTCTTTGCAGCTGGTATAAAAAAAGCTAGTAACCTGTTGGGACAAGTGCATAAATGCTGATGGGGATTATTTTGAAAAGTAGGAAAAGTTTTGTAAAAATAAACGGTTCTTTCTCCTGGTCAGTTGGCCTCTCTAATTATTGAATGGCCCTCGTATATATACAGAGTGCTTAAAAAAAAATGTATACAGAGTTTGAACTGTCATAAAAAATTTATTTCCCGTTCTACAAGGTTAAATTTGTGGGATAAAGTAATGTTATATTTCTTCAATAGGTGGCAGCAGAATAGTTTCAACACTCGTGCCAATAATCGTCCAACAATGAAATATATCTACCAATGCTTGGTGATTCCATATTCCTTGCCATTCGTGCATTACACGGTTTTATTACCATCAAGATGACACACTGTCATAGGGACGTACGAGCAAGTCGAGCATACGTGTATCGAAATTTGCCAGGCCAGTGGATAAGACGCAGGGGGCCAATCGAGTATCCTGCATGCTCCACAGACCTTACGCCGCTGGATTTCTTCTTATGGGGCACAGTAAAAGATGTGTACAAATGTTAACCACGTAACCTAAACACGCTTTCGAATGAGATTCAAGCGGTGTGTGCAGAAATCTCATTGGACACTTTGGTACGATTTACGGAATCAGTGGTGACTCGTACTCAGCAGGGCCGTCGTGTGGTTTGTTGGCGCCTGGGGCAAGATTTCGTCAGGCGCCCCCCCCTCAAACTCAATCCCACGTGCACCCACCCGACATTCCACCTATCTGTAGGATTCAAGGATTTAAGGCCCACAGTAGAGTTCATTATTAGGGTATTATTATTAACAATATACAAGCAAATCCAGCTGCTCAATTTTGAGTAAATATTTATTTTTGTATAACTTAGCAAATATAAAATTATTGGTGTCAAATATTTATTTGTTCAATAAATACATACAACGTAATATTCAAAATTCAATTATACCTAACTTTAAAAAATACGTTATGTACATTTAACTTATTTTTTCAAATTTTGTTTTATGTTTGCCGTTGCCACGGCGCCCCCCTGGTCGCAGCGCACGGGGCGATCGCCCCGGTTGCCCCACCCACGCGACGGCCCTGGTACTCAGAAATGTATTGATGATGAAGGTAACCATTTTGAACATTTGAACAATCACATTTTCATCAAAAAGTAATGTATTTTTCAAATTAGACTTGAAGCTTTCCATTTCCAGAAATTTATCCTTGTAGAACGGAAAATAGATTTTTTGCATCACTTCAAAGTGTGTATACATTTTTCTGAAGCACTCTGTATAATGTGCCCTAAAACTGCGACAGAACTTCAAGAACCTTGCACACACTCATTTCACCTTTATTAAGACACTATTGTGTTGGTAGCGGTGCACCTGATTATAATCATAGGTTGAGTGGTGGGGACGCGGTCACTTAAACGCCAGTAGGATCGCGCTGGTCGTGTCAGTCTGTCCGGCGTTTTAACAAGTGACGGTCATGGAGAAGAGCGACGCCCGCAACTCCAGCCAGGTTCGCATTGTGGACCCCGATCCAGTCAACACCCAAGGTAGGGCCTTCTTCTCAATTATGTATATACTAGCAGTGCCCGCGATAATTAATTTAAAAATTAAGAGCATAATAATTAAAGCATTATATTCATTAACACTTTCACGCGAATAATTCATGAATTAAACGATTAATAATTATAAAGAAACAGCTAAACATCCGGCTTTAGAGTTCATTCCACGATTAGGAAGCGCACCTCTCAGATTCGAGTTCTCTGGCCCTGAAAACCCCT
This sequence comes from Ectobius pallidus, assembly GCA_964059195.1. Taxonomy (NCBI): domain Eukaryota; kingdom Metazoa; phylum Arthropoda; class Insecta; order Blattodea; family Ectobiidae; genus Ectobius; species Ectobius pallidus. Next base: position 9,836,821 of record CAXKWD010000001.1, read on the forward strand.
GCATAGTGAGTTCCGTCCAAATCGAACAATGTTTGCCCATTTGGGTCCATTTTCATTATCCCTGTTCCGTCTAGGTTGAAAATTTCAGATGTTTGCGTGCCTCGACAATCGACTATGTTGAGCTCACAGAATCGAAGCGATCGATAATTCCATGCAATATATTGAATATATCGCAATGCTTTTATTTCTAACTTATGAGAAAACTAGCATGTGCCCGCGGCTTCGCCCGCGATAATTATTTCAAAAATTAAAAATTAAGAGCATAATAGTTAAATCATTATATTTATTAACACCTAAATCACGTGGACTACATACCACGATTAGATAGCGTCCCCTGGTAAAAGCTACCTCAGATTCGAGGTCCTTGGCCCAGAAAACACCTGTATAGTGAGTTTCGTCCAAATCGAACAACGTTTGACCATATTTAGGCCTATATTGAATATCCCACTTATAATAATAATAATAATAATAATAATAATAATAATAATAATAATCCTCTTCGGGATTACGTTGAAAATTTCATATGTATGCGTGCCTTGATATTAAAAACAAATGAATCGACCAGCGTGAGCTACAACATTCAAGCGATCGCGGATGGTTCATTAACAAGGTATGACAAAAATAGCCAAAGCCAACTGTAATTGATTTGACATTGAAATATATTACTGAAAACTTATGCTTCGAAAACGCAAAAAATGCACGTTTTCTGCCTGTTTTTCACTCATAACTCGCGAAGGAAAGCTAAAATTAAAATTCCGGCTTCGAGGTGCACATTCCGACCCTTCAGCCCACCTATGTTTAAAATTTCAGATCTCTGCGTCCAGTAGATTTCGCTGGGCATCGCGCACAGACAGACAGACACTTCCTCTTATTATATAGATTACTTCCTTGCATATTCTATAATTATGTAGAAAGAGAGAAGAGAGAAGAATCGAACTCCTTAGAACACCGGCAAAACATGTTTCACGACTCCTAGAAGCAAAAAAATTATAATTATTTTTCTTTTCTTGTGCAGACCCGTTGGTGCTAAATGGTGCTTTGTACTTCTGTTTTTGTACTATAGACTTCGTTGCAACCCCAAAATTTAGTTCTATTTTTAACTAAAATATGAAGGTTAATTCTCGTGAAAAATTTACTTCAAAATAAGAGAAAATGGCTCTAAGATTTTGATTTGATACCTGTATCCAAGACTAATGAAATGAATATGTTCGTTTTTCTGTAAAAATTACTCTTGTCCGATCAATTTGATTTGAGACTTTTTTTTTTGTTATCTCGTTCGCAAAGGAAAACGCCGGATTGTAGGCTTAATTATAGATTACAGTATTTTCCCCAACAAAAAGAAGGCAAAAGTAGTAATAATAATGATAGTAATAATAATAATAATAATAATAATATATTCAGATTTTGTACTATATAGGCTCATAAAAATAACCCTACATAAAAATAAAATCAGGTAAACTGATGTAACAAAGTGCCAGAATGCTATCGTTTAATCAGTAATAATTATCATTATGATATGCAGAAAATTAGTTTTTTTAATCGATTTCCGATTTAAGCTCCAGATTGATTCAGTAAGTAGGACTTACGGAAGAACATAGATCTAGTTTGATATGCATATGTGAAGGAATATGTGGGCAATGTTATTTGTCAAAGCTAACTGTATTGCAATTCTCAAAGCCGTATAGGAACAATATAAAACAATATGTTGTCATAATAACTGATTCGCGTTTGATAAATTCTTTCTAATATATTACAATAAAATAGGGACGAAATTGTGGGCATTACTCCGGTACCGGTCAACCGATTTGGTCCAATATCTGTAGACTTCTTCCCATGGACGTTATAAATGCGTATACTAAGTTTCATGAAAATCCGATAAAGCGTATTTGAGTTATCGTGCGCACAGACATACGGGCAGACAGACATTTTTCCATCCACCACACGATCTCGGAAAGTACCATTCTGTCACTTAATAACAATAATTAGTGATGTTAGTAAAATTATATTGACTTTGTTTAATTTGCACTGCTTTTATGATTTATTTTATTGGCCTCGGAAACCCAAACGGATAACCTGAACGATTACACAGCCCAAGAAAAGAGAACTTTTTGTTTGGTATCTCTGATGTTTTACCGGATTTTGGCTATAGGCCTACTTAGTGTGCTTATTCCAAATATGTAAAAGTTTTTCTCTACTTTTATATAGACTTTATTCGTGAACTCTTAGTCTAGCAAAACAAAATCTTGCTTGATAATATAGCTATTGAAGGTTCTTGACCACACTTTGGACACGTAGGACGAAAACTGTACGAAGTACAGAAAAACTAAAAGCTGGATTATTTTTTAGCCCTCAAATTGACAACTCATAAGTAATAAACGACCGTACAATATGTGATAATATCATTTTTTTAAAGACCCCATGTTATATTGTTATTGTAATGTTAATGTAATGTTAGTGTGTTGGTTTTTTCTTCACGTGTTTTAGAAGCTACAAATAGGCACTGTTTTTTATTTATATCAAACGTAAAATGGGATAATAATGTATAATGGTAATACCATATCTCACAAAATTAAAGCTGAACTAATGGCACGTTTGACATCAGCGACCTAAATATACCCAAGAATAAGTATAAATTCTAAGGCACCAAAATGGCTGTAGGTCTGTGTTATTTAATGAGTATATATATGGGAAAAGATAATCTGCGCCACTTCTACGTTACCCCCAACCTACATGATGTAAACTGCGCCACCGACGTATGTAAACTGCGCCACTGACATTTAAATGGCGTCACCGTCATACTAACGCACTAACATTTTCCTTCCCACTTCTCCAGACTTAGGACCGGCTATGAAATTACATAGATGTGGTTAAAAATGTTTGGCTTAGTAGCTTTGTCATTAAAAAAAAAATGTTCATGCAAAAGAACGCCTCGCCACTTATAAAATTGTTAAAAACACTACCCTAATTTTTTGCATGAGCACTTTGTTCTCGTATGATGCCTTCTTAATAGAATCAAATCGGGATATTTCATTGTTTATATATTGTTCTCTCCCATCACCTCGTATGCAAAAAATTGTTACTGAATAGAAACGAACATTCACATATTAGGTCTAACTTTTGTTTGCCTATAACAACTGCCGCAACCTACATATCTCAATTTTATTCTATTTCAAATTCGGTGTCAACCGTGGCGCAGATTACATACACCCAAATATATACGTAGTATTGTAACGAGAATATTAAAATCTATTTAAACTTGGAGGTTATAAGTAGGGACCGGATTCTTAGGTTTTTACCTATTTTTTTCCTTACTTCCAAAACAAAAAGCGCTCATACACTTTTTCGAATCATGTCCATTGGATTCACCCACATTAATTCTGTGGCACCTAAAAATACCTAAATGGGGTATAAAAACCTAAATATACCTAAACGGGATATAAAACCTAAAATATCTAATTTAGGCTCCTTTTTTGTCTTTTTTTGTTTGTCAATTGAGAAATCGATATTTTTCGGGGAGAGAATAATTATTGTCGGATAGAAATTATTACCGCCAGTGTTTCATTCAACCTGTTGTCGTCTAGGATGGACAGTATAAAGAGAGGAAAAGAGTACCGGCGTATTTCTTTTAAAATATTCCTACGAACAACCATTGTTGCCGTGTATGAACAAGGATATACTGTAGATTTCTGGGTTTTAAAGCGCTGTTTTTTTTGTTTGCATTTAGTACTTCCCTGTTATTCATACTGAGTGGTCACACTTGAGTTTTAAGAAGACATGTTAATTATGCCGAAACAATTGAAATCGATTTTATTACGGCAGTGGATTGGCGACGACCTGAATTTCACTACAGATGGCAAAGTAATATTTTGTCAAGCCTGCCAGAAACACGTATTATTTACCTTTCTAGAAAAGGGGGAAGTTTTCGTCCCTAGTTGGTCCATTGTACGGTTAGCATGCGTAACAACCGTAAAAAGGAAAATAATCAGATTCACATTATCCACATCCAACCGTAAAGTATTTTACCCACTAAATTAGAAGCATCGGATTCGAATCCTGAGAAGGGTAGTGTCTAGATACAGTATTAACTATTAACTAAGAGATAACAGGAAGAACTTCACAGTTGAGAATCTGGAAACATATTTAGTGATATACTGTAACCAGGAAATGTGAGGCAATTTTCTTTTCACTGTTTCTTTTGATTGTTTATGCTTTCTTTCTTCAATTGTATAATATTGTCTTAAAGCAAGTTTACACAAATTTAAGTCAATTTTGTTAAGTTAAACTTCACAAGTATTATGTAATCAATCCTATGTAGCACATTCAAATTCATTAAACCAATTATTCTACCCGAAAACGATATTTTGGACAAAAAACCTAAAAAAAACTATTTCACCTAATGGAAAACCTAAAACAGTGTTTTTAAAAACCTAAAAATCCGGTCCCTAGTTATAAGTTAATGCTTCGGTGTTTTGGCTCAACCTAAATACCTTAACAAACATTAACACTTATCTTATGTATGAGATCTACTATAATTGATCCCAATCAAGTTTGATCCTAGTCAAAACAAAGGGGAGGAGAACTCGCAGAGAGTTCGCGGAAAATTCGCATCATGTTACAAACGTGATTGATTAATGTCATTAGCATGCGCCATTACCAGGGTGTGGCTTACTAGTGTTCGTAAGTTCATGCAACAGTAATATCAACATTTACACGTGAAATAACAAACTCTCACTGGCATCGTCATCATTATAGTATATCAATTAGCAAACAAGACAAAGGATTCATTGTTCACGACGACCTGCGGGTGAGTTGTACGGAGAATAAACAATCTAATATTAATACTGTAAACACATGCGTTCTCACGTGCGGGCTATGACAGCCACGCCTCTTTGTTTTGAACAGGATCGTTCTTAAATGGGATAGAGAATAGTAAACTTCGTGGCTCTGCATACCTGAAGGGACTAGGCCTACCATCCGACCGCTGCATCTTCCACCATAGGCAAATGGCAGGATCGGGGGCATGTGGTCAGCATCGACTACTTCTCTATCAAGTAGGTCCTCAGTTTGAATCACGAGGTTGAGTACACCCGTTTCCAGACCTCTGTACCTCAGAAAAATCCGAGGAGGTTGTGGGGATCAAACCCGGGCCTGCGGATTCGTCGCTAACCACGAGACCACGCAGGCGGTATATGAGACTGTTTGTGCAAAATATTAACACTGTTTATTTTGGCTAAAGATGTTAAATTACTAGGCAAATAAAGGATACACAGTTGAGTTCCTAGCAAAGAAACAAATTATGTTAGCCAATCTGATGAACTTTTGAATTAAATTTAAATGTTAAAATACCTCAACCATTAAACAAAGAAGTAACCTTTACTTTTATATAAATTGTTAATGTGAAATGTCAAGAGATTAATTGGGATATAAGCCTACTTCAATCTTAAATAAATGGTGAAAAATGTGTTGCGCAAACTTTCTCATATATAGTCTACGTGTTAAAAGCTAGCCAGAAAAAATATATACAGATGATTAAATTTTAATGCATTTTTAGAACACTAATAGGCATCTAATCGGAAAGTTTCAGGGCCCATCTTTATGTAAAATGTTTTTAGCGTGAAATAATAATAATAATAATAATAATAATAATAATAATAATAATAATAATAAAACAATCCATGACTAAGTGAACAGTGTTCATGCAAATCTAATACCTACCTTTTGAGGGAAGAGGTATTAGATTAAAATGTTAATTTGTTCTGTAGTTCGACTGTAACTTAATCACTTAGACAACAATGCATTGCTGTAATTCTCAATTTCGTTACATTTATCGTTGTAAGTCGCCACTGGGTTCGTATCTCATATTGAGAATGCCTGGTGGTGAATTGGGATTGTGAGTCAGTTGGAGAATTTAATGTTGTACCGGCACGTTGCCATGGCAGCTCAGTTGGTTAGAGCATCGGCACGGAGAGCCGAAGATCCTGGTTCAAATCCCGGCTATGGCATTGAATTTTTCATTCTGACTTCACGTGTCCAAACATCTAACTAGTTTGATAATCATAAAAGAAGGAATATGTCATGGCTAACTGTATTGCAATTTCCAAAGCCGTATACGAAGAGTGTAAAAAATATGTTGTCATGATAACTGATTTGTATTTGATAAATTCTTTCTGTTATATTACCATAAAATTGGTACTAAATTGGGCGTTACTCTGATACTAGTCAACCGATTTTGTCCAATATCATTAGACTTCTTCCCATGGACGTTAAAAATGCGTGCACAAAGTTTCATGAAAATCCAATAATGCATATTTGAGTTATCGCGTGTACACATAGGCGTACCGAGGGGGGGTTTTGGGGGTTTGAACCCCCCCCCCCCATTGATTAAAAAAAGAGCAAAATTGTATAATTTTTTTAAGTCTGCCCATAAATTACTTAATACAAGTATAAAGCGTGGGAAGCTTAAAACTCGTTATTTTGCAACTTCATTTTTAAAATTTTCCGGGGAAGGGCCCCCGGAAGCTTAAAACTTGTTATTTTGCATCTTAATTTTTAAAATTTTCCGGGGGAGGACCCCCCTCTCCCTGTGGGGTATTCCAATCCCCCAGACCCGCGGATGTTATAACCCCCCCCATTTGGTCGGCCTGGTTACGCCTATGCGGTGTACATACACACGGACGGACGGACAGACATTTTCCCGTCCCCCACACAATCTCATAAAGTACCATTCTGGCACTTAATAAAACATGCAAATTTGTAAATCTCGCAGTCCACTAAATGCAGATTCACAGACGCTCAGATACGCTAATGAACATTTCTCGATTCAAGGGACCTCAAAACGTGTAGTAATGCAGGGGTGCCCATCCCCCCCAAACTTCATGACTCACCCCCCCCCCCAACGTCATTGCTCACCCCCCCCCCCCAACCTGATTGGCTGTCGACAAGGGCGCCCATATGATATTTTCTAGGGGGGGGCAATTTTTATAATTCATTAATTTTTTTCTCTTTAACTACTTGGGCCACTTTGTAACATTACATTAATAATATAATAAGTGCAACAATGACGTAACCAGAAAATAATTGCGGGGTGGGTCGAAAGTGCCGGGGGGTCGGGGGTCCATCCCCAGAAAATGTTTAAATATTGAATTAATTAAAATCACATTTTACGCTATTTTAGCACAGAAAAACTAGTTAGGAAATTTGTTTACCATACTCTAAGACATGCCAATGTAAACAAGAAATTGTTACTTAAGTCGGGTGTCGTTGGTGTGGAAGCCAGATCTAGGTTTGTTTGGGAAATTTGTGTGCATCCATTGTTTGGATTTTTTTTTATTCTGGATTGTCGTAACGAATCCACGTTTCATCCCCTGTCACGATGGATTTCAAAAACTTGTTCCCGTGGCGAGTGACTTTCATTTTTTTCGGCAGCTGAAGAAAGATCTGGAAGGACAGAGCTTCCACACCAAAGAAGAACTTCAAAACACTTCAAAATGCCGTGAGGACCCTTCTCAATACGCTGGCGGCAAGCTTCTATGAAGAGGATATTGAAAAAATGGTACCACGCTACGACAAATGTCTCAATCGGAACGAAACTACGTACAGAAGTAGCTAGAAGGTGTAACTAAATGTTCCAAATAAAACAGTTTTGATTTTCACTGTGGTTTTCATTTTATGCCCCATCGGAGGTTGAAAAAAAAACAGCCCTCGTATGTTTTTCCTCCCCTATGCGCGCAACACGTCCAGTCCATTTCATCCTCCGTGGTTTAATTATCCTTACTAGGCTATATCCGGTGAAGAGGACAGGTCATAAAGCTCGTTGTTATGCAGTTTTCTTCATTCCCCATTTTCTTCTCTCTTAGGCCCAAATATTTTCCTAAGCGCCTTGTTAACGGTATATGCTCTGTTTGTTTTGAAACTTCTGGAACTTGCACTCTTATTGCAATAGTAATAATAATAATTGTCTTAGGCATAATAAATATAAATAGACAGTGTCAAAAGTTTCCTCTAATACCAATATAAACTACAAATATAAATAAATTAAAATTAAGTGTATTGCAAAGAAAGTTATGTATTTGAAAGGCCTACGCGCGCATCTTCCAAACTGTAGGGGCATATTTGTATTATGATAGTTTTAACATGTTTTCTAAATATAGTAATAAGTAAATTTAGCATCTTGATATTAACAGTTATACTATTATATAATTGTAAACCAAAATCCATATGTAGATAAATGATGAGACGGATTGTTTTCATATATTGTATTTTATATATTGTATCGTAATTATGAAAGTCGTTAGTTTTTCTGAAATTCAAGTGAGTTTAAATGAACAAGTTCCAGAAGTTTCAAAACATACCGTTAACAAATTGTATTGCATAAACTATTCCCTACATGGAGTTCTATTGTCAACACCTGCTACGCATCTGAACAATAAATATATGATTTATCATAGCTGCAGGCCCCCCAAAAACAAATACCGTACAATAGTCTATTTTAGACTCAACTTGTGCATAGAAAGTGTCAGCTTCATGCAAGAGTTATATATATTACCCTTCAAATATTTTTAAATAAAAAAATGTTTCAAATAAAAGTTTTAGCTCCTAGCATGAATACCTCGCGTACAATTAATTGTAAGAAAATCATTACAGCCATTTTTGTGAAAATTGCATGACTTCAACTGCCTCATGAGATGAGGTATCCTAAGTCAAACAATATTAAGAAATAAAAAGGAAGCAAAGATATGTAAGATTGAAATTATTAACTTCAACTAGTAAATCTCTATATATATAAAAGGCTTTGTCCTGACTGACTGAATGAATGACTGACTGACTGATTGACTGAATGACAGGAATCAACGTACAGCCTAAACTATAACAGGTAGAGACTTGGAATTTTGACAGTACCTTCGTTTCATAATGTAGGTGCTCACTAAGAAAGGATTTTGAAAAATTCTGATTCTAAATGCCAAAAATTAAATGTTTTTGAAAATACTTAATCCCTTTTTACATAGAATTATCCATTCCAAATCACAGAATATATTGTTGCCAAATGGTATCAGGTGGGCTTGGAAAAAACAAATGAAATGCACTTTTGACAAATAAGAGAAGTTATCAAAATAATTCATGTTATAAATAAATATTACAGAATGAAATCCACTAAAATAATGGAATCACATAACTTTCTCTACCCTGGACATAGAGAAAACAAAACGAGGAATGGTAATGTGTATATTATTATATTATATCGCAGGTTTTTGGAGAGAAAAGTATGAAAGTGATAATGCTTTCTGTTTAATTTCATCCCCAAAACGGCTTTATGGTAACATAAGAGTGGGAAATTTCCCGCCTCGATATTACAATTTTATGTTACAGGAATTTCTGTTTCTTCTTATTTAAACCTCTACCAGGCTTGCTGTGCACTGTACAAGCGATGGGATGCAAAATTCTAGATCCTCTATGAGCCATAAAAACTATATCAAGCGTTTTCTGAGGGAATAGTTTGAGTGTAATAAGTCGTTCTTCCTATTTCAAATTATAAATGCCTATATAAGGACCTAGAATTTAAAATTGAAAATCCTTCATAAGCTAATTTCCAATTACAAAATACAAAACCCGGGCGACGCCGGGTCTTTTAAGCTAGTATGATTATACAGGACCAAAATATTTTACCTGTGTATAGGTGGGACATAGACAAGCAACTTTTTTAAAAATATGTTTGCTCTATGACGTAAAATATGTATGGTACAGGCCATTAAAGTCATTACATTTTGGTGCTCATAGGTAAAAAAATTAAGTGAAATAGGATTAAAATTCTCATTAAATTTACTTTATCCTTCTTAATGATTGATAAAAACCTTATTCTTAATCATCCATCAACAGCTATATTATAATTTAGAGTTTTCATAATCTGCAAAATTTACAGACTAATCGCCAGTGAATTAGTTATTTATTTATTTATTTATTTTTAAATTCATAACTACAGTATTAACAACGAAGTTCCTTTGTTTTGCATTTTTTCAAATGTTAGAAGTCAGTGGCGGCCATGCCCTGGGAGATTTTATGCTGTAACAGGAAAAATTGAATCCATAGAGCAAAAATCTCATAATAAAAGTTGCTTGTCAATGCCCCCTTTGTACATAGGTAAATATTTCAGTGTTATTCATTAACATCCTGTATATAATGTCTGCAATAGTAGATGTATCAGCAGATAGTGGGTTTGATATAATGACGCACAGTGCGGTAAGTTAAGTTGCTGGCACTGGATACTGAAAATTAAACTTTCTACCATGATATGGGAAATGGATGGGGGTAAACTATCGTAGAAAAAAAAAACATATATTGTCTCAACTATTGCCCAGTTTCAACTTTTGGGTAATTCATTGTTCTTCATCTGTGCAATGACGTACGTCAGATGTGATTTACCTTTAGCCGAATAGAATCTGACCTAATAAGAACCGAGTCCTATTAACTAAAATTCCCTTTAGGCAAGCCTACAGGCTGAGGTAGATTTCGAAGTGCTTTTGGTTTAATTTACTGTCGCTGCGCAGCACTCTTCTTCTTTAGCCTTGGCATGACAAACCCGCAATAATAACTGCAAAAAAGAGGAAAGAACTCTTTTTCAAACATTCAAATCTCACCTTATATGAGAACTATCGAGAAATTAGTTATTGATTTGTAGAGTACTCATTAAGAGCTTTTCAACGATAACCCACAAGACGTGGTTTCAAAAATTTCGAATTTCCATCCCCCCACCCCTACCCCCAATCGTACCCCTAAAACCCCCGAATCGTTGGTGTCACTGTGAACTCCATAGGGAGTGTTCTTATTTATTCAAACAAAGTTTCCTTCTATACTTCATAGGGGCCGAGATATAAATTTTTTAAAATTTCAACCCCCTCCTCCGATCACCCCCTTGGGCAATTTTTGCTCATTAACAAACTTGTCCGAACTATTGGGCCTAGAAATAACCTAATAAAATTTGGTTCAAATATCTTCAAAATTACGGCCGCTAGCGTGTATATATATATATATATATATATATATATATATTTGAACGGGCGGTGGTTTCGTACTTAGGGAGGCATGAAACGTAAAGATATGAAAGAATTTTTTGAAAATCATGACATGGTATCGATCGCAATAGGTAGATTTTTCTTCGAAATCTACCTAATAGGCTTGTCGCCTCGTTGTACGATAACCAATGAAGAAATTAGAAACATTCATCCCAAGAAGACAAATTCTCCACATCGTACTTTCAATACTTTGTATCAGATAGTACACACAAGTAGGTTGTGATGAGATAAGGACAGAGATAAACTGTGTATGTCGTGATTTCAGTAATTGATTGCCTCAGTTATCATCACAATAAGAGATCACCAGTGTTCCACGATGCGTTATCATAAACCACGAATAAAAGTCATGATCATGATAGGCATCCTAATGTCAGGAGCAAATTGCGTCATTATACGAGTAAATAGACTATTTTATAAGGACACCTGGGCGACAACTATGACTGATCACGAGGGTCCACTACACATAAAACATGTATTATAATAAAATCAGGTAAACTGATGTAACAAAGTGCCAGAATGCTTTTGTTTAATCAATGAAAATTGCAAATATACAGGGGCCAGCAGAATAACCTGACGATTTTGAAATGCATATAAAAATAATAAACATCAGTGTAATGCAAAGTTTATTTATCACATTTGTTAGAGAAACAATTGCCATTTACAGTTCTTCCATTAGTTTTTGTTTGAAATGAAGATTGTGTCTGATAAATGACGACCACCGTTTTGTAGACATTCATATAGCGTTGCCTTGAAGTTTTCCGTCGCTCTCTTGAACATGTCGTTCAGTATTGCCGCTATTGATTTCTGAATAGGTTAGACGTGGAATTAATGCTCCAAACATTTGGTTTCAACAAGATGGTGCTACTATGCGCACAGCAAAATACTCAATGGGCATGGTCCGGGGTCCGGGAAATGTTTCCAGGACGTGTTCTGCAAAGAAATGGCAATCTCCCCTGGCCAGCTCACTCCCCGGATCTGACGATATGTAATTATTTCCTCTGGGACTATCTCAAGTCAAAAGCGTATGTAGGAAGACTTAATAAACTGGATGACTTTAAATTAGCTATTCACAACGAATATCGGCAATACCGAACGACATGCTCATGAGAGGGATGGAAAACGCTACATGAATGCCCACAAAATGGTGGTCGTCATTTATCGGACACAATTTTCAAAACAAAGAGAAACTGATGGAAGAACTGTAAATGGCAATTATTGCTCTAACAAATGAGATCATTAAACTTTGCATTACAATGATTTTTATTATCTTTATATGCATTTCAAAATCTTCAGATTATTCTGCCGGTCCCTGTATATGAATTCTTTTTTCTATTTATTTACAAATATCATATAAACAACATCATCTACAATCTTCGGAATATCTACGGTATAGGCCTAAGTATTATTAAAAAAATATTTGCTTTAAAATTATTGTCTTTTTCATTAATATAGCCTACTGTATACTAAATATAAACTATTAGGCCTAATGTTAAATGAATGATTGTTAACAAATACACAGAAAAATGATCACTCAGAAATATTGAGCGTGTTTTTTGGACATTTTAACGAATTCCTAGAATGCTTTTGTTTAATCAGTGATAATTCCAATTATGATATGCAGAAAATAAGTTATTTTTGTAATCGATTTCAGAGTTAAGTTCCAGATCGATTCATTAAGCAGGGCTTATGGAAGAACAAAGGTCTAAAGTTTGATACTTAACCTTAATTCATATGAAAGAGGCGACCATTCCCTCAAAATCAAGGGTAGAAGATATAGAACAGATGTAGGGAAGTTTTCATTATTTTGTAAATAGAACCATTGAGGAATGGAATGAATTGCCTGTAGCAGCTTTTCAGGGACCCCCCCCCCCTCCCTGAAGAAATTTAAGGATAACTTCAGGTCTTCTTTGTGTATTAAGTAATGCTACCTTCTTATGTAATGATTCTTGTTTATGAAATGTTACTCGTTCATGTGTAAATATTATAGTCTTAGTTGTAGTATTGTAGTATTAGGAAACGCTGCCACCGGGTAGTAACCCAATTGCAATGAATAAATACATACATACATACATACATACCATGGGCGTCGGCAAGGGGGGGCAACTGCCCCCCTCTGGATTGCCTTATGGATTCATTTATTTGTGGTACTCTTTGTCAACCTACAGTTGTAGCATGGAGAATAAAAAAAATAGAATTACTTTATAATGAGTTTAGCAAATATTAACTAATTATAACTATAATATGTATTTATAATAATATCTCACCAAGGCCATTGCTCAAAAGAGCGTATTCTGTTAACTTAAAAAACTTTGTAGCCTCGTCGAATTCAGCTTGGGTTCAAAATAACGACCCGGTTAACTAAGTGAATATTAATGTGTTTAGCCTAATCATTTGAAATTGTCCGAAATTGAGGTCCGAAATTGATTTTGCCCCCCCTTAATAAAATTCCTGGCGACGCTGCTGATACATACATACATACATACATACATACATATACATTCGTATACACGATATATGAACATTTCACAAAATGCACTGGCAATATTATAAATGATGATTCGGTGACATGCTTGTTTCAGGTTTAAAGCACCCGTATAGGTTATGAGTCAATCTGAAATCAATATGTCAGCAATTACATTAGGTCTATTGCTTGCGCAGGAGCGTTTAAACTGAAAAATATATTAAAATATAATATAGATATCGGTAGCCGTGCATTTCGGTAGAATGCACAATATTATATCAACAGCTGTGTATAATTATACAATGGCTAGATGTGTTTTAAATCTTTTATTAATATTTATTTATTTTGATAAGCATTTGTGAAGGAATAAGTGGGATAATGACAGAACGAAATTACAACAAATGCCTCACATCTAAAGCAAGGCGTGATAGCCTATAATAAATTTACAATCATCTGACTGCATTGGAGTCAAGGCCCTCAGTGATTAGCAACGCGGCTTTATAGTATAGATTTGCCATTTAAAAAGCATATGGCCTTTAATTAGTCGTTACTCCGGTACCCCGATTTGATCCAAAATCATTAGGCTTCGTCCCATGGACGTTATAAATGTTTATACTAAGTTTCATGAAAATCCGACAAAGCGTATTCGAGTTATCGCGCGTAAAGATGGGGTCTGGACTTTTGCGTCCCAAAACCACTAAACTAGGACTTTTGCGTCCATAGATCCTCAGATCCAATGACCCGATTGCGTCCCGGATCTCTCTAGAGCAATGACCAAAATGCGTCCCATGGAATATAAGTAAAATTAATAATTGGTACAATGCAGTGCATTACCCAGGGTGCACCGCGATGAGGCGAATTGATACACGCCCTAAAAATTTTAATCCTTGCATTGCTGTCAATATTAAATAAAATTGAAGCGGAGAATGAAGTTACTCTTTGCCTTTTGGCTACCAGTTTATTTTCTTGTAGTTGGTAGGAACTTAAATGATACTGTTCGCACATATTCCAATCTGCTAAGTGCTTCAGTTCCATATTCAACCATATTTTTTTTACCAAGAAGGCCTCTTTTTTAATTTTTCTTGGCATTGACAACGGATGCAAGATTGGCACAGATGAAATCTGCATCCTCTTATTTGGGTATTTGGCCAGACTGTAAATACGGCTGAGTGAATGGCTTTTTCGAAGTCCATCAATACTACATTTTGAAACAAGTTGATGCAATGCATTCTTGTATGTCTCTTCGAGTTTATTGGGTAGAAGAAAAAAAACTAAAGGCAGAAAGGATCCATTTTTTCCACCTGCACCGTAAATAATTGGTAAAACTGTTTAGGTACGCTCTTAACGTGCCATCAACCAGAATTGTACTTCCCTGACACAGTAGGTTCAGATTTGTAAGCGTGGAAAATGCTATGATGTGTTGGTCTGAACTATTTATTAACAGGTTGAAGACGGGACGCACGAGGGTTGTTTACGTCAAATTGCACCGGACGCACGAGGGTTGTTTTGATGAAGCGACCTCTCGCTTTGGGACGCAAAAGGGTACGGCCCGTACAGATACACGGACAGATATTTCCCGTCCCCCACACAACCTCATAAAGTACCATTCTAGCACTTAATAACTTACATAAAACCCAGAGAGATACGCAACATAAAAATAGCGTCATCACCTAACATAATTACACAGGCAGATGATGAGGCAGATACTATGGATGTCCTCTTCGGGAAGTTTATTTTGAGGAGGAAACATTTTGGTAATTTATAGGAAGTTCGTCCGGCATCGAAAAGAAGCCCCTTTACTTCCCATGTATTGAACCTTTCAACAACAATATTTATTTAAATAAATGGTGCAAAAATATGTTGCACAAACTTTCTCGGATATACGTGTTAAAGGCAGGCACAGAAAAAAAGTAAATTATAGAGACAATTAAATTTTATTTATTACAGTTTCATAAAACTAACAAGTATATAGAACGGACAGCATCAGGGTCGATCTTTATGCTCAATGCTTTTACCGTGAAATAATAGTAATAATAATAATAATAATAATAATAATAAACAATAATAATAACAACAATAACTTGGGGTTTACATAGTTTCCTCAATTTCTAAGACAAAAATGGAGGATACATTGAGATATAGCTGAACAATAGAAGCAAATGCTGCACGAATGAGTTATTACAAGAGCCTACTGGTAAATTTGGGTGGCCACGAAATATGACATTATATGCAAAATAAAAACGTCTAGAATTGAGGTGAAGACAAAAATATGAAATGTCACAAACATCCGAACCCTACTGATCAGTTTAGAACCAGATGTGGCTCTTGATCAGCGTCTTCCTCAAATCCTATCTCCTTCTCCTCTGTAAGTTGAAAGAAAAACAAAAGTTCACACTTAGAGGGTCGCTTACGGGATTTGAGTCTTCCGGAATGTAATAGTATTATGTTATGTTGATTCTGGTCACTTCCTGGTATGTATGTCTAATGCATATGCATCAGCTGGGCCACTTAATTTGTTTGTATCCACTGAAATAACCTGACAACAACAAAACTGGTATTTATATGGTATGTAGGCTATGCACACGTAACCCTGAAATAGACTAGAGATTGGTTTGAAGTACTACATTACACATGTACACAGATAGTGTGCGTTACTTATACAGGGTGTTTAAAGAGCCCGCAGTTCTCAATCGACTCTCCAAACATCACAAACACTCAAGCGATATAACAAATCTAACAGATGCACTGATAAGTAAGACCCGGATTTTTAGGTTTTTATAAACCTTGTTTCAGCTTTTGAAGTGAAACTTCTTTAGCCGCGGTAGGGGGTAAATCGAGAAATGTGTCACGCTCAAAAATCGTCACGAAATTAATGAGATGTGACGGAACGGACTGCACAGAAAACATCAACTCAATGATAGGAAGTAATCAGCTGCTATACGATTTTAAAGGACAAAATAAAATACTCAAAGGGGAATCAAAAATTAAAAATTAAAAAATCCGAAATTAAAAAAATCTAAACATCCAAAAATAAAAATCGATAACCCAAAATTGAAAAATAAAAAAAATAAAAAATACATAGATAAAAAGTTTTAAAAATCCAAAATTAAAAATTCCAAAATAAAAAAATTCAAAGATCCAAAATTTAAAATATCCAGATACAAAATTTAAAAAATAAAAACATCCAGTATTAAAAAATCCAAATATCCAAAATAAAAATAAAACAAATTTAAAATTTAAAATCCAAAATTTGAAAAATAATAAAATACAAAATATAAAAATCCAAAAATCCAAGATTTAAAAAATAAAAAAATTAAAAGATCCAAAATTTTTAAAATTCAAAATTAAATTATTCAAAGATTCAAATTTAAAAATCCAAAAATTAATAAATCCAAAACCCCAATATTAAAAAGTCCAATAATCCAACATTGAAATCCAATGATCAAAAATTGAAATCCAATGATCAAAAATTAAAATCCAATAATAAAAAATTGAAAAAGTAAACAAACAAACAAACAAAAAAACAAGTTTCACTTCTGTCGCGTGGCGTTCCACGCACAGTTTTTTTTAAACATATTAAAATAGTTTCATTTTAGTTTTTTTACAAGGTTCTGATTTTTTAGTTTCACTCTAAAAAGTACAATAAACACGTTGAAAAAATATATTAATTTATTTTATTTTTACTTAAATTTTCAAGCTCTGAACCATGAAACTATAGGATACTTTTTGTTTAGTTTTAGAATTACCTTTGTATTTTCCAACTCCACCTCAAAAACGCAAGAAGAAAGCTTATCATTTAATCATTCAACTTTTAGAAAACTTTTCTTTCGGCATCTTGCTGGAGCAATCACTGTGAATAAACTGCAAGTTAAGCTTCTTAAGAATGCCTTTAATTTGTATGTTAGATTTCATTTCAAAAACCATTTCCTTTACTGGGACAATGGGTTACAAAATGACAAAAATACACAAAAAAATTATATATTTTATGTTGGAAAATAATGTAGCCTACTGGCAACAACGAATAAGATGCAAAATGTAGGCAGAATTTAAAACGTAATTTTACTAGAACAATAATATTTATATTAATTAAACATTATTAGTTTGTTCAGTATTTAATAAAAACAGTTTTAGCCATTCTTAGTTTCTAATGTCTTATTTAGCCATTTTAGGTCTTAGAAGATTGGACCATTTGACTGCTATGTCAACGAAATGGATAATTATGTTAAAATATCACAACTAGGTATAGTTTACAACCTAAGATTCCGGGCCTTGGTAATAATTAATATTTGAACATTTTTGTGGTCAAGTGTCTACAAAATAATATTCACAGACTAACTATCACACTGTTATAACCAAGGCCCGGATTTTTAGGCTTTTATAAAAGGTATTTTAGCTTTTTATTTTCGTGGAATAGCCCTTTTTAGGCTTTAGCCGTCTTAATAAAACACACTAATATTAACACCGAAAATTGTATTATAATTTTGACACAGCTTTTTCTATATATATATTTTTACAAAATAAACATTAACTAGGCTATTTCTTATATCGGAACTAGAAAAATATCATAAACAATTGAGATATTTACCCTTTAATGTTACAATTATTCAATACACCATTCAATTCACTTCCGAACTACATAAATAAATTTACTCGAGAGTCACGAATTTGTTCCTTTAATATTACACTTTTCTGTTGTCGGTCGCTACTTGCTAGTTTTAAGTTGAAACAACAATGGATTAGTTGCAGGTATCAAAGTATTGCAGACGGCTCAAGTTTCATTTCCTGCGACGGTGAGGCGGAACATTTTCAAGTTATTTATATATATATATACATACATTGTTAATTTCATTGTGTTGTATAAATTTATTTTTATTATGTATTTTCTAAAAATACACAAATTCACATTCTTATTTTTATTTGCATTAATTGGAAAATCTATTTAAAACCCGTGTTTTTTCTGCCAAAGTCCTCTTTAGCCCCTTTTAGGCCCTTCAGTCCGATTTAGCCCTTTTTAGGTTCTATAAGATTCCTATATTCGGAAGCAAGGTGCATGAAACGGAAAAGTACGTTAAAATATTTTACTTAGGAAGCTGGGGAAAAAATGGGTTAAAACCTTCAAATCCGGGCCGTATTTATCACACCTGTGTGCAAAATAATTCAACTGTAAGCGCCCTGTCACACTGAGCTTCGATCGATCAAGACCAACCGACTGCCATCGAGCGCTCTCGACTACATTTCAGTTCCTTGTCATACAGCATCGAGCGTCATCGATCAACCAAAATATTATAGGTTATGTATCTATATGATTTCACTAGGTCTACCCATCACTGTATATTAGAGGGAAAGTATATTACCTTATTAGGTCTAAGTTTGCTTATCTCTTGCACAATATCGTACTACATGTGTTGGGATGTAAAGGGTTAAATGTTAGGCCTACTATCTTAGACTACATCTGTTTACTTCAAGCTTCCGCCGAGCGAAGAGGTTTGTTGTTTGTTGTAGTTCGATCGCCCACCGCTAGGTGCTACAACTCGATGTATATTTGTATTTGTACAATTAAATTACATAAGAAGATATCGTTTTAAGTGCCTTAATGAATTCGTGCAATTCTATTTCATTCAAATGAGAGTCTAAAACGACATTATTGAGTCTGAAACGACAGTATTGTATAAGTTAAATCTTCCAGCATCATTTCCGAGTGCTGCCACCATTTGCCATCGACCGTCGATTGAAAAACGCACAGGTTTGATTTCACAGACCAGTTGATCTCTCTCGCTCGTTGTTCATCGCTGGCGATCGATGCTATGTGACTGGTACCACTGCTGTCTGTAGGTTTGTTATATCTGTCGTTCGGTCACTGTCGCTCGATCGATCCAGTGTGACAGCGTAATAATGTATGGTAGACCTACATTGAAATATGCAATATTGCACTGTTGTAACCATACTCTGAATGTAATATACACATTTATTATAATTGTTTAGTGCCGTTACTTTTAACTCCGTATCTAAAAGTTGATAATAAAATGTGCTGGATCACAAAAGGTATCATACTGTCCTATAGAATATGGCTTATCAAAGGATAGCTTCCCAGTGGCGTTCCTGCGGTGGGGTCGGTCCGCACCGGGTCCCACTTACTATGGAGGCCCATCCTGATATAAAAATAAATGTTCCACTTTTTTTTTACTCATTAAAAAAAAAAATATAGCGTATTTGGCATGATACCAATAAAAAAATTGACATCAGTTACCAATGTTTTCGTCTTAGGTTCATGAAACGGCCGCGAGAGGTTACACGAGATGCGCAGTTGGCTACTGCGCTAAAATGTGTCATTTAACTGATAGAACATGCCCTAATTTATAAATTAAATTAACAAAATACTTAATGTGTATAATGGCCTTTAAAGAATTCAAAGACTTTCAAGAATCAATTGCAAACTTATGTTAC
This sequence comes from Ectobius pallidus, assembly GCA_964059195.1. NCBI lineage: Eukaryota > Metazoa > Arthropoda > Insecta > Blattodea > Ectobiidae > Ectobius > Ectobius pallidus. The sequence goes on from CAXKWD010000001.1 coordinate 9,856,792, forward strand.
TAAAGTAGTTTTTGACTAAGTTAATTGCAATTCAGTTGCTACTTGTGAAACAAGTTTTTCAAAACTGAAATTAATCAGAAACTATTTGCACTCAACAATGAGCCAAATTAGACTTAAGGGACTAGCAATGTTAGAGGGAACATTTTGGCTATGAAAATAAAATTTAATGCGATTAGACAACTTCCTGATGTAAAAGCTATAAAAAAAATGTTAAACGTGACTATCACATATTCTGAATTAATATAATCCACATTTTGTTAATCTATTATCTGTTTCTCCGACTAAAATTAACGCTGTTGTTTGTTATTATAAAATTTCGTCAACTTTTTTATTTTGTCAATTAGAAACATAACTTTTTTTATTTAATTACTTTTTAATTATGCACACATCTGTATTTTGTTAATAAGTTAATGTAATATTATTGGACTAATGGCTGTTTATATTTCATAAATAAATACCATAAATACTGCATGAGTTCGCTCCCTTATTCTGTTGATTATTTTTCCACATAGACGATCTGAAAGACAAAAAAAGGCTAGCCATAAAAACAGAAGTTAAAAATATTAGTGTTTGTAGCTTTTGCTGGGGGGGAGGGTGCCTAAAAAAATCCGCCCCTGGCCCCAAGTGGTCTACTTAGGTCACTGTAACTTCCTGGAATGTATAAAAGGAACAATAAATAGGCAGCACTATAATAATATGTAATCAGAACATAGCCTTACTAATTGGTCTATTTAGACAGCTACAATAGGTTTCATTAAATTAGAAAGTAATAAATTAGGGCTATAATATTTGCAACATATATATATTTTAACTATAAGTTACATGTATAGGCTTACGACTAAACATTTAATATGTAGGCTACCAGTATCAGAACAGCTACAGTAATATTAAGCTTTGCGAAATTTCTACCTGTGTTTAAAAAAAAATTGATACACAATTGAACTCTGAGTAAACATTGAGCGACAGGCTTTGTTTTTGTTTTTGTTTGTTTGTTTGTGTGTGTGTTTTTTGTGAGAGACTTCGTTGACCGTTCAGCCAGCAGCTGCAGCCGCGAGTCACTGCCCATCAGATAATGCCTAGACACATGCTAGTTCAGTAAGTGAACACCGGGTGGTGATTCTAAGTGGTGTATGAAACAGAATGGAGGCTGTACTTAAATCAGAATGTTCTAAGATTGAAATAAAGGAAGAGCTTCCTGAAACACAACCAAAGAGTGAACCTATCCCAACATTTGATACAGAACAGACACAAGAAGTCAAAATTGAAAAAGCAAACTACACTGATTCTACAGCATACAGCACCGTTCACAACTTAGAGCAGATTTCAGGAGTTTCACAACTAAATAATGAAGAAGAGGATCAGCTAATGCAATCACACTCACCCACTGCATGTACAAACACATCCTATGCGGGAAACAGTAAACAGCTAATTCGTACTCCGGACAAACATTTCTCGTGTGATATATGTAACAAGAAATGTTCACGGTTATATCATCTCAAAATACACATGCTTACTCACACTGGTCAGAAACCATACACGTGTCATATATGTGACAAGAAATTTTCAGAAAGAGCGAATCTCAAAAGACATCAGCTCATTCACACTGGACATAAACCATTTACGTGTGATATATGTCGCATTCAATTTTCCCAAATAAGCTTTCTCAATAAACACATGGTCACTCACACTGGACATAAGCCATTTACATGTGATATATGTACCAAGAAATTTTCCCAAAGATGGGATATGAAAAGACACAAGCTCACTCACACTGGACATAAACCATTTACGTGTGATATATGTACCAAGAAATTTTTCCATGGACATGATCTCAAAAGACACATCCTTACTCATACCGGACATAAGCCATTTACGTGTAATATATGTACCAAGAAATTTTCCAAAAAAGTTCTTCTCGAAACACACACACTCACTCATACTGGTTATAAACCATTTACGTGTGATATATGTACCAAGAAATTTTCCCAAAGTGGGAATCGCAATAAACACATGCACACTCACGCTGGACATAAACCATTTACGTGTGATATATGTACCAAGAAGTTTTCCCAAAAAGGGGATCTCAAAAGACACATGGTCACTCATGAGAGGAACAGCCTTTCCTAATGTAATGTGTTTATTGACTCTTTGCCTTGGAAAGTGGGAAAGTTCTGGTTGCAAAGCTAAGAGGAAGTTCTGCATACAGTATGCCAGGAAAAATCTGAAGTTGTACAGGAAATGTATGATAGTATAGACTACACACTTAAACTGCAGGGGCGAGGGGAGCTGATATTGCATGCAGTATAAGAGACTGGCTATTGCAGAAGGTGGTGTTTTGAAATTGACGCCATTTCTGAAGGGTTGCCAACTACTAGAAAATATAACGTTTATGTTGGTACAGAATGGAACTAACTGTAGCTCATAGCAATATCAACTCTTGCTCAGCCATTTCATAATTACGGGTGGGACATTCTAGCAAATTATAAAAATTGTTTTTATTACACATCATAAATAATAAACTAGAATTGGTTCTTCACATTCTGTAAAATTTACAATTCCTTCTCCTCCACACTGCATGCAAAGCATTATTTAAATTTATTTTAAATATTTTAAATTTGTTTTTCAAAATATATTACGGATGGGACATAATTTGGACACTGATTTTAATGATGCAACACAAAAGCTCATTTTCTATTCTGCCATTACTGTTAGGGTCTTAATGTTGTTATTAATGAAGGTATGAGGGATTCAATACAAACTGTTTCCAGGTTGTCAGAACATTTATTTAACTCTTCAATAATAATTTAACAAAACTATTTCAGTTATGGGTGGGACGTTACGAGTGGGACAAAAATTCCCTTAAAATCCAAAAGTCTGAATGATAAAAACACTTTTTCTCCACTTGCGTCACTTTTAATAACACAGGACTAGTTTAAACCCATTTTTTTTTGTTTTTTAAACATATTAAAATAGATTTATTTTAGTTTTTACCTCTTTATGATTTTTTTAGTTTCACTCTAAAAAGTACAATAAACAGGCTGAAAAATATATTGATCCATTTTATTGTTACTTAAATTTTCAGGGCTCTGAACAACAAAACCATAGGAATATTTTTTGCCTAATTTTAGAACTACCCCTGTCATTTCCAACTCCACCTCAAAAACTCAACAAGAAAGCTATTTATCTAATCCATTCAACTTTTAAAATACGTCACTTTCAACATCTTACTGGAGCAAACACTGTGAATAAACTGCAAGGGTAAGCTGCTTAAGATTGCCTTTAATTTGCTGCTAAGTAATCTGGAGATTTCGGTTCAGTAACAATTTCCTTTACTGGGACAATGTGCTACAAAACTACAAAATTAAAAAAAAAAAACAATTCTATACTTATGATAAACCACTCTTAAAATTTTGTAGCAAGGATTGTTGTTGTAGAGAATTCCACTATTTCATATGTTCTATATTTTAGAGTTTACGATAATTTTATTTAAACTTTAGCAAAACAGCCTACTCTAGTATATATGATAACAGGTACATTATAAATTGTAATTGACATAAAACTATAGCCCTAATATAGCTTATGGTGAAATAGGGCTAAAAGAAATTGTATATTAAATAAATAAATAAATAATATATTTATGTTGGAAAATATTGTACAGGCAACAACAATATGCAAGATGCAAAATGTAGGCAGATATTTAAAACGTAATTTTACTAGAACAATAATATTTTTGTTAATTGCATATCATTAGTTTGTACCTATTTGCTAACAATATTATTGTGTGTCCGTGTACACATAGTCATAACAGAAAGTGCAAAGTGCACCTTGACTTTACGGTATATGTAGCTTTGATAACATTTTAGGAGAAATATTACTCTGACACCAGGACTCAGACCTTTGACATTTGGCTTTGCATGCAGATGTTGTCCCAACTGATTGTGTGTGTGGTCTCATGGTTAGCGTTGCTGGCTAAAGATCCTTAGGCCCAAGTTCAATCCCCAGTACCTCCTTGGACTTTTCTGAGGTAGGTTGGTCTGGTACGGGGTGCATTCAGCCTCGTGATACAAACTGAGGACCTAGTTGATAGAGAATTAGTGGCTCCGGTCACGGAAACCATTAACGACCTTGGGTGTCAGCATGCGGACCACATACCACCCAATCTTGCCAACTGCCTATGGCAGATGATACAGTAGTCAGGTGATAAACCAAATTCCTTCAGGGATGTAGTGCCACGGAGCTTAGTTTTTCAGTTGTCCCAACTGAGCTATCCAGAGTTTGACTCATGGTGGCAGATGAAATATCTCTCCATAATTGTCGACCTCACTGAAGGTCATAACGTCATAGTGATTTTGTGACTGGGTCTGCAATGTTAGGCCTACTGTACAGTATCACAATACTGTTGAAAGTTACATAAGAATAGATTAGTCGAGAAAACAGCCACAAAATCACGAATTAGTCTGCCTCACAATACTGTCTATGACATAAATGTCTTTTAGTGAGTTTGACTTAAGAGAGATTCCATCTGGAGCAGTAAATTGAAATCTGGTCAACTCGGTTGGGAGAGCATCGGCACGGAAAGGTACTTACACAGTTTTTCTTGTTATGAAGACCTCTTTTCATATACCTTTAAATCAGTGAACAGCAACTCAATCAGTTGTAGGTAGACAGATCCTAACTTCTCCAGTTACAGGAAACGTTTTCCCTCTTCCAGCTACAGTACAAAGAAGCTGGTCATTGTGTGCACCCAACACAAATGTAGAATGATTTTCTGTTGTTAGTGTTCAGTGTTGTCCATAGTAAATACTTCAATTCAGAAATGAAAATAAATGAAATAACCATACTATTAGGAGACCTAAGCTGTCTGCTGGCCCCAAATCTGATGGTTTTGGCGGATGTTGACGGTTTTCATTGTTGCACAAGGAGCACAATGGGTGTTATCATGTTGAAGCAAAACACCTGCACTCAGCAATCCCTTTCGCTTTGGGACCATCAGATTTCCACATCTTTGTTTCATTAAAGGATCACCTTGGAAGGCAGAATTACAAGTCTGATGAAGACGTCCAGTCGGCGGTGCACGAGTGGCTACAATGTCAACCAAAATAATTTTTCTCACGCGGTATCGAAGCTCTTCCTATCCGATGGCTTAAGTGCTTTGAAGTAGGAGGGGACTAAGTAGAAAAATAATATACATGCAAACATTCTTCCAGCAGTAAAATAGTGGGAAAAAATTAATTGCGGTTTTCATTTGATTCTCCCTCCTAACTGTAACTAAATTAATTCCAAGCGGAGGCATTGTATTCTGTGGAAAGTGTTCGATGGTTAAATACAATATCTGAAGAAAGAAGAAAGGGAAAAAAGCAGAAAAATGCAAAAGACTTAGGGTGACAAAACTTGTACAGAATGTTGATAGGACAATGATAGTAGGTTATTTAACGCTAGCTTAAAAGGCTTAACTTATGAAGGACTTTAGATTCTTAAATTCTAGGTCCTTATATAAGTATTTATAATTTGAAATAGGTAGAACGACTTATCACACTCAAACTATTCCCTCAGAAAGCGCTTGATATAGCTTTTTGTGGCTCATAGAGGATGTAGAATGTGCATCCCATTGCTTGTACAGTACACAGCAAGTCTGGTAGGGGGGACAAATAAGAAGAAACAGAAATTCTGGTAACATAAAATTGTGTTATGGTGGCAGAAAAGTTTATTTCTCACTCTCGTGTTACCATAAAACCGTTTTGGAGATGAAATTAAACAAAAATGTTATATCACTTACATACTTCTCTTCCCAAGACATAATTATAGCCTTACCTCGTATTGTTTTCTCTAATCCCAGGCTAGAGAAAGTTATGTGACTTCATTATTTTCGTGGATTTTGTTTATTTATAACATGAATTTATATTGATACCTTCTCTAATTTGTCAAACATCCATTTCATTTAATTTCAAAACCATCTCATACCACTTGCAACAATACTGTTGTCAAGTTTTCTGTTATTTGGATTTGATAATTCTGTGTAAAAAGGGTTTAAGTATTCTCAAAAACATTTGATTTTTGGCATTTAAAATCAAATTTTTTCAAAATCCTTTCTTATTGAGCACATACATTTTGAAACGAAGGTACTCTCAAAATTCCAAGTCTCTACCTGTTATAGTTTAGGCTCTACATTGATTCCTATCAGTCAGTCAGTCAGGACAAAGCCTTTTATATATATATATATAATGCATGAGTGGAAACTATAATAATTCATTACATTTGAACGTTTTTATGATCAAGTGTCTACAAAATAACACCAATAACGGCCGTGGGTGTTGGCATGCTGACCACATGCCCCCCAATCCTGCCATCTGCCTACGGGAGATGACGCAGCTATCGGGTGGTAGGCCAAGTCCCTCCAGGAGTCCAGGGATGTAGCGCCACGGAGTTTAGTTTAGTTTAGTCTACAAAATAATACTCACAGACTATCACACTGTTATAACCAGTATATTTTTAGACTTTTATAAAAGGTATTTTAGCTTTTTATATTGGTGGAATATCCCTTTTTAGGCTTTAAACAAACAATTTTAGCCATCTTAATAAAACACACTAATATTAACACCGAAAATTATAATATAATTTTGATACAGATTCTACACCTTTTCAACCTCAATTTCGGAAAAAGTAATTTCAATTTCGGAAAAAGTAATTTAAATTTCGGAAAAAGTAAATTCAATTTCGGAAAAAGTAATTTCAATTTCGAAAAAGTAACTTCAATTTCGGAAATACGAGGGCTATTTTTTTAAAACATTATGGGGCATAAAATGAAAACCATAGTGAAAATCAAAACTGTTTTATTTGGAACATTTAGATACACCTTCTAGCTACTTCTCTACCTAGTCGCGCTTCGATTGAGAATATTTGTTGAAGTGTGGTGCAACTTTCAAGTACCCTCTTCAATAGGCTGGCGGCAAGCTTCAATGAAAAGGGTACTTGAAAGTTGCACCACGCTTCAACAAATGTCTCAATCGGAGCGCGACTACGTAGGGAAGTAGCTAGAAGGTGTACCTAAATGTTCCAAATAAAACAGTTTTGATTTTCACTGTGGTTTTCATTTTATGCCCCATCGGAGGTTTAAAGAATAGCCCTCGTATTTCCGAAATTGAAGTTACTTTTTCCGAAATTGAAATTACTTTTTCCGAAATTGAATGTATTTTTTCCGAAATTGAAATTACTTTTTCCGAAATTGAAATTACTTTTTCCGAAATTGAGGTTGAAAAGGTGTAGATTTTTTTTTTTACAAAGTAAACATTAACTATTATTTATATCGGCACTCGAAACATAGTATCAACATTTAAGATATTTTTGCCTTAATGATACAATTATTCATTACAGCACTTAATTCACTTCCGATCTACAAAAATAAATAGACTGTAGTGTCACGAATTTGTTCCTTTAATACAGTTCTCTGTCGTCGGTCGGCAACTTATTTTAAAGTTTAATTGACAATGGATTAATTGCAGATATCAAAGTATTGCAGACGGCTCAAGTTACATTTCCTTCGATGGCGAGGCGGCGCATTTTCGAGTTACAAAGACAAGCCCTTAAGCGACATATTTATTGTTATTTTCTGTGGGTTGTATACATTTATTTCTATTATATCTTTTCTTAAAATTCACAAATTCACATATTTATTTTCCTTTGCATTAACTGGAAAATCTATTTAAACCCAGTGTTTTATGCCAAAGTCCTCTTTAGCCCCTTTTAGGCCCTTCAGTCTGACTTTGCCCTTTTTAGGTTCTGTATAATTCCTATATTCGGAAGAAAGGTGCATGAAACGGAAAAGTACGTTAAAATGTTCTACTTAGGAAGCTGAGGATAAGATAGGTTAAAACCTTCAAATCCGGGCCGTATTTAAGCTATCACACTTATGTGCAAAATAATTCAACTGTTAGCGTAATAATATATGGTAGACCTACATTGAAATATATTCAATATCGCAGTGTTGTAACAATACTCTGAATGTAATATACACATTTATTATAATTTTTAGTACCGTTACTTTTAACTCTGTATCCTGAAGATTGTTAATAAAATGTGCTGGATCATAAAACGTGTCATACGGTCCTACAGATTTTTGCTTATCAAAGGATAACTTCCCAGTCGCGTTCCTAGGGTGCGGCGGTGGGGTCGATCCGCCCCGGGTCCCACTTAGTATGGTGGCCCCGTTGATGCCCCATCCTAATAATAAAAATAAATATTCCAATTATTTTTTTTTTACTCATCATTAAATAAAAATATAGGGTATTTGGCATGATACCAATAAAAAAAATCGACACCAGTACCCATGTTTTGGTCTCAGGTTCATGAGTCGGCCGCGAGAGGTTACTAGGAGATGCGCAGTTGGCTAATGTGCAAAATGTGTCATTTAACTGTAGAAAAATAGAACATGTCCTAATTAATAAATTATTATTATTGTTGTTGTTGTTTCTCCAACTAGAGAGAGCCCTACTGTACAATGCACGCTAGGGCTATATTTTACACATACTAATTATTATTGCAAATCAATATAGGGAATAATTGTGAAATAATTTAACCGTGAGTCTGTATAACTTATCACTACAAGCACTTGAAAATATCACTGAAACTCTGTGAAGCAGCCCTGTTTTTTTAACATCTGTGATACAGGTGGTTGGAATGTTATGTTGCAGAAATCAAAGTGGCTTTCGATCACTGGGCACGCAAATAACAGGTGGTTAACTGTTTGATTTTGGTCAAGACAGGAGCAAGAAGTATCATTTAGATTACCAATTTTGAAGCGCTTAAAGTATGGTTTGAATTTTCAATGCTCGGTCATAAATTGAGTCATTATAAAAGTCGGTTTGTAATTTCTGGAGTCCATTCTGTATTTGATTGTCGGAAGAAACACTGCCCTTGTCCATTGTGCATTAGAACTGTTAGTCCACTGTATGTTCCACTTGTTTAGCATGTCTTCCTTCAATTTTTTCTTAACATACAAAATTAACTTAACAAAATACTTAATTTGTATGATGGCCTTTAAAGAATTCAAAGACTTTCAAGAATCAATTGCAAACTTATGAATAGCACTAAAGTTGTTTTTAACTATTTGCAATTCAGTTGCTACTTGTGAAAGAAGTTTTTCAAAACTGAAATTAATCAGAAACTATTTGCGCTCAACAATGAGCCAAATCAGACTAAAGGGGCTAACAACGTTAGAGAGAACAATTAGGCTATGAAGATAAAATTTCATGCGACAGTTAGAAATTTTCCTGATGTAAAAGCTATAAAAAGACAATTTTAAACGTGACTGTTACATATTCTGAATTAAATTAATCCAGATTTTGTTAATTTATTATCTGTTTCTCCTACTAAAATTAACGCTGTTGTTTGTTACCATAAAATTTCGTCAACTTTTTTTTTTTTTTTTTTGTGCTTTCACCGTACGACTTGGCCGGCAATCGCGCGGGCCGACTATCCGTGACTCATGCATCAAGCACCCAAGTGATGCCTCGTCTCACCGCTGAAGTCTAGCATGTGATCTGATTGCGTTCACACGTGAATAATTATTACAGCAGTGTTTGTGTTTTTTTTTGTTTTAGTAGTTTTTAGTTTTGCTTGAAGTGTTTTAAAAATGCCACGACATAATTATACATTAGAACTACTGCGTGTGAATAGCAATTACCTTAAAAGGTGCCGTAGATGTAATGATGCAGAAGGACGGCATTTCCAACATCTCCTGTGATAAGGTAAGTTTGTATTTTTATTTTATATTTTCATATTTTATTGTGATTACAATTACGGAAATATATACGATTCGCCGGGAGTAACGTGATATGTCGCGCGCCTGGCCCCGCATGCGGTTTATCTGTGACGGTGGAGCGGCCCGTGCGATTGCCGGCCAAGTCGTACAGTGAGAGCACTGTAGAAACAACATTTTTTATTCCATTACTTTTTAATTATGCACACATTTGTATTTTGTTAATCAGTTAATGTAAAAATTGGACTAAAGTCTGTTTATATTTTATAAATAATACAATAAATACTGCATGAGTTCGCTCCCTTATTCTGTTGATTTTTTTTCCACATAGACGATCTGAAAGACGAAGAAACGCTAGCCATACAAAAAGAAGTTAAAAATAGCAGTGATTGTAGGTTTTGCTGGGGGGAGGGTGCCTCATAGATAAATCCGCCCCGGGCCCCAAGTGGTCTACTTAGGTCACTGTAACTTCCTGGAATGTATAAAAGGAACAATAAACAGGTAGCACTATAATAATATGTAATCAGAACATAGACTTACTAATTGGTCTATTTAGACAGCTACAATAGGATTCATTGAATTAGAAAGTAATAAATTAGGGCTATAATATTTGCCAAATATATCAGCCTTACTAATAAAAGCTGCTGATAGCTGCGTTGAACGGTTGTTTGGTTGTTCACCGTGCAAGTTCTGCATAAGCCGCATTACCAATAATAGGAGTGTAACTGCCGAGTTTACACCTGGATTATTAGTAATACTGATATAATATACATGTATAGGCTTACGACTAAACATTTAATATGTAGGCTACCAGTATCAGAACAGCTACAGTAATAGTAAGCTTTGCGAACTTTCTACCTGTGTTTAAAAAAAATTTATACACAATTGAACTCTGAGTAAACATTGGACGACAGGCTTTGTTTTTGTTTGTTTGTTTGTGTGTTTTTTTGTGAGAGACTTCGTTGACTGTGCAGCCAGCAGCTGCTGTATTTCCGCGAGTCACTGCCCATCAGATAATGCCTAGACACATGTTAGTTAAGTAAGGGAACACCGAGTGGTGATTATAAGTTGTGTATGAATGGAGCCTGTACTTAAATCAGAATGTTCTAAGATTGAAATAAAGGAAGAGCTTCCTGAAACACAACCAAAGAGTGAACCTATCCCAACAACATTTGATACAAAACAGACACAAGAAGTCAAAAGTGATAAAGCAAACTACACTGATTCTACAGCATACAGCACCGTTCACAACTTAGAGCAGATTTCAGGAGTTTCACAACAAAATGACGAAGAAGAGGATCAGCTAATGCAATCACACTCACCCACTGCATGTACAGACACATCCTATGCGGGAAACAGTAAACAGCTAATTCGTACTCCGGACAAACATTTCTCGTGTGATATATGTAACAAGAAATGTTCACGGTTATATCATCTCAAAATACACATGCTTACTCACACTGGTCAGAAAACATACACGTGTGATATATGTGCCAAGAAATTTTCAGAAAGAGGGAATCTCAAAAGACATCAGCTCATTCACACTGGACATAAACCATTTACATGTGATATATGTCGCATGCAATTTTCCCAAAGAAGCCTTCTCAATAAACACATGGTCACTCACACTGGACATAAGCCATTTACATGTGATATATGTACCAAGAAATTTTCCCAAAGATGGGATATGAAAAGACACAAGCTCACTCACACTGGACATAAACCATTTACATGTGATATATGTACCAAGAAATTTTTCCATGGACATGATCTCAAAAGACACATATTTACTCATACCGGACATAAGCCATTTACGTGTAATATATGTACCAAGAAATTTTCCGGAAAAGTTTTACTCGAAACACACACACTCACTCATACTGGTTATAAACCATTTACGTGTGATATATGTACCAAGAAATTTTCCCAAATAGGGAATCGCAATAGACACAAGCACACTCACGCTGGACATAAACCATTTACGTGTGATATATGTACCAATAAGTTTTCCCAAAAAAGGTATCTCAAAAGACACATGCTCACTCATGAGAGGAACAGCCTTTCCTAATGTAATGTGTTCATTGACTCTTGGCCTTGGAAAGTGGGAAACTTCTGGTTTGCAAAGCTGAGAGGAAGTTCTGCATACAGTATGCCAGGAAAATCTGAAGTTGTACAGGAAGATCTATGATAGTATAGACTGCTAACTTAAATTGCAGGGGCAGGGGATCTGATATTGAATGCAGTATAAGAGACTGTCTATTGCAGAAAGTGGTGTTTTGAAATTGACGTCATTGCTGAATGGTTGCCAACTACTTGAAAATAGGCCTATAACGTTTATGCTGGTACAGAATAATTTAACTAACTATAGCTCATAGCAATCCAACTCTTGCTACTAAACGAAATATTTTTTATTCAATCAGATATTATTATAGAATATATTGCTGGAGAAAGGAATCAAGTAATATATTTCTTTAGACAATCTCTCAGTCTTCAGAAAATATAGAAGGCCCTGGCTCCAAATTTTCTTTAATAATTCATATTGTTAAAGAATATGCTATTACTTTCACTTTCAATGTGTGGTGTAGTTCATCACATATTATGTAAATGAAATGTACAACAAATTGATTATGTTATAAAATACGTCTTGTATTTAGTAACTTATGTCACTTGTTTTTCTTCAGAATCAACAAATTTGTCAAGGCAACGATAAAAACAACTGAAATCTTGTTTGCCAGATATATGTTGTAAAGCATATATGATATGAATGCAAGCAACTCGCTTAATAAAGCTTATGTTTTCACAATAAATGATTTGATGATGTGTGCAGAATGGAAGTAAACATTAACTGAGCTTTTCGCACTATCATGAAGTATGTTCTGGTGCTATTAACCAATGTAATGACAGGACACAGTTAGTCAAGGCAAGTCTGTTGTTTACTTTTGCTGCATACACATCTTGGATCAAGTATAGTAGAGTGTTTGAAGAGCATGCAGTTCTCAATCTAGGTTCGAAATATCACAAACACGTGATATTACAATTCTAACAGATGAACTGATAAGTAGGGCCTGGATTTGTAGGTTTTATAAATTCTGTTTTAATTTTTTAAACATATTAAAATAGTTTTATTTTAGTTTGTACCTCTTTATGATTTTTTAGTTTCACTCTAAAAAGTTTAATAAACCGGTTGAAAAATATATTAATCCATTTTATTTTTATTCAAATTTACAGGGCTCTAAACAACAAAACCATAGGAATATTCCATCTCCACCTCAAAAACTCAACAAGAAAGCTATTTATCTAATCCATTTAACTTTTAGAATACTTCACTTTCGGCATCTTACTAGAGCATACACTGTGAATAAACTGCAAGTGTAAGGTTCTTAAGAATGCCTTCAATTTACTGCTAAATAAACCGGAGATTTCGGTTCAGTAACAATTTCCTTTACTGGGACAATGGAGTACAAAACTACAAAATTACAAAAAACAATTCTATATTTATGTTGGAAAAAATTGTACTGGCAACAACAATCAAGATGCAAAATGTAGGCAGATATTTAAAACGTAATTTTACTAGAACAATAATATTTTTGTTAATTGCATATCATTAGTTTGTACCTATTTGCTAACAATATTATTGTGTGTCCGTGTACACATCGTCATAACAGAAAGTGCAAAGTGCACCTTGACTTTACAGTATATGTAGTTTTGATAACATTTTAGGAGAAATATTCCTCTGACACCAGGACTCAGACCTTTGACATTTGGCTTTGCATGCCGATGTTGTCCCAACTGACCGTGTGGTATGGTCTCATGGTTAGCGTTGCTGGCTAAAGATCCTTAGGCCCGAGTTCGATCCCCATTACCTCGGATTTTTCTGAGGGGTGTACTCAGCCACATGGTACAAACTGAGGAGCTACTTGATAGAGAAGTAGTCACTCCGGTCAAGGAAACCAACATTAACGGCCGTGGGTGTCAGCATGCTGACCACATACCCCCCAATCCTGCCATCTGCCTACGGTAGACGATGCAGCAGTCAGGTGGTAGACCAATTTCCTTCAGGGATGTAGTGCCACGGAGGTTATTTTTTTCAGTTGTCCCAACTGAGCTATCCAAAGTTCGACTCATGGCGGCAGATGGAATATCTCTCCATAATTGTCGACCTCACTGAAGGTCATAACGTCATAGTGATTTTGTGACTGGGTCTTCACAGTTAGGCCTACTGTACAGTATCACAATACTGTTGAACGTTACATAAGAAGACATTAGTCGAGAAAACAGCCACAAAATCACGAATTAGTCTGCCTCACAATACTGTCTATGACATAAATTTCTTTTAGTGAGTTTGACTTAAGAGAGATTCCATCTGGAACAGTAAATTGAAATCTGGTCAACTCGGTTGGGAGAGCATTGGCACGGAAAGGTACTTACACAGTTTTTCTTGTTATGAAGACCTCTTTTCATAGACCTGTAAATCAGTGAACAGCAACTCAATCAGTTGTAGGTAGACAGATCCTAACTTCTTAAGTTACACGATATGTTTTCCCTCTTCTAGCTACAGTACAAAGAACCTGTTCGTCTTTCTTTTGTTAGTGATCAGTGTTGTCCATAGTAAATAGTAAAGATGTGGAAGTCTGATGGTCCCAAATCTGGCGATTATGGTGGATGTTGTCAATGGTTTTCACTGTTGCACGATGCGCATGAGAACGGGCGTTATCATGTTGAAGCAAAACACCTGCACTCAGCAATCTCCTTCGCTTTGGGACTATCGGATTTCCACATGTTTGGTCTATTAAAGGATCACCTTGGAAGGCAGAAGTACAAGTCTGATGAAGACGTCCAGTCGGCGGTGCACAAGTGGATACAACGTCAACCAAAATAATTTTTCTCTCGCGGTATCGAAGCACTTCCTATCCAATGCACTTCCTATCCAAGTGCATTGAACTAGGGGGAAACTAAGTAGAAAAATCTACTCTTATACAATTCAACGGCCCTAAATAGCGTGCTTGCTCGCCCGCTTCGTGAGACATCGGGTATACTCGGCGATGTTCGTCTCTCGCAGTCTAAACTTTCATGACGACTACAAAATTAGGAAGGAAAACCGTTTCTTTATTATCTAAGGCCTAAGTGAAATGAACACAATGAACAAATATTCTAATTTTATTTTTACTTACAATTTTCATAGCTCTGAACCACAAACATTTTTAATAATCTACCAGTGTAATTTTCTTAAAAATCCTGGAGTCAATGAATAATGGCGGGCGAAGCCGGGGGCAACAGCTGTAAAATATTGATGGTTTTTTATCTCTTGAAATATCGCTGTTAATAATAATCCAAACAAACCATTCCTTCCCTTGAAACATTATATAATTTCTGAAAATTACACTGAATTGATAAAATAAAATTCACATCATATTCATGTCAATAAACAGCTGAGAAACAATATGTATTATGTGTTCACAGGTTCTTTGGAACTGCATAATCGATTCTGATATAGTTTTCCCAGGGGGCGCTTTCATGTCGTGGAATGTACTCTAAAGCAGGAATTTTAGCTGTTTCATTAATTATTAATGGCTTAGTTTATGAATGATTCGCGTGCAAGTGTTAATAAATATAATGCTTTAATAATTATTATACTCTTAATTTTTAATTTTTAAAAGAATTATCGTGGCGAAGCCACGGGCACCTCCTAGTAATGTACAAGCAAACATTCTACCTGCAGTAAAATAGTGGGAAAAAATTAAATGGTGCTTTCATTTGATTCTCCCTCGTAACTAAAACTAAATTAATTCCAAGCGATGACCTTGTGTTCCGTGGAAAGTGTTCGATGGTTAAATACAATGTCTGAAGAAAGAAAGAAAGAAAGAAAGAAAGAAGAAAGGGAAAATAGCAGAATAACGCCTATGACTTAGGGTGATAAAAGCCGTCGCGGTGGCTCATGCTTAGCGCGTGGGCCTGGCATGCTAGCGGTCCCGGGTTCAATCCCCGGGCCTGGCGGGCGTGTCATTCGTGGTGGACGAAGCCGTGACCTTTGGGGGTTTTTCTCGGGGATCCTCCCGTTTCCCCCTATCATTCCACCAACACTCTCCATTTCATCTTCAAACTCCCCCTCATAATCATCCCGTTTCCTTTCCCGGTTTCCGGTATACCCTCGCCCCCAGACTCTCCCGTCCTCCCCGTGGCTTGTGGTCCTGAAGTTGCTGGCTGGTGTGCTGCCAACCTGGGGGCTCTATAAGAGGTACCGAGGCAGCGGCACACGTGGCATGGTAGAGGTATCTGTTGGATGTAGGGGAGTTCCGTGGGGGCTCGCGGTGGGGTCTGTTGTCGAGGGACCGTTGGGCTTGCAAATCATTCCATTCCGGAGGTTGGCACAATGAGCCACAAGGCTGAAGTGCTTAGGGTAGTCCCAACCCGCCTTCCCCCTTCAGGGGCCAAATACATACATAGGGTGATAAAACTTGTACAGACAATGATAGCAGGTTATTTATCATAATGCATGAGTGTAAACTGTAATAAGTCATTATATTTGAACACTTTTATGGTCTGTTGACTTCAAAATAATGATAACCTTTAACTATCAAAGTCATTATCTTAATGTTGCATACAATTCCAAGGCACTTTTTCTTTTTGCCCATTCAAGATAATTGCACCCAAGTACTAAAATAGTACATTATACAAAGAGCCTATAATGCCATTTATTACGACACGTGTATGTTTTTATGAAACGAGCAAAGAGTTTCACGTAAGAGTTGGCCACAGCTCTAACTCCCGAGCGATCGGGTGAAATGTCTACGCAAATAAAGTCTCTCACAATTACAATGAAAATAACCACATACCTCATCAAAAGAGATGTTGCAAATGTCCTCACGCACATAAGTTCATCTTCCGAGGTACAGTTTATTTCTCTTGTGATATTGTCTTTAAGTTCTTTTAATGTATGGGGGTTTGAACTTGACACTTTATTTTTCAATTTCCATCATAAGTTATAGTCATATATTGTTACAAGAACTTAAAGACACTATCACAAGAGAAATTAACTCTATCTGGGAAGCTGAAAGAAAATTTCCTTAAAAGGTGCCAGTGTTTTGTGGATGCAAGAGGAGGATATTTCCAGCATCACTTGTGATGAGGTGCGTGGTTATTTTCATGT
Source organism: Ectobius pallidus (assembly GCA_964059195.1). Lineage (NCBI taxonomy): Eukaryota > Metazoa > Arthropoda > Insecta > Blattodea > Ectobiidae > Ectobius > Ectobius pallidus. The sequence goes on from CAXKWD010000001.1 coordinate 9,873,693, forward strand.
AATTGTAAGAACCTGAATCATTACACCGTTAGCGGCTTTATTTGCGTGTTGTTGCTTGTGCTGCCAGGCGTGCACTGGCGTTGTTCTGGTCTTTGTGCTATTGAACTTTGCAATAGATTTCTGTTAGAAGAGCCGAATGGCGAACCTCGGCATGTTATGTGTAAGGGATTTTTTTTCCTATTTATCTATGATCCAAAAAAATTATTTTGCTGTTCGAAAACAAAATAACGAATTTTCAAAAAAATAAAAAAGGACGAAGTATTGAATAAAATACGATGGTAAGAGACAGTTGTTGTTACCAAACGCACCCTTTCAAATACTCCGGGACGGTGTCGAATGGTTTCGCAGGCTTCCATGACACGTCGATGAAAAGTTTCTTCATTCGGGATGCGACAGTCCATGATTCGACGAGTGCATGCATGTCTAGAAGCAAGAGGAAGACATTTCGAGCATTTGTTATGAGTTTTGTCTGTTGACGTGGTATGAACAGTTCCTAACGAGAAAACTAAGGATTATGGGACCTATGTTCATATGAACTTTTTTTTTTCCTTCTTTTGGTGTAAGGAACCCATGCCCGAAGTTTGTAATAGTATATTGTCACGTAGCGAATGGCTGCGTGCATAATAGACGATAAGAAACCATTTCTAAACAAAGGAAGGGTTGGGGAGACTTCGATTAATCGATATTGAACCCTGTTATGACTATCGATACTGCCCTGAATTTATTTGAATTCCAGAAAAAAGAGAAGTGCGCATGCGCCGACGGTGAGTCGACGGGAGAAGAGCTGATCCGAAAAAGACAGTAGGAGTACGTGCCTGACTACGAGTGAGAGAAGTTGAAAAGGCAGAAGGGAGAAGACGAGATTGGGATGTGTGACAGCGGTAGCGACGTTCTGGCATGATGATGTGTCAGACTTCCATCTAAGGAAATTCTGGTTGTGAACTTCCTTGACCCGACTATATGGAGATAGTCATTAATCAGAAGAACACACCAAGTCGGCCAGTACGAGACACCGCTACAGCGAACATCAGCTGTGAGAGTGAGTCGTGACTGCTCGCTCTGAATAAGAGCAGATATGGACATCAGGAAGTAATGGGAGACAACTCAGGATCGGAGGATAAGTTGGACATCACTGGTTGAGTATAATAGTCTAGACTTTTTCTTATTGTTTGAGGAGTGAGAAAACTGAGATATTCCTTTTTTAAGGATGGTTTCTAAGTCATGTATGGCAATCAGACGCCGTAGGGTATGATAGAAGAATAGAATAGAAATATAGAAGTGAGAATTCTAGAAGTAAAGTGATGAAATCCAGTAATCCAACTACTTTCTATTTCTGGTCTAAGTTAATTATAAAAGAGCAGTCAAGAGCCCAACCGCTGAAGGATAAAGATAGATCTCTTCACTTTAGGTTTTTTTTGGGTGATTGTCCCACGAATGAATACATAGCTAGGGGCAATTGGTGATGCTCATAGAAACTTTGTTATTTTTGAGACAGGACGCGAGGGGAGTAAGGAAGAAAAGTAATTAAGGGGCATGCTTAGTACTTCTTACGAGGGCCCCTCCCACTTGGGTTTCTTTCAGGTGACGGGTGACTATCTATAAATAGATTTCATGCTGGCCTGTAATGTTAAGTTATGTTTTTTTATAGAGATTTATCTACAAGCGAAGGTATATGGAACATGGTAGAGGGGGATAAGAAGTGGAAAGATTGAAGGGCAAAAGAAGGCCTACGAGTGGTAGTGCATTAGGTGTGTACCATTGGAAAATTTACATGTTAGGGTAGAAGTAGAAGTCACTAAAGGGGTTATAGAGAAGCTTACTAATCTGGGCGTGAATTAGTTTCAGTTAGAATTCTAGGGAATTTAGAGACAAAAGAAGATTGGGTGCCCATGCTAAAGAGTAGTAACGTAAGAAGTAGGAAAACTAGAATAACCACCGAGTGAATTAAATCAATGGTATAAGCTGAAGGGAACTCTACTTAAAGAAAGAAAGGGGTTAAAAGATAATAGCTGATGACTGGTCAGGTTAGAAAGAGGAGAGTGAGTTGAAAGATAACAACAAATGATTGGTTAGGTTAGAAAGAGGAGAATAGGAAATTGCGAGTAGTGTACTGATGATAAGTAGTTTATTAGCAAGTACCAGAGATTGTAAGGGTGAGGTGAGGGAACGCCGGAAGTATCCCGAATCAAACAAATAAAATCTGGTAGTAGGCAAGGCCTATACCAGTAACATATAAAGAAAAGAAATTTATGAGAGATTGTGAAAGCCATCGATGTTGGAGGCGAACAACGGCCCCACGTGCCTCTAGGAGAGAGTGTCAGGGACCTCTGACGTCGATTTACAAAATTGTATTTTTGTTTGCGGCCCATTAATATTTTCCCGGTTGCAGGAGAGGAGTCAGATTGTTTGTAACTCAAGATCTAGACGTCGCTCCTGTATCGGTGGTCTATCGCCACAGTCACTCTGTGGGTATAGGCCTAAACTTCTATTTCTTTCTTCGTGAGACTGTCTTTTCTATCTATCTTTAAATACAATTCTTCATGGACTAAGCTGACAAATAGACTAATATAGGAGACATAGGTGGGATTATTGAGTGTAATCTGTAGAGTAAGGACTGGATTATGAATTGAAAACCTTTATTTATTCAAGAAAAAAAAACCCAGTATAATATATATATTGAACTATCCTGAAGTTGCAAATGTAAATGACTACACAAGTCAGTAGTAAATTAGAAGAATAATACAAGACGTTCTAGTAGATACCTGAAAAAAAAAGAAAGAAAATTAAAGTAATTAATTAAGGATTTGTTATTGTTGAACAGAGAACGTACTTATATAGTTAAAATTGGGTATACTAACCTTGAATGATCAAATATTATCCTACCAATAAAAGTGTTGAATGGTTAATGTAGTGTAAATGTAATTTATTGTATATAAGATTGTTATTGTTGAAAAAAGAAAAAAAAAATAATATATTAAATAAAATACGGTCGTTGTTACTTAAAGCAAAGTAACGTGAAGTCCCCTTCAAAAGTTTGGTCGCCCATATCGTGGGGCTGAGTAGTGTTAAAACAAAACAGTATTGCTAATTGTTGCAACTTAATTTAGTTAAAATTGTTAAAAAAAAAAAAAAAAAAAGAAACCTTTATTCAGTTGAAGTTCCATATTATGATAGCCCATAGCGTGAGGCAGTGATAGTTTGATATCCTAACGTGAGGCGAGATAGGGTTAAAAGAATTTTGGGAGTTAGGTTAGTATAACTGAAATTTATTCTCAAAAACAAATAATAATAATAATAATAATAACATATTTTTGGGAAAAGAATAATGACTATTGACAAGTAAGGACTTCTATAGATGACTAAGACAGACGACTGAACTATTGTGTTCTAATCCTTTTTTTTTCCAGTGGTATTGTTAATATATAAATATGGCTACTTATGTTGATCCGTATGCACAAATAAGAGCAGCTGAGCTAACCCAAGCTATTAGGAAGTTGAGGAAGGCGGATTTAGAGGCAGAATGTGATAGAGTAAAGTTACCGACCACAGGTACAAGGGATGAGTTAAGACAACGCTTGTTAGATTATGCCCGTAAGAACCCTCAGTCATTTCAAGTGTTAATTACGGCTTTTGCTCTGAGTCAGGAAGTTTTGGAAGAAGATTTAGTTGAACATAATATAACGGTACCACAAGATTCATATGGAGATGTAGTGTATACATGGGTTAAGTTAATGCGTAGGAAGGCCATGGCGGTAGCTGATTCAGAAGAAGTTGTACCAGTAGTACCATCGTTTACAATTCAGTTAGAGCCACATAAACCAAATACTTTGGATCTGGTTCGTAAATGGAACATTAAATTCAAACCTGGGGATAGTATTTACTTATTTTTGGAGAGATTGGAAGATTTAAAACAAAGTTCTAAGTTACAGGGTGTAGAGTTATTGTCAGTATTACCCGAAATTTTACAAGATTCAGCTTTACTTTGGTACAGGAACAGATTAACAGATTGGCCTACATGGGAAGCTTTTTTGAAAGAATTTAGAGAATATTATTTGCCTATTGATGAGGAAGACTCGCTTTTGGATGAGATTAGACAGAGAACGCAAGGTCCCAAAGAATCGATTTTTGATTATGTTAATGCTATTCAAACGTTAATGAGGAGGCTGAGTACTCCAATGAGTCCTCAACAAATGATGAAGACTGTTATCAAAAATTTGCGTCCTGATGTAAAATTGTACCTTAGACCTGCAGAGATTCAAACTATAACAGATTTAATACGTGTAGGTAGACAGTATGAACAAATATTGTTAGATTCTGAGAGATATATTCCTCCTCCAACGCAGGTTAGAGCTACAATTAAAGAAACGGCTTATAAACCTCAGAGACAAGTTGTTATACCTTCAGTTCATACAGCGCTAGGAATTCAGGGAAAACAGGAACTTCCATCGTCCGAGTTACAAAAGAAACCCAATGTTAGTTTTTCTGCAAAGACGTGGGATAAGGAACGGAATTCAAGTCCTGTAAATGATTCTAGAATGGTTAAAGTAATAGAAAATAAAGAGAGACAGGATGAGTCGAGGGATAATGGTAAAAACACCACTTCGCGTTTTTCAAATAACCAGCGATGTTGGAACTGTGATAAAATAGGACATAGACAGTTCGAGTGTAAGGCACCTCGTAGAGTTACTCCACGCACTACGATTAAATGTTATAATTGTAATAAGCTTGGACATAGGTCTATTGATTGTAGGATGCCCCAAGAAAGAAAAGTTAGGCCTACAAATTCTTTATGACAATTAACTAAAAATCAGGCTTGTGTGATGTTAAATATAAATCCTACAGATTTAGTTAATGGAGATAGATGTTTTGTTGAAATTTTGCTAGAGGATATTACGTTTATTTCTTTAATAGATTCCGGTTCAGATAAAACTTATGTGGGAGAGAAAGGTGACTTTTTATGTAAAATGTTAGATTTAGCAGTAGAAGAATCTGAAGTTAGGGTGGTGCAATTAGCAGATAAAACTTATAGTTCTATAACAGGAGAGAGAACTTTTGAGATGAAATTGCAGGACAGGATCTTTCAGATAAAATGTAAAATTATGCCAAATTTAGCAGTAGATATGATTCTGGGCATGGACGTTTTGAAACAAATTGGGTTAGTAGTAGATTTGCAAGATGGGACTTGGTATTTCAAAGATGAACCAGCAAAAATTTTTCAATTTGTTAAGGCTATAGATTTAAAAGAAGAAGATCAACTACATAATATTCTTACTTTACCTACACCTCAGGAAAGGGACAGATTGAATATGTTTTTGGAAAATCAGTTACAGAAATTTGATCAGTGTACTGGACTTACCGATCTGATTTCTCATGTTATTGATACAGGCGATGCAAAACCTATAAAACAAAGATATTATCCAGTATCACCCATTTTGGAAAAAGTTATACACGCGGAAATAGATAAAATGTTATTGGAAAAAGTTATAGAGCCTTCAAATTCACCTTGGTCGTCTCCGGTAGTTATGGTAAAGAAACCAGATAGAACATGGAGGTTCTGCGTAGATTTCAGAAAAGTAAACAATTGTACTAAAAGAGATAGTTATCCTTTGCCATACATTGAACATGTTTTGAGTAAATTACGACATGCTAGGTATATCAGTACAATAGATTTGAAAAATGGGTATTGGCAAGTTCCATTAGATGAAGCAAGTAAAGAAAAAACAGCATTTACCGTACCTGGTAGAGGATTGTATCAGTTTCGAGTTATGCCTTTTGGAATCCATAACGCACCAGCCTCGTTTCAAAGATTAGTTGATACTATATTAAGAGAAGAGATAGGAGAGAAATGCTTTTGTTATTTGGATGATATAGTACTTATTAGCGAGACATTTGAAGAACATTTGTCCTTGTTAGAAAAAGTCTTAGAGAAATTAAGAAAAGCTAACCTGAAAATTAATAGGGAAAAATCAAAATTTTGTAGAAGTGAATTAAAATATTTGGGTCATATCATTACTCCATTAGGAATTGCTGTAGATTCAGATAAAATCTCGTGTATCCTTGAGTATCCAGCCCCTACAAAAGTCAAGGAAGTACGAGCATTTTTAGGATTGGCTTCTTGGTACCGACGATTCATTCCATTTTTTTCTGAAGTTGTAAAGCCCCTCACTGCACTTCTGAAAAAGAATCAGAAATGGCGTTGGACTAAGGAATGTCAGGAATCTTTTGATGAATTAAAATCGAAATTATCTAGTAGTCCTATATTAACTTGTCCAGATTATACTAAACCCCTAGTGCTACAGACCGACGCTAGTTTTTCAGGATTAGGAGCAGCATTAATTCAGACAGGAGAGGAAGGAGAGGAAAAAGTAATAGCTTATGCTAGCAGAACTTTAACGGTAGGTGAGCAAAAGTGGGCAATAGTCGAGAAAGAATTGTTAGCTATATTGTGGGCAGTTCAAAAGTTTCGTCCTTATTTGGAAGGTTATCATTTTAAAGTATATACTGATCACTTTGCTCTGAAATGGTTAAATACATTACAGAATCCGACTGGACGATTAGCTAGGTGGAGTTTATTGCTCCAGGAGTATGATTTTGAAGTAATACATAGGCCTGGTAGATTACAAAAAGTTCCGGATGCTTTATCTAGAATACACGAAGGGAAAGTTCAAGAGAAAACGGTAGAGGAAGAATTTTGCCTCTTGTTGACTGATAACTCTGAAGTAGTGGAATGGGAAAATATACAAGATGCTTGGTATATTAAGCGGAAAGAGCAAGTACAGAGTAAACCTAAATTTTGGCCAGATTGGAAGGTCGTAGATGGGAAGTTGTACCATCTTAGATTAGATCAGTTAGAACAAACTTTAGAGGGAACAGTAAATAGGTGGAAATTAGTTATTCCGCAAGATTTTAGGATTAAAGTATTGCAGGAATGTCATGATGCACCGACTGCAGGGCATATGGGGATAGCTAAAACTTTCTTTAGGATAGCAAACAAGTATTATTGGCCGGGAATGTTTAGAGATGTTGCTAAATATGTTACTGCTTGTGAAATATGTCAGAGACAGAAAGTGTTACAGACGGCTCAAGCAGGACCAATGCATTTTTACCAGAAAGAGAAACCTTGGATGACTGTAGCTACTGATTTGTTGGGACCTTACCCACGTTCAAAAAAGGGAACAGGTATGTGATTGTATTTCAGGACACCTTTACCAAGTATGTAGAATGTAAAGCGTTAAGGAAAGCAACCAGTAGAGCAGTTACGGAAGCATTTTATGAATTGATTATCCTTAAATGGGGAATTCCGGGATATTTGCTGATGGATAATGGACCGCAATACACTAGTAAATTAATGCGAGAGATAGCTAAAGCTTTTAATATAACTCCTTGTTATTTACCTGTATATTCGCCACAAGGAAATCCAGTAGAAAGAGTCAATAGAGTATTGAAAACAATGATTTCTAGTTATATTCAAAAGGATCAGACAGTTTGGGATGTGTATTTGAGAGAATTTAATTTTGCTATAAATACGGCTAAGCATAGTTCCACTGGATGCACTCCTTATATGCTAAATTATGGGAAGGAGCCTGAAATTATCAGTAGGATTGAAAAGGTGGAAAACCAACCGATTTATAAAGAAATTCCAAAACTTTGGGTGGAGAGACTCAATAAATTGAAAACGGTACGTTTAATGGTTAGACATAACTTAGAAACCGCCTATAAGAATTCGAGTCATTATTATAATCTTCGGAGGAGAGAGGTGAAATTTCGTCCAGGAGATCTAGTGTTAAGAAGAAACTTTAAATTAAGTGATGCCTCACAAGCTTATACAGCAGGTTTAAGTGCAAAGTTTGTCGGGCCCTATATTATAAAGAAAAAGTTCAGTGAAAATAGCTACGAACTGACAAACCGTTTTGGTAAAAAGTTGGGGAAGTGGCACGTCAAAGACTTGAAACCCTTTGTTCCTGGATAAACATTCTTTAAGGCTGGTAAACTAAACAAAAAAAAAAAAAAAAAATGTGAACAGTGTTAACATTATTTTTTTTATGGTGAGTGGGGGAAGAATGTCACGTAGCGAATGGCTGCGTGCATAATAGACGATAAGAAACCATTTCTAAACAAAGGAAGGGTTGGGGAGACTTCGATTAATCGATATTGAACCCTGTTATGACTATCGATACTGCCCTGAATTTATTTGAATTCCAGAAAAAAGAGAAGTGCGCATGCGCCGACGGTGAGTCGACGGGAGAAGAGCTGATCCGAAAAAGACAGTAGGAGTACGTGCCTGACTACGAGTGAGAGAAGTTGAAAAGGCAGAAGGGAGAAGACGAGATTGGGATGTGTGACAGCGGTAGCGACGTTCTGGCATGATGATGTGTCAGACTTCCATCTAAGGAAATTCTGGTTGTGAACTTCCTTGACCCGACTATATGGAGATAGTCATTAATCAGAAGAACACACCAAGTCGGCCAGTACGAGACACCGCTACAGCGAACATCAGCTGTGAGAGTGAGTCGTGACTGCTCGCTCTGAATAAGAGCAGATATGGACATCAGGAAGTAATGGGAGACAACTCAGGATCGGAGGATAAGTTGGACATCACTGGTTGAGTATAATAGTCTAGACTTTTTCTTATTGTTTGAGGAGTGAGAAAACTGAGATATTCCTTTTTTAAGGATGGTTTCTAAGTCATGTATGGCAATCAGACGCCGTAGGGTATGATAGAAGAATAGAATAGAAATATAGAAGTGAGAATTCTAGAAGTAAAGTGATGAAATCCAGTAATCCAACTACTTTCTATTTCTGGTCTAAGTTAATTATAAAAGAGCAGTCAAGAGCCCAACCGCTGAAGGATAAAGATAGATCTCTTCACTTTAGGTTTTTTTTGGGTGATTGTCCCACGAATGAATACATAGCTAGGGGCAATTGGTGATGCTCATAGAAACTTTGTTATTTTTGAGACAGGACGCGAGGGGAGTAAGGAAGAAAAGTAATTAAGGGGCATGCTTAGTACTTCTTACGAGGGCCCCTCCCACTTGGGTTTCTTTCAGGTGACGGGTGACTATCTATAAATAGATTTCATGCTGGCCTGTAATGTTAAGTTATGTTTTTTTATAGAGATTTATCTACAAGCGAAGGTATATGGAACATGGTAGAGGGGGATAAGAAGTGGAAAGATTGAAGGGCAAAAGAAGGCCTACGAGTGGTAGTGCATTAGGTGTGTACCATTGGAAAATTTACATGTTAGGGTAGAAGTAGAAGTCACTAAAGGGGTTATAGAGAAGCTTACTAATCTGGGCGTGAATTAGTTTCAGTTAGAATTCTAGGGAATTTAGAGACAAAAGAAGATTGGGTGCCCATGCTAAAGAGTAGTAACGTAAGAAGTAGGAAAACTAGAATAACCACCGAGTGAATTAAATCAATGGTATAAGCTGAAGGGAACTCTACTTAAAGAAAGAAAGGGGTTAAAAGATAATAGCTGATGACTGGTCAGGTTAGAAAGAGGAGAGTGAGTTGAAAGATAACAACAAATGATTGGTTAGGTTAGAAAGAGGAGAATAGGAAATTGCGAGTAGTGTACTGATGATAAGTAGTTTATTAGCAAGTACCAGAGATTGTAAGGGTGAGGTGAGGGAACGCCGGAAGTATCCCGAATCAAACAAATAAAATCTGGTAGTAGGCAAGGCCTATACCAGTAACATATAAAGAAAAGAAATTTATGAGAGATTGTGAAAGCCATCGATGTTGGAGGCGAACAACGGCCCCACGTGCCTCTAGGAGAGAGTGTCAGGGACCTCTGACGTCGATTTACAAAATTGTATTTTTGTTTGCGGCCCATTAATATTTTCCCGGTTGCAGGAGAGGAGTCAGATTGTTTGTAACTCAAGATCTAGACGTCGCTCCTGTATCGGTGGTCTATCGCCACAGTCACTCTGTGGGTATAGGCCTAAACTTCTATTTCTTTCTTCGTGAGACTGTCTTTTCTATCTATCTTTAAATACAATTCTTCATGGACTAAGCTGACAAATAGACTAATATAGGAGACATAGGTGGGATTATTGAGTGTAATCTGTAGAGTAAGGACTGGATTATGAATTGAAAACCTTTATTTATTCAAGAAAAAAAAACCCAGTATAATATATATATTGAACTATCCTGAAGTTGCAAATGTAAATGACTACACAAGTCAGTAGTAAATTAGAAGAATAATACAAGACGTTCTAGTAGATACCTGAAAAAAAAAGAAAGAAAATTAAAGTAATTAATTAAGGATTTGTTATTGTTGAACAGAGAACGTACTTATATAGTTAAAATTGGGTATACTAACCTTGAATGATCAAATATTATCCTACCAATAAAAGTGTTGAATGGTTAATGTAGTGTAAATGTAATTTATTGTATATAAGATTGTTATTGTTGAAAAAAGAAAAAAAAAATAATATATTAAATAAATTATGGTTATTGTTATGCAAAGTAAATTAACGTGAAGTTCAGATTTTTGACCCTTATCCTTGTAATGGTTTGAGAGTCGCTGGTTTTTGTGCTAAGTTACATACTTTGGTAGTGAGTATTGAAAAAGGAGAAAAAGAAGAAGCAGAATAAAAAAAAGAAAGGTAAATCCGAACCCAACTCCCGTCTCCACTGTTAATTTAAAAGCTAGTCGAGGGGCATGTAGGTACATAGCCTGTGTATCTATAATTTAATTTGTGTCTGGGCTGATACATAACAAAAAGAAAAGAGGAAGCGTATTGATGATGGCGCCCGTTAATATAAATTTTCATCAATATTATCAAGACTGGGTAAATTGTTAAAAGAGAGAGAAAGTAGACTGAGAGTAGGAAGTTTGCAATCACCCGGTGTCAAAGGTAGTTGTACTGAACGTTGGAATGTGGACTATGCAGGCAGTGTTGTGATGACACGACAGGTGTATGAGTGACCTTGTTTTGTAGGAGTTCAGTAAACTTATATACTACGATTGAGAATAATCACATATTAGTCGTCACAGATTTTGGCGAAGAATTTTGGCGAAGATTTAATCCAAGAAGTTAAGGAACTTTATAGCATAAAGTAAGAAAAGCCCGTCACAATATTGCGATACAAGTGCCGTAAGGCACGTTTACGGGTCGAGGAAACAGATTAAAAACCCGAGGCGCAGCCGAGGGTTTTTAAGTTTTCGAGACCCGTAAATGCCTTGTTGCATGCTATTTTTTGCACGATGATTATTTATATCAATTTAATTATATTAATTGTGATATTACCTGAAAATATTATGTAAATACATTCTTGAAAATAGATGTTTATTTCAGAAAGTGATTCGCATGTGTTTGTTGTTATGGGAACCGAATATTTGTCCTGGGGGCCGTGGCCATAAAGGCTTGTATTATGAAGTGTATCGTAATGAATTATGACGTAGCGCTTGGACCGTAAGTGTTTTAACCTCATCGCAACCGGCCTTAGCAACAAGACTGTGTGGGAATGTCAACTTACGATCCATGTAAACAAAGTTCATAAGTACCACTTACTAGCTAAGTAGTGCAAAAAAGTATATTTGAAACACCCTGTAGACTATATATTCATTTTGGGGTACAGGTGCCATCTTTTAGAGCACAACATAAACTTTCACACAGGGGAAAACTTGTTCAGTTCAGAAATATTGGCAGAGAAGGGGAACAACATGTCATACCCACGCAAACAAGAGAAAAACTTGACAACTACATGGTAAATTAAATTAATCAGGATAAATTTTTTTTTAATAGAGTGCACAGCCTGATTTTCTACGATTTTCTGCATCTCTATATATATAAAAGGCTTTGTCCTGACTGACTGAATGAATGACTGACTGACTGATTGACTGAATGACAGGAATCAACGTACAGCCTAAACTATAACAGGTAGAGACTTGGAATTTTGACAGTACCTTCGTTTCATAATGTAGGTGCTCACTAAGAAAGGATTTTGAAAAATTCTGATTCTAAATGCCAAAAATTAAATGTTTTTGAAAATACTTAATCCCTTTTTACATAGAATTATCAATTCCAAATCACAGAATATATTGTTGCCAAATGGTATCAGGTGGGCTTGGAAAAAACAATTGAAATGCACTTTTGACAAATAAGAGAAGTTATCAAAATAATTCATGTTATAAATAAATATTACAGAATGAAATCCACTAAAATAATGGAATCACATAACTTTCTCTACCCTGGACATAGAGAAAACAAAACGAGGTATGGTAATGTGTATATTATTATATTATATCGCAGGTTTTTGAAGAGAAAAGTATGAAAGTGATAATGCTTTCTGTTTAATTTCATCCCCAAAACAGTTTTATGGTAACCTGAGAGTGGGAAATAAAATTTCATGCCTCGATATTACAATTTTATGTTACAGGAATTTCTGTTTCTTCTTATTTGAACCTCTACCAGGCTTGCTGTGCACTGTACAAGCGATGGGATGCAAAATTCTAGATCCTCTATGAGCCATAAAAAACTATATCAAGCGTTTTCTGAGGGAATAGTTTGAGTGTAATAAGTCGTTCTTCCTATTTCAAATTATAAATGCCTATATAAGGACCTAGAATTTAAAATTGAAAATCCTTCATAAGCTAATTTCCAATTACAAAATACAAAACCCAGGCGACGCCGGGTCTTTTAAGCTAGTTTTCAATAATGCGTTATCATTGATTATGTAATTGCTGACAGTCATTGTTGTCAATCAAGAAGTTTAATCTTGCTCTGTGTTTCCATCGTGAATTATCTTAAGTGCGGTTAAAAGTGTAGTGATAAAGTTTTTCTTTTTAATTTCTAGGTAAATCGTTAAGATTGTATTATTGTATATTTTTTATGTAAGTTGTTATCATAAGTAGGGTTCGGATGTTTATGACCTAAAAAGTGGAAAATATGTCTGCAAATATGCCCTTAAAAATGACTAAATATGACTACAAAATCCTAAATAAGACCTAATAAAACACATAATTTGTAAAAATAAATGTTCCAATTTAAAATTTTTAACTGCACTAAATTATTACATCGCATGAATTCAATCAGATAATCACTTTTTAAAGATATCTTACAGGTGATTTACAGTTTTACCTGTAATTAACTTTTAGTTCTAAATAATTTTCTCCTGTTTGCTCGCTTCATTAGCTCCAAATATTTTGTAGATCTTGCGTGTCCCTATAAAATATGAACAATTGTATTCATTTTGAAATTAAGTTGCCTATTAATTTGGCAAAACATTAAATAAATTAATAATTTTCAGATTTAACTCGACCGTTTAGTGGATGTACTTTATAAACGTGGTCCTTTACCAAATTTATAATTGAAATATGACATTAAATTATGATCAAAATATGACTAATAGCATAAAAATGACCAAAATATGACTTTATATGCAAAATAAAAACGGTCCGAAAAGGGTAACAAGAGTGCAATTTATATTTTATTTATTTTTGCGGCGAGAATGGTGGTCAAGATAAAAAAATTCCTTTAGGCAAGTCTACAGGCTGAGGTAGATTTCGAAGTGCTTTTGGTTTAATTTATTGTCGCTGCGTAGCACTCTTCTTCTTTAGCCTTGGCTTGACAAACCCGCAATAATAACTGCAAAAAAGAGGAAAGAGCACTTTTTCAAACATTGAAATCTCGCCTTATATGAGAACTATCGAGAAACTAGTTATTGATTTGTAGAGTACACATCAAGAGATTTTCAACGATACCCCACAAGACGCAGTTTGAAAAATGTCGAATTTCCATCCCCCACCCCACCCCCACTCGTACCCCCAAAACCCTCGAATCGTTGGTGTCACTGGGAACTCCATAGGGAGTACTATAATTTATTCAAGCAAAGTTTCCCTCTATACTTCATAGGGGCCGAAATATAAAAGTTTTAAAATTTCAACCCCCTCCCCGACCACCCCCTTGGGCCAATTTTGCTCATTAATGAACTTGTCCGAACTATTGGGCCTAGAAATAACATAATAAAATGTGGTTCAAATGTCTTCAAAATTACGGCCGCTATCGTGTAAAGATATATAAATATATATATATATTTTTTTTTTCTTTTTTTGAACAGGCGGTGGTTTCGTACTTAGGGAGTCATGAAACGTAAAGATATGAAAGAATTTTTCGAAAATCATCACATGGTATCCATTGCAATAGGTACCTAAAATATGACATATAATGTACATCCGAGCCCTAATCATAAAAGAGTATGCATTAGATGTTTGTATGGAAGAACGTGATCTGTTCTGGATTTATCAAGGCTTTTCCCATTTGAAATTTGGCAGCTACTACTTGATTTCTTTATTTTTCTCATTTAAAAATAACTTCGTTGAATTATTAATAAACATGTGTTTCCAAATTATAATGAAATAACATATTTCATGTATTGTATAAAAAATACAATGCCCTATTTAACATTACTGAGTATTGAAAGTTCAAAATTCATCTGAACATAATTAGTTTTGCGTTTTTTGTGTTTATCCCTGGACCCTGCAGCTCTTGGCATAACAATAAACCTATCTTATCTTATCGGCTCAGCGGCTGAGTCCTTATGGACTCGAGCACATAGATGGGCCCAAACAATCTCTCGCACTAAGTGGAGGTTTCGTTTTACCTATGTGAATGTCATTATACTTATTTTCTTAGAGAGGGCAGAGGGACAGGTGGTAAGCCCATCACCTCTCAATCCCTCTCCGGAAACTAAAGTGTTACTTGGACGTGAAAGGGCCGGGAAATTTTGTCCAGAGGCTCTAATTTAGGCTTGGAGTTCTTTTACGTGCCGTAAATCTACGACACGGGACCCCCAGCTTAAAGTCCCTCCCGGAGGACTCCGTGCCCAGGATTTTTACCTCCTGAAAAACCCATCGACTGCGGCCGGGTTTAATCCCGCGACCTTCGGATCTAGAGGCTGGCACGCTACCTACAACCCAAACAATAAAACCAAGTATTTTTTTGATTTATCACGAAGTAAGCCGAGTACCGTACTTTATCTTATTCTTACTATCGGTCCGCTAAGAAAAAAAAAAGTATTCCACGAATGCCAACCAAAACAACAGCTTTTAAAATATAAATTTGTACTGTGGTACGTGTTAAGATCTATCAAATAAACCAGTATATGCACACATGAATGCCATCGACCTGGGCCGGGATTGAACCCGCAATCTTGGACACAGAAAGCCAGCGCGATAATATAACTAAGCCACCCAGGCCCATAGGCGTAGCGAGGGGGGGGTTTTGGGGGTTTGAACCCCCCCCCCCATTGAATAAAAAATGGAAAATTGTATAATTTTTTTAAGTCTGCCCATAAATTGCTTAATACAAGTATAAAGCGTGGGAAGCTTAAAACTCGTTATTTTGCGTCTTAATTTTTAAAAATTTCCGGGGAAGGACCCCCGGAAGCTTAAAACTTGTTATTTTGCATCTTAATTTTTAAAATTTTCCGTGGGAGAACCCCCGGAAGCTTAAAACTCGTTATTTTGCATCTTAATTTTTAAAATTTTCCGGGGGAGGGCCCCCGGACTCCCCTCTCCTTCCATACTCGCCAGACCCCGCGGATGTTATAACCCCCCCCATATGGTCGGCCTGGCTACGCCTATGCCCAGGCCGACTCAATAACTCTTAAGCACGTGTATGTGGAGCGTGTTTTATTTTCTATTGTGTTGTAATGGGCATGTCTGGACAAGTACTTGGAAATCCACTCCACAAGCTTCAGATAACACAGGTGATATATTCTCACAATGCGACAATGAAAATCCTTGAAATAATACAGAATATGCTGTCTTAATAAACACTCAAAACTAGTCTGTCTGTTTTAACTCATCCAGAGATCTTGGTCGAGTCGTAAACAGGGGGTCACAGTAACTGTCAATGCGGATCGTACGATCTTTCGTTACACCTGAATTGAACAATTTTCCACACGTTCAAGAACCCTGGTTTCAACAGGATGGAGCGACATCACACACTGCACGGCAATCAATGGAAGCTGTGCGAGAATTGTTCGGTAACCGTGTGTTCTCAAGATTCGGTAACGTTCCCTGGCCCCCTAGATCGCCAGATTTGTCTGTTTGTGATTTTTTTTCTTGTGAGGCTATCTCAAGAGTAAAGTGTACACGACTCGACCAAGAACTCTGGATGAGTTAAAACAGAGAATTTGTGATGAAATTCACAGTATCCCAGCTGCGATGTTGCAGCGGTCAATGAGGAATCTCAACAGCAGGTTTCAAGAATGCATTCGTACAGGAGGACGCCATCTATAGGAAGTAATTTTTTTTTTTAATGATAAATTCCATTAATGTTTCTTAAATGGCAAGTTTTAAGGTTTCAATTGCTATGAATAAAATGTTTTCACTCTTGGTTTTATTATTGGATGTTAAAAAGTTCCCGTTGTTTTGTGTCACCTTGTACTTTGCAATAATTACAGACACAAATACTTTTAAGGCAGAAGTTAAGTGAAGACTCAAATCAGGAAATTCTTGTTTTTATGCAGTTCAGAAACTCTTATCTTGTCGTCTTCTGTCCAGAAATCTAAAAATAAAAATTTATAAGACAATTATCCTGCCGGTAGTATTATATGGACGTGAGGCATGGCCGCTTACAAATCTGGCAAGGGCATAGGGGAAGAGTTTCAAAATAACTTACTTTTGTGAATTGTGACTTTCAAATTTGGTGCAGTTTGAATCCTGGTCGGGACAAGTTACCTAGGTGGGGTTTTTTCTCACCTGTGAGAAAATGTCGGGTAACTTTAGGCCCTTGTGGTCCCAAGATATCATCTGGCCGTCATTATCATCTTCATCCCATCCTCGTCTTGTTTGGAGTGAGTGTGTGTGTGAATGGTGTGGCTCGTCCTATATGTTTGTGTTGTCTCGGAGGTGGCCCTGGCTTTGGTCTGATCACTCATCCGGGGAGGCCCTCCATGTCCTTGTCTGGTCAAAAAAGTACGTATGTGATCCATAGATAATCTCTCTCCCGACAAGTCGCGGCCCTGTAAGGCCCGGGCGGCTTGGGTCGCTTAAATCCTAAAAAGGGAGATAAAACTACGAGAGAGAAAGAAAGAAAGAAAGAGAGAAAGAAAGGAAGAAAGAAAGAAATTTTATCCATAGGCCTACATTTCATTTAGAGAAGCATAAACCATAATTTCCGCTTACGTAGGCTAAACATGTTAATTGTGAATATTGTTTAGAATATTTAATCTTATTCTCTGTAGTCATCAGTTTTACAACTGGTTTGATGCAATTCTCCAGTTCTTCCTATATTGAGCCAGTCTCTTCATGTCTACATATTTTTTACATCCAAAATCGCCAATAATCTGTTTTGCATATTCTAATCGTGGTCTTCCCTTACAATTTTTCCCCTCTATTGTTCCTTCTAATATAGTGTTGACCAAGCATGGATGCCTCATAATGTGCCCCACTAGTCTGGCCCTTCTTCTAATGAGTGTCGTCCATAGACTTCTTTGCTCCTCTATTCTTTCTAAGACCTCTTCGTTAGATATTCTGTCAGTCCACCTGATTTTCAACATTCGTCTATAGCACCACATTTCAAAAGCTTCTATTTTATGCCTTTCACTTTTTCCTAAAGTCCACGTCTCACTGCCATAGAGTGCCATGCTCCAAACATATAACTTTAGAAATTTTTTTCTGACTTTTAGGTCAATATTTGACACCAATAGACTTTTCTTGTTAAAGAAAGCCCTTTTTGCTTGTAATATCCTGCTTTTCACATCATCTTTGCTTCGTCCATCTTTAGTAATTTTGCTCCCCAAGTAGCAGAATTCATTCACCTCCTGTATTTTGTCATTTCCGAGTTTAATGTTCTTCATGTTGCTTATGGCATTCTTGCTGCATCTCATCACTTTTGTTTTGTTTTTATTAATTTTCAATCCAAAATTATTTTCTAACAGTCCATTCATACCATTCAATAATTCACTTAGGTCTTCCTCATCTTCAGTTAGCAGAACAATATCATCAGCAAATTTCAGCATTTTTACTTTTTCTCCATGAATTTTTATTCCTGATTCAAACATTTCCTTTAATTCCTTCAGTGCTTCCTCAACATATAAATTAAACAGAAGGGGAGACAGACTACGTCCCTGTTTCACTCCTTTCTTAATTCTTGCAACCCTTTCTTCACCTTCCACCTTTATTACAGCTGTCTGATTCTGATATAGGTTGTGAATGACTCTTCTATCCTTACATTTAAGACCTGTCTTTCTCATAATTGTAAACATCTTATTCCAATTCACATTGTCAAAGGCTTTTTCCAAGTCAACAAAAGCCATGTAAGTGTCTTTGCTTTCTTTTAATCTTATTACAAATGTATTAATGTGCTGTGTTTTTGTTTCTTTTGTAGGTAAGTGGAGATGCAGTGGTGCTTTCTTATGAGTAAGTAGATGCAATGAGTTGATTCCATGTAATGTATTTATTAGGATACACCCAGAAACATGAGGACAATTGACAAACTGCTGAAATGACTGAGAATGCAATATAAACATTAGGAATGTCGTGTAACATAGGGCTAGTAGCTTTATTCATTAAAGCTATTCGCTTAAAAGGCCCGGCGTCACTCGGGTTTGGTATTTTGACATTCCAAATTAACGTATGAAGGACTTTACATTTTCGAATTCTAGGTCCTTATATAGGCTACGTATTAAAAATTTGAAATGAGGAAAAAGACTTATCACACTCAAACTATTCCCTCAGAAAATGCTTGATATACGTAGCTTTTTATGGCTCATAGAGGATGTACAATTTTGCAACCAATTGCTTCTACACAACTCGCCTGGTAGGGATATATAGCTTTTTATGGTTCATAGAGGATGTAGAATTTTGCACCCTATTGCTTCTACACACCAGTGGTTCAAATAAGAAGAAACAGTACTGTCTTTACAGAATAGTTTATTTCCCACTCTCATGTTACCATGCAACAGTTTCGGAGACGGAACCGGGATGGTCGCATGGCGCAGGCAGCTGGAAGAATGAAGTCATGTCTTCTTACGAGGGTGAACAAGACGCAGCTTGGATGGTCTCTTGCCAGCCATCTGGTCAGGCCGCAGTTTGCTGGTAGAATGCTAGCCCTCTTTTTTCATGCGACCGGCCGCTAGCGTGTAGTCTAGATTCAGGTGTTCCACGTGTGCATTTTGCAATCGCTCCACAAACAATGGACTGTTTATAAGATACATCCTTTGTAATAAGCTCAGACCACCAAAATAAATACTGTTACTACTCAATGAAGGGGTTGTAGAGATCAGTCATGGCTACAGTTACTGACTTGTTTATATTCAGTATTTTTGTATAATTTATAGTAACCTAATAATTTTATATTATGTTAATTTTCGTGTTGCGGGGTTATGTGTGTTCGTTTTATTGTCTTCTTGTGCTCTGAAGATTGAATACAACGGTCGCACCAACTCAAGAAAACAATAATAATAATAATAATAATAATAATAATAATAATAATAATAATAATAATAATAATAATAATAATGTTTCTAACCATACATTGGTTCTCCATCTCAAACCGATTAAAAAAATATTCCCTGCCACAAAAACTATTTTTTTGCCGAAAAAGTTTTTACTCTATTTTTTTTGCGAACTTTCTGTCCTAGCACCTAAAGTATTGGGTTTACAAAAAAAACTTTTAGAACAAAAGCTGTGGAGCATTAAATTTACTATAAAATACATATTCAATTTAGAAACTTTGTGAGACAGTGAAATACTCTTGTGACATATTTAACTAATGTGACATATGTGCTTTAGCTTCCTGTAATGATTTCGAATTCATAAACTCATTCCCATTGTGTTCTGTGTCTTCAAAACCTTATGAATGAGAAGATAATAACAAAGAAATAAAAATAAAATGGAGATAATTCCGAAACTTAATCCATAACATGCGACCTGCCAGCTAGCGACCACGCGGCGTCTTGCGCACACACACTTCATGCCCGGCGCCTGGCTCAACAGCGTAGTGACCAGGAAGGGGACCAACCAAGCTGCGTGTTGTTAAGTTATAGGGATACGTATTTAATAAAAAAACATTCATTTTTACGGGATTGATGTATATAAGTACAAAATGTAAACAAGGTTTCCAAAAATACAACTTTATTTTCAATTAGACTCGTATTTTGCATAAATTACATTTGAGTTAGGAGTTAAGTCATTGAAATTTGCTACAATAATTCATAAATACGAGCATAATGCTATAATTAAGATATAAATTCATTATTTGTTGCAGGTACAACTTAAAATATTGAGCAATGCACCGCATTGAAAAGCTGAAACATGTTACGTACTCATAAGCATTGCCTGCGCATGCGAATATCAATTACTGTTTGTGTAAATGCACATTCACAACTGTTCATGCCTTGCATTTGAAATACCAACTAAAAGCGCAGTCACAGCGTTGAAGGAAGCTACATGAATAATACATAGATTCTTATTTAAAAGCGGTTTATGTCACGGTATATCCATAACTTGCTTTGCTCGTTGGATGCTCTGCCTCCAAACCACACCGAGGTCCTCAGGAAAATATTTATTGTATTTTCTCCCCGTGTAGGGGCAGAGGCGGGTTGGGAACGACCCTAAGCACGTAGGCCAAATCTGCGGGTCCTTTGTGCCAACCTCTTGGGAATGGGACGAATGGCATGCCCAAAGGCCCCCCAAGCCGAGCCCCCACGGAACTCCCAGAAACCATACCACGTGCACCACACCCCCAGGGTCCCTCAAACACGCTCCACGCTCCCGTCCCTCACGAAGAGAGCCCATAGGGTCGCGGCACACCACCAACAACCACATGACCACAGCCACAAGCCACGGGAGATGGCCCGAAAGCCGGGAAAGGAAACGGGATGATAATGAGGGGGAGTTTAAAGGTGAAGTGGAGAGTGTTGGTGGAATGAGAGGGGGAAAAGGGAGAATCCCCGAGAAAAACACCCAAATTCACGGCTTCGTCCACCACGAATGACACGCCCGCCTGCCTCGGGATTTGAATCCTGGAGAGGTCCTCAGGAAAAGATTTATTTTTTATTTATTTATTTAATGAACTGACCCCTTATCGGAGATACATTTAATGTATTTAGACCACCGTATATTACCATAACTTTCCTTCAGACAAATTTTACGAAAATATGTTTTAAATAACCGTTTTAGTTCTTAGTACAGGTGGTAAGTCCATACAAAACCCAAAATTTCGAACACAACACTTTGCCCTGCGTGTAGTTTGGGGAGGAGTTAAATTAATACACATAACTTTCTCTACCTTCAACATATTGCACTGTTAGTAGGGTACGTTATGTAAGAAAATCACATCCCGTGGGCTCCTTCGTGAAGAAAGCAACACACCCATATTTTCAGTTTCTATGAAGTCTAAAGCTGGGTCTCCATTGATATACATTTAACACCAACATGTTGCAGTTAACATATGTTAAATGTTTTTCATCAACTTGTTGATGTATACAAGTCAAGTGATTTGCCAATTAACAACTGTCTCCACTACAATATTATAGGTTAACATGTGTTGGCGAGGTTACGAACAGAAATGAATAACATTAAAAAAAAGAAAATCCTCTGAAGAGGGCAGCAAAATGAGAGTAGTTTTATATACTCGTTATTATCTTCTTGTTAACTGTCTATGACTTTCTTAAATACTAATTATGTACAGATATCTTGATCTTTTCAAAATAACTATCACATTTTTCAACAATGGAGTATGCCATAAAAAATAATTTTAGAATTAGATGCAATACTATTGAGAACACTGATATACCAAATACTCACATAATACAAAATGGATGCCGGGAATATTGAGGAAGCTGTCGACTGCTTGTTGTTTACCACAGCCCGGCAATCTGGGTCACGGCGGTGAAGCCTAGCCTTGCGCTATTCCGCCATCTTGCCTCACCAGAAGACACCCATTGAACTACACGTAATTCAATGGAAACTATCACGAGAACTTAGATTAAAGTGTCTATTGGAAATTTTGTATCCACTAGTGAACACATTGAAACCACATTGAAAAATCACGTCCTCTTGCTATTTTTCTCAAGTATTGGTTCCTATTACTTGCTAAAATTAGGTTTTTGATGTGAAACTTCTTTAGCCGCGGTAGGATTAAATCGAGAGCTTGCGTTACGGACAAAATCGTCACGAAATTAGTGTTATGCTCAAAATCGTCGCGAAATTAGTTTGGTGTGACGGAACGGACTGCACAGAAAACAATAAACTCAATAATTAAGCTTATAAAAACATTAAAAAATCGAAATTCCAAAAATTAAAAAATTAAAAAATCTAAAATCCGAAATTTTAAGTCTAAAAATCCGAAATAAAAAAATAAAAAAATTAAAAATGTAAAATTAAAAATTAAAAAAATCCAAAATTAAAAAATTCAAAGATCCAAAATTTAGAAAATCCAAATTTTTATCCAAAGTAAAAAAATCGAAATATCCAAAATTTAAAAAATAAAAAATCTAAAATTTAAAAAATTAAAAAAATTAAAATCCAAAATTTAAAAAATCTATAAAAAAATTCAAAGATCCAAAATAAAAAATCCAAAATTAAAAAAAATAGTCAGCATAGTAAGCCAGCAAGAGAAGAATATCAATACTATTAATAAACTACAGTATTGTTCAATTACAACACACATAGTGAAATGACAGGCATAAATTAAATAAGGATATTATTTTATTAAGACTATATTTTAGATAACTTCCATTCCATTGATCAAAAGAATCAGTATATGGGTCATTCTTCAAATACGGGAAAATTTGGAGTGTCTAAAATCAAAATGTTTTAGTTTGTTTTTAAAATCTCAAAAAAATTACTAAAATACTTCAGGGGTTTCTTGATAATAATAAGACACCAGCAGAGCTTAAATGTTTATATATATTTTTATTTTTTAAAGCCATGTGAATGACATCCGTGTACATGTGGATGGCAGAAGGCCATATTAATGACTAACTTTGGCAACAATCTGCTTTCCTTTATGTGATTTCATATTTTTCTCAGTTTACTTCAGTTGATTTTGCACCAAATTTGCAAATTTGTGTGCATACTCCGGAATCAATGTAATTTTAACTAGACTGTGTTTTTATGGTTGGGGGGGGGGGGGATCAAGCAAAAATTCTTTAAATCAGTTTTAAGATTTTAAGTACAGGTCAAAGACACGACAAACAAAATAGTACCCTACATGTATCATCTACATGTCTTGAGAGACACTGTATGAAATAGTTAACAATATTAGGTTATGGTTATTTACAACCATATAATACATTCCTAGAAACTAAAGCATGTATAATGCATGAAATGGCTAACAATAATAATGAAAGGCCTACTTACGAATGTATTGAAACGTGTTCCTTTCCTTGTTTCTTTCTGTCGTAGTATGAAAAATTACACCCGAATACCACACAGGTATTCACCATTTTAGAAAAAGTATTTATACTCCTCAGTCCAATTACATTATTAGCTAAAATGCTAAAATTCACATCGCTGTAACGCTCTTGTGGCTTGTACTCGATCAGCTGCTACAGTGTAGTAATATGGCGGTCCGTGCATCAACGTGGCTTCACTGCCGTCAATACACCATTGCAATACACAGCATACACCATTGCCGATCTATCTCTATATATCTGTGTTGTTTACCCGGAAATTCCCGAACCAAAGCCGATTCAGCTGGCGATCGCTTTTTGTTTCCCGGAAATTCCCGAAACAAAGCCGATATCGACCGACTAGTCAATTGACTTGACATGCTGTCCATTTTGTCCGGAAAACAAATTAACACCTGAAAATGTTAAGTGCAACACGCTGGGTTTGCATGTCAAGTCAATTGGAACGCGAAATTGCAATATACATGTCAATATCAACTTGTTAATATTGACATGTTCGTGCTAAATGTATATCAATGGAGACGCAGCTTAAGGATACCCGAACCACTTGATGCTACTCTGGGGGTCGCGTCTGAGTCGCGTATGACGTCATCAAAATGGCGGACATCAATAACATGTCGCGTTTCACAGAAATGACCATAAAGTGAAAACTATTTGTGATAGAAACTTGCGAAAAACGATTTTGAAATCACAATAAAATGCTTTACATTATTGTCTCTTACACGTATGGAGCTAAGACGGCATATTCTACCGAAGAATTACACTTTTTGTTGGAAAATTGAAAAAAAAATGGTCCTGTAGAATGTGTTCTCTTGAAATTTCAATAGAAGATGATGCCGTGCCATAAATTACATGCAAACAAAATTTTTGAAGAGTTTAATAGCGATTCTATTCCCGTTTACCAGAAGTTTCTAATGTCAATAGTTTAATTTCTGTGGTAGTTTTTGTAAAACAAACAGCAATCTCCAAATTTCAATATGCTCTTTCCCGAAGAAAGCAGCACACCTAGATTTTCTGTTTCTTTTAAGTCTAAGGATACCCGATCACTTGATGCTACTCTGGAGGTCGCGTCCGAGTCACGTGATGACGTCATTAAAATGGCGGACTTCAATAACGTGTTGTGTTTCACAGAAATGAATGTAAACCGAAAACTATTTGTGATGAAGACATGCGGATTTTTTGTTTTTTTGTTTTGTTTTTGTTTGAAATCGGAAACTTGGCATGGAAACTAATGCAGTAAAAGACATCGTGCGTGGATATTCTTGCAGGAAAGACGTGAATAGCTTCAGTTGTTGCTAACTTTGTAACATTATACGGGTATTTTGCAATGTTTGCTCTATGTACAGTGTAATGTATGAAATTCAAGTATTAGTATTTCCTTTCAATTATAATACAGTGCACGCCGCTTATTGTGATCACTTCGGGATGTAGCTAATCTGATAATATTAGCCGACTGATAACAGTAGCCGAAGGAATTAAATGAAGGTTATTTATTAATATATAAGATAATACACTACAAAACAGTATTAAAAATATTTACTCATAAAATAATACGTAACTGTGTATAATTGAACCACTCTCAGCCTAATACAGTAAAAGACTGCAAGCAACTATTTTTTCAACCAGTAACTAAGTTTTTAATTGTTTTTATTTTCCTTAAGGAGTCCATTAACCAATACTTCGTACTCAGTTCAAGTTACGAGTATTTTTGGAAGTCTGTACTGATCTGTGGTGAAAACCGCGTAGCAAAATACCTAACGCCTGTCTGTTCAAGTCTTTTCATTTTACAGTTGCCAGCACTGCATGTCAACACTGTTTTCTTCATAAATAAAAAACTAGAGCTTAACTGTGGGGTGAAACATGTTTTATTGCTTAAAGGAGAAAATAAGGTAATGCCACCCCATCCTGTGAGCTGGGAAGAGAATTGCTACCTCCAATACAACACAATACAGTTGAGTTAGAAACGAAGCCCTTAAAACGAAATTCTGAATGACGTACAGTCGGTCAAATAAAAAACGTCGGGACTCGTATGCAGTTAAAATTAAAGATTTTACGCATTAGTTCACAAGTTGCCTGTAAAAAAACATAAAATACAGGTCATTTTCGAAACATATGAGGCCATGCGACAGGAGGGAAAAAATGAACAACGAGGGAAAAAATGAACAACGCGGAAAGCGCAACACACGATATTCAACTTAATGTATTATCATAATTAATTTTGCTTTGTGTCATCGCCACATACAAATGCTAAAGTGAGAGAAAGTGTAGTTAGGGCTGTAATTGACCTGCATTTTTCGGCCTCTGAAGCAGCAAGAAGGTTCCATATTTATGAAAGAGCAGCTCGGAGGTGGGAACTTCACTATAATGCGACCGGAAGTTTTCATAGGAAACGTGAATCTGGCGTATTTCGATGCTACATTGGTTGCAGAAGTTGAGCGTAAGTTATTGATTTTGCACTAGAAGTACCGGTATTATAAAATAAAATCTTAACAAAATGCTCCTTGAATAAACATATTCCTCGCGAATCTATTAATTATTAATATTATAAAAAATTGCAACCAAGAATATGGCAGATTTGAGGCATATAGCCACAGCCTTCTATACATGTTTGTTTGGGACCAAAACTGACTAAATAATCAAGAAAATACATGGATAGACAAGAGGCGTGTGTGAACCTAACCTTAAGTCTTCCTGTACATGCGCATATGCTCGTTCGTGATACTTAATCAAATACCGCCCGACGTTTTTTATTTGACCGACTGTACAGTACTTGGAAATAAAGATGCAAAAAGGGAAAATGTCATAACATAAACCGAATCTTTGATCACAAAAAACAGAATTTGTTCAATGCATCAGTGTTAATCCGTATGGGACTTCAAGTGATAACATTACCCGACTGATAACATTATCCGCGATTACATTAAGCGGCGTTCACTGTACATATTAAAAGCACTATACGATGATCGTCCCAGGGCCCTCGCAAGAGTTAATCCGGCCCTGCTTAATTTCATTCAATCACAGAAGACAGTAATAAACATCCTCTGTATTGCAGTGCCAGTCCATTACATTATATAGACCACAGGACGTCATTAGCCAATAACCTAGACACTCCTACACAGTGAATTCTGTTATAAATGGCGCATGTCCTAATGAATGATGAATAATCATCACAGTTGTTGCAGATCCCAAAATGCTCAAAGTGGAAAATTGCCGGTACTTAGTTCAACTTAATCCCTGGGTATGGGCAGAGAAAATAAACATTAATAAAGTCAGGTAAACTGATGTAACAAAGTGCCAGAATGCTTTTGTTGAATCAGTAATTATTGCAATTATGATATGCAGAAAATAAGTTATTTTTGTAATCGATTTTCGAGTTAAGCTCCAGATCGATTCATTAAGCAGGGCTTACGGAAGAACAAAGATCTAGTTTGATAAGCATATGCGAAGGAATACGTGGGTAGTGTTATTTGTCAAAGCTAACTATATTGCAACTTCCAAAGCCGTATATGAACACTAAAACAATATGTTGTCATGAAAACTGATTTGCATTTGATAAATTCTGTCTAATATATCACCATAAAATAGGCACTAAATTGAGCATTACTCCGGTACCGGCCAACCGATTTGCTCCAATATCAATAGCCTTTTTCCCCATAGACGTTATAAATGCGTATACCACGTTTCATGAAAATCCGATAAAGCGTATTTGAGTTATCGCGAGTACAGACAGACGGTCAGACATTTGCCCGTCCCCCACACAATCTCATAAAGTACCATTCTGACACTTAATAGCCATAATATATGGGGAAGTTTGTGTTTTCCAGCGTTTATTTGCGGTACTACACAATCGGGCCGAGTTAGCACTGAACCAAAGGACACGGCCTACTGTGTACGACATTGAGGTAATATTAACAAGCAAGTCTGACGGTCAGTTGTTTCTCTTGACAGAGATGTGAATCATTTCGCGTCAGATTATGGGAACATCTCCAGGGACAAGGTGAGGGGTGCCCAACTTGCATTGCCACAATTAACATCACTTCGCGACACTACATGAGCGATTGCAAAGACACGAACCACTCATGTAGCAATTATAAGTGCCAGAATGGTACTTTATGAAATTGTATGGGGGGCGGGAAAATGGCTATCCATCTGTCTGTCCGTCTGTGTGTCTGTTCGCGCTATAACTCAAATACGCTTTATCGGATTTTCATGAAACTTGGTTTACGCATTTATAACGTCCAAGGCAAAAATCCTATTTATTTTGGACCAAATCGGTTGGACGGTACTAAAGTATAACGACTAACTAAAGGTCACATGATTTTAAAAGGGAAATCATGACTATACTCAAAGCCGCGTTGCTAATCACTGAGGGCCTTGACTCCAATGCAGTCAGATGTTTGTTTATTTCGTTTATCAAGTTGAAATGGGTACTACATGAGTACTACCCCCGCGCGATTTCTTGAGCGCTCGGGTCCCTAGTCCTTATTCGGTAGGTTTCGTTCAACTTCGTAGGTTAAGCTGACAACATTGAAACACGAAGTACGCTATACACCCTGACATCTAGTGGCTTCAATACTATGCTTTCATTCTGTCTCAGGATTCTTATTTATTTATTGACATGATCTTTTCTGACGCATCGAGTTATGGAGAAAAATACAATCTTTCGAACTGCTGATTTCACAAACACTTCATTGTACATCCAACACTTTCCTCACCTCTTTAAGAATTCCGTATGTGCTAATTTCTGACGATCCCGTGAACTCTGATGTCAATTTCATGGACTGAAAGTTGAGCGAACTTTTCACAATTTGTATTAAATACGTTTAAAATCAGGCCTATAGCTTTCTCCACTTTTAGATGCCTTACCTCTCTTACGTTTTAAAACACGAAATGGTGAAGCATGTTCTGCTAAGACTCTTCTTTATGTTTAAAATTAGTCATCCAGTGTAAAAATATTGAGCCTATATTATGCATAATATTCTTATTTGATGACTTATTTGATAACCAAAGGCTTATGACGTGTAATTAATTGTTACGCAATACCGTCACCACGTTATATTATTAGACTGCATTAAAATCGTTGTATATTAAAGTCACTACATAACATACCATACGCGCGATTCTGCTGATACGTTATTTCTTTAGTTGACAACACTGCAGAAAGACTGGCGGAATAGCTATGTTTTGTTCCCCCCGACCCTCACTTCCCCGTAAATCCAGCGCTCAGGATATGGCGCGCGGGTAGTACTGTTATATACAGAATGTATATTACTGTGAGATAATTAGGCCTACATATATTGAGCGCAGTTCTTTGCCAGTGCATTTTGTGAAATGTTGACATATTTTAAGAATTTCTTATATCAGTGTATACGAGTATGAATTAAGGTTAAGTATCAAACTTTAGGTCTTTGTTCTTCCGTAAGTCCTGCTTAATGAATCGTTTACAAAATTAACGTATTTTCTGCATATCATGATTGCAATTATCTCTGATTAAAGAAAAGCATTCTGGCACTTTGTTACATCAGTTTACCTGATCTTATTACTTAGCAAACAACAGAGCAATATCTTCGTCAAGTAACATGGGATCTAAATATAAATATGATCCACTGTTTTGGAATGTTAGTGCAAAAATTTCTTCTAGTGTTTTATCCATGAAGATTGTAGGCTAAGAATTAGGGCAAGGCATTTAATGACAATAAATAGTAAAAAGAAAATGCAAAATAAAAATGCATTTATGACCTAAAAGTAGTGAAAAAATGGTACATAATTTAAAAAAGACCAATAAATTTACCATTATTACTTACAATTAGTTTTTTAAAGTAATGAATTGCTAAAAGCAATTTAATGGATGACAGTGCGTTATTTAAGAATTTAAAATATAAAACACACTTATTTTGTTACTAAAGAAGTAACTAAATTTGTATTACTTGGACACCCGTAACGAAAAAAAAATATTTCTAAAGTGGCAGTTTGCCTGATTTTTATTAATTTTTTAATAAATAGTATCAGCTTCACGTGGTACGGGCTGAGGGAATAGCTTTCTTTGTTAAGGGTACAGAGATGAATAATTGGTGTTTAAAGTAATAAAATTAGGTAAACTGGTATAACAAAGTGTCAGAATGATTTTGTTTAATCAGTGATAGTTGCAATTATGATATGTAGAAAATAAGTTTTTTTAAATGATTTCAGAGCTAAGCCCAACCCTATTCTGTACTAAGTCCATCCAACCATCCCTTGCAAACCCTACTTCCCTTAAATCTATTCTAATATTGTCCTCCCGCCTACGTCTAGGTCTTCCAAGTGGTCTTTTCCCTTTGGGTCTCCCAGTCAATATATTTGAGATATATCTTTCCTCTCCCATGCAGCCTATGTCCAACCCATTTCATTCTGCCGTTATTTAATTCTTTTATTATTTTTGGTGTAGAGTACAGGTTATGAAGCTTGTCATTGTGCAGTTTCTTCCAGCACGTATATATAGAAAAAGCATTACTATTATAGCTAATATGAATATAATTTTTACACAAGTTAGTACATGTAATTTAAATAAAATACTTTATGCTAAGAAAATGCAACATCATTCGTGTTATAATTTCGGCTGGGAGGTGTTTAAACATTCACCCTAAAGCCCGCACCTCGCTCCCAGTGATTTCCATCTCTTCCTACACGACAAAGAATGACAAAGAGGCGAAGGTGATTGTCACATGGTGATTCAAATCCCAGGCGGCACACTTCAACAACACATGTATTCAAAAGTTGGTGCCACGGCAAGACAAATGTTTCAATTCCGGTGATGAATATGTTGAAAAATAGCTGAATATATGCTGTATCTGTTGCCGTGAATATTTCCAAGAAACTGTGTTTTGTTTCTGTAAGCGGCCCCAGGGAAACTTACTTTATGAACGCGCCTCATATTATACTAAGTGTGTACTTGGGTACAGAAAGTTATGTGATTCATATAATATATTTTTTTTATTATTATTATTATTATTAATTCAGCGGACCTCAGACTTCTAAACATGAATTTGTGTTAAAATTCACCTTGGAATTTCGGGGTCGAACACAATACTTCCTATGGCACGACTTAATGTTCTTCTGTCTTGTTTTAAGTGCACGAGTATCGTGAGAAACTGTTAAGACTTCCAGTGTTCCGAAGTGATTGATGAAGCCAACATGAGAATAAAGCAGTAAACAACGTTGACACATTATTATATTAATAAAAGGAAGTGTCCGTCTGTCTGTCCGCGATGCCCAGCGAAATCTACTCAACGCAGAGATCTGAAATTTTATACATAGGCGGACTGAAGGGTCGGAAAATGCACCTCGAAGTCGGGATTTTAATTTTCGCTTTCGTTCGTGAGTTGTGAGTGAAAAACGGGCAGAAAACGTGCATTTTTTTTGCGTTTTCGAAGCATCAGTTTTGAATAATGCATTTCAATGTCAAATCAATGTCAAATCAAAACATAACTCCTGTGGTCCCCTGACGTCATTTGCGACCACTATCAACTTTATGACATCCGCCATGTTCAGGATGACTGTCTGAGTGATAGACGTGTTTTGTCCTCGGAGGTGGCCCTGGCATTGGGCTGTTCACTCATCCGGAGAGGCTCTCCATGCCCTCGAGTGGTCAAAATAGTATGAATGTGATTCGACGTTTTATGTTATTCTGAATCCTTAATTTTAAAACGAAAATAATTTTATTTCGCTTGTACTTAGAATAGTAACCGAGTATCGAATGGGCGGACGGTATGACCGAAGCTTCGGCACATCCCTACTCCATGAAGAATGATGACTATGGGGCGGATTTCTATGACATGTCATATTTTTCCCCTTTTGCATTATTTCAGGTTTCCGACTAATTTAAACCCGATTCCAACCATCTGGTGAAAATGGAACGGCTTTTGTTGTGCATGTAACTGCATATTTAGGAAATTTTGAAGTATTGTAGGATATTTAGTATGAATATGCATATTTAGGTCATATTTTTGGCATATTTGTGCGCATATTAAATAAATTCTGAAGTTTCATATCATATTTTGTAAATTTTGCATTATAATGATACTTTGAAAATGGAACGGCTTTTGTTGTGCATGTAACTGCATATTTAGGAAATTTTCAAGTATTGTAGCATATTTACTATGAATATGCATATTTAGGTCATATTTTTGGCATATTTGTGCGAATATTAAAGAAATTTTGAAGTTTCATATCATATTTTGTAAATTTTGCATTATAATGATACTTTTTTGAGAACTTACAGATATTTAAAATAATTAACGCTATACTTTAATAAAATATATTGTAATGAATAGGGCAAGGCAATTGATGATTTTGCATCTTTTTTATATGAAGGTTAAAAGATAGCTCGAATTATATAAATGTGTATCATGAAATAATTGATTAAATAAGGGCAATTTGTTTTTGCATTATTTTGCTTTATTTTGCATTTTTCGTCATTTTCAAGAGATAGGTCATTTTTTGGCTATTTTTAGGTCTTTTTCGGCATTTTTAGGTCATTTTCGGCATTTTAGGTCATGTTTCATTGGAGATAGAGAAGAGCATTTCCATGTAAAAATCATTACCTTTAGATAATAGACAATCGTTTTTATTTGAGAATCTCCGCCATGTGTTCATTGTTCATTTTAATTCAGGTTTATTGCAAACACCACAGCAGTCTGTTTTGTAGGAATAAAGTTTTTTTCATTCTTTCTAAATGGTACATATTTGCTAGGGGCAATTTGATGGGCAAGCCAGTTCAGAAAGAATTTCTTTTTCGCTAAGGGTGTCCAAGTAGTATAAATTTACTTCTTTAATAACAAAATAAGTGTTTTATAATATAAATTCATATTAACGCAGCATAATAAACTGTTTCAGCAATTAATTACTTAATAAAAATCTGATTATACGTAATAATGGTAAATTTATTGGTAATTTTTTTATATTTTGGGTCATTTTTTCGCTATTTTTAGGTCATAATGCATTTTCTATTTTGCATTTTTTCACTATTTTATGGTTATTAAATGCCTTGCCCTAGTAATGAAACTTTATCACTTACACATTGTGTACTTTTTTTAAAGTCATATTTTAAATTTTATTGGTCATATTTTAATGCATATATCCAATTTTTTTAAGTCATAGAAATCCGTCCCCTAATGATGACCATATTGAGAAGACCGTGAATTCGCTTCGCACATCTGCCACATTATTCACTCACCATTTATGTTGTTGTTCCTTTGTTTATGTGACCCCTATACCGATCATTGAATTTTATGATTCCTGGCAATTATGGCAAACGACGTTGTTAAAGTACATGTTTAATACCGTTGAGCTCGATCAAAG
This sequence comes from Ectobius pallidus, assembly GCA_964059195.1. Classification (NCBI taxonomy): domain Eukaryota; kingdom Metazoa; phylum Arthropoda; class Insecta; order Blattodea; family Ectobiidae; genus Ectobius; species Ectobius pallidus. The sequence continues at coordinate 9,906,402 of CAXKWD010000001.1, forward strand.
AAAGAGAATAAACACGATACCAGCCGCTCAACCAAGATACGTTTTGTGATTTGACGCCTAGACCTTTCGGTGCCGTTACACCATTTTCAGGGCATCTTTTGCTGGCTTGGAGTTCCAGTAATTTCGTGGATTTCGTCACAATTATAAAATAAGTAGGGCAAGGCATTTGATGATTTTGTATCTTTTTTATATGAAGGTTAAAAGATAGCTCGAATATATATATAAATGTGTTTAATGAAATAATTGATTAAATAAGGGCAGTTTGTTTTTGCATTTTTTTTGCTTTATTTTGCATCTTTCGTAATTTTCAAGAGATAGGTAATTTTTGGCAATTTTTAGGTCATTTTCGGTATTTTTGGGTCAATTTTGGGATTTTTAGGTCATTTTTGGCATTTTTAGGTCATGTTGCAGTGAAGGTACCCTAGAGAGGAGCTTTTCCAAATACAAATAATTACTTTCATTCAACAGACAATCTTTTTTTTTTTTTTTTTTAAGATTCTCCGCCAAGTGTTCATAGTTCATTTTTTTAATTCAGGTTTATTGTAAACACCATAGCAGTTCGTCTTGTGGCAATAAAGTTTTTCTTTCTTTTTAAATTGCACATATTTGCTAGGGATAATTTGATGGGCTAGCCAGTTCAGAAAGAATTTATTTTTCTTTAAGGGTGTCCAAGTAGTATAAAACTTCTTTAGTAACAAAATAAGTGTGTTTTATATTGTAAATTCTTATATAACGCTATGTCAACCATTTCGATTAAATTGCTTTTAGCAATTCATTACTTAAAAGAAAAACTAATTATAAGTAATAAGTTAATGGTAAATTTATTGGTAAATTAAAAAAAAATATGTGTCATTTTTCACTATTTTATGGTCATTAAATGCCTTGCCCTAAAAATAAGATAAAATTTCTAAAATCTCATAAAAGCACTGTCACTGAACTGTGTCTTCTGTGGGTTCCTCGCCCCGTGTCTGCGCCAGTTTTTATTTTAATTACTGGAACCCAAAGCCAGCAAAAGATGCCCTGAAGATGATGTATAGACACCGAAAGGCCTAGGCGTGAAATCACAAAATGTATAATGTTTGAGCGGCTGGTATCTTGTTTATTCTGTTTCCTTTTTCGAAACGACATTAATTTAGAAATATGTTATTAAATAAGGATACTTCTTCAAATATAATTTTCACTAATGAACGAGACTAAAACAATAAATTTTCGATCTGAGATTTTCTCCACAGTACAATCAGTTCAAAATTGTTATTGTGCCACGGTTTATGTTCATTTTAGCTGGTACTGAGTTTTAATGATTGTGATATTACGGGAAACAGCAAAGAATTAAGGAATTAAACAAATTAAAACAGGAATTAATAAAAGACAGATTAGATTGAACAGAGACTTATTTGGATGAAATTGAATACAGTAGAGCCTCGGTAATTCGGTAGTACGAGGTTCCGTGTAATTCGAGCTGGTCTTAAGAAAATTAAAATTTTCCATAAAACTAGAGTAAAAGCCCGTTTTTATACGATGTCCGCATGTAAGTTTTACGCACTTCCGAATGTGTTACATTTTGAGCTTTCTTTCAATTTTTCCATGTACAAAAATGCAGGTAAAACTGTTCCACAGGGTTTTTGTTCATAGTACACAGAAACAACCTTGGCTTCAGACTGCTAATGCATTTCTATTACAGATTGACAGAAACTGTCAGGTTCGATTTTTCTTTGTCGGGACCTCGTGTCAATCAATTGTACAGTGCATATTTCCCCATCCTTTCAGAAAAGAATACTGTATTGTTACAGTAATCCCTACTCAGCAACAATGGTAATTAAAAGTGTTTTCCTAGTAGCACCCGTTAAGAGTCAGATAATGACTTAATCCTTAAAGGATGCCGATGTAGCAAATTGGAAATGTTTGCCAATATACAAGGGCCTACAGGCGTAACACAGTTTATGTAGTCCTACTATATTGTTTATTTTTTTAACTATTATTGTGCTCATGAAACATTTATATGCGATTTACCCATTAATTTAGTGATATTTCCGTATAATCCGAGTTTTTTGTAATTCGAGGTAGCCTCAGCCCCAATTAGCTCGAATTATCGGGGTTCTACTGTATTTGCAATAACTAGGCAGCAAAAAGAAAAGTATTATAATTATAAAAAAATTTAAAAATAAAAAAGACATCTGATGGAAGAAGTAAAAAAGAAATTATTAAAGAATAATGTAGCAAAACTTGCCTTCAGTAAGAAAAACAAATTATTCACATCGAATAATATTAGAGAAATTAGGAATAATTTCATGAAAACACATATATGGAGCATAATGTTGTAGGGATGTGAAACTTAGTGAGTCCTGAAATCAGAAAGAAGAAAAAAAGAAGCATTCGAAACGAAAAATATTGAAATTTAGCTGGATCGATAAAATTACCAATGAGGAAGTTTATGAGAAAGCAAAAGCAGAGAAAGAAATAAGAAAAAGAAGTCTAAATCTCATAGGGCATTTACTAAGGCACCAAGGTCTTTTTGAAAATTATTATCGAAGGCACAGTTGAAGGTAAGAGGAATAGCCTACTATAGTACATGAAACAAATTAAGAATGACATAACTGTAAGGGAGCATTCACACCGAAGTAGCATGCCACTTGCGACGTGCTACCTGGATGCACGCTGAACGTTACTCATTTTTAATCCCAAATAAACAAGTTCAAGTCTTCACACCAAAGTAGCGTGGCAATAGTGCAGCTCGCAGAGTGCGACATTCATTTAATCAGATAGATCCGGACTTATTAAATGCGACGCTACTCGGGATGACGCATGCGTACAGTTGCCTTTTCAGCTGTTTTCTAATTGTTAAGAAAATTCAACACATATTCGCTTATGTAGCAGTAGATTATGACAAAGATTTCATGAAAACTGCTGGAAAGAGAGCTACAATTTGTACATGTGTAGGCTATACGATATGGCAATCGAAACTAGTAGGAAAAAAGCCTGGATTAAAATTGCTGAAACTATATCCTCTTTAGGTAAATTACATTATTTTAAATGGGTTTCTCAATTGTTCAAGTGAAAATATATACGTTAAACTGCAGATCGCATTCGCTACTTCGGCATGAATGCAAAACTGTGAACCATGCAACTCGATGTGCAGCCTGCATCCAGGTAGTGCGATTCGCATGCTACGCTACTTCGGTGTGAATGCTCACTAAAACGTATAAAGAATTAAAAAAGAAGGCAGAGGGAAGATCAGAATGGAGAATCGCTGCAAACCAGTCCAAGGATTGAAAACCAAAGAAGAAGAAGAAGACCTAAAGATGGAATACTTCTTTTTTTATATAAAATCTGCGTTCGTGCAAAATTTTAGCGCTATCAATTCAGTAGTTTCGGCGACAAATCGGAACAGACAGGAACCACTGCATTTGTTTATAAGTAGGCCTATATGATATTAGCTTTTGTATAAAGTCAAGGTAAAAGCTATGTATTCTGATAGTAGGTAATAATATAGGAAATGTTTTATTTCTACATAAAAGTTTCTACTCTATTAGCTATGTATGGTTTGTATGAATCCGTTGAATTTGCATTTCTGTTTTCCAAGTTCCTGCATTATCATCCATAAGTAGGGTTCGGAAGTTTATGACCAAAAATGTGGAAAATATGACTGTAAATATGTCCTTAAAAATGACTAAGTAGGACCCAAAGATCCTAAATATGACCTAATAAAATAACATGTTTTAAAAAAAATTAATGTTCCAATTTAAAACGTTTAATTACATTAAATTATTACTTCACGTTAATTCAATCAGATAATCACTTTTTAACAATTATTACGTAAGGTAGGTGGTCCAGTTAAGGCCACGTTAATTTTCAAAATCAAAAACAAAGTATTTATAATTTCCACATTTATAATTTTCACACTCAGCTATCAACAGATGACTATAATAAGTTGTTTCGGGCAAGAAACAATGATATTACTTAATTACATTGATAGCAAAAAATATAAAATGAAATCAAATGACAGTGGCCTTATGAGGAGCATGTAGTCATGATAAGGCCACTTGGGTACACTGTAATCTTCTGACCAGCTCTGTACTCTTTGCCTCACTTTTTTATCTATCTGAAATAAATTGAACGTTTAGGCACATCAACATGTGTTAAGTAGTGTAAAAATAATAAAAATGTCAATTAATTAATTGATTAATTAACTAATTATAAACAATTAAGCAAATTATGTATGTGTTCGCGGTCAAACCCAGGTCAGTATGAAAAGTGTGAACATTATTGCTTAAATGTTATAAATTAAGTAGATATTCACAAACAGAACTTGAACATTATGACCGAGAAATAGCGTTCCTCATCGCATCGCATCGTATGTGGCCTTAACAGGTGCACTATATTTTTTTATTTGCAATCTCTGTTATTAAACTTGGTATGTTAATGCAGATACAACAAAGAGATGCTTTAAAAGATCACAATGTAAGCTATATATCTACGTATAATTTTATGCTGATATGAATCTACTTAAATAGTTAGATGTATTTTATTTCTTATCTTGTTTTTATTTCTGAAGCGCGTATTTCACAAACGTTTCTGCCTTTCCTCGAGGAATGGAGAAGGAACCCTGAAATTCTGGTCAGTTGACCTTCGAAGGACTAGCTTCAAGTAGGTGTTGAAATCTGGGGCCAAAGTATGATACTTTTACGTTAAAGTATTAGTGGCCTTATCAGGAGCATGGCCTTAACTAGCGCACCTACCTTATAATGAATTTCTAATGTTAAAGAATTTACTCCTGTCTGCTCGTTTTATCAGCTCCAAATATTTTGTATATCAAGCGTGTCCGTATGAAATATGAACATTTGTAATAATTTATAGTAATTATGGTACCCATTTACTGGGCATAAACATTAAATGAATAACATAACTTTCAAATTTAACTCAACCATTTAGTGCATGTACTTTATAATTGGGCTCCTTTACTGAATTTATAACTGAAATATGACATTAAATTACAAATATGATCAAAATATAACCAACACCATAAAAATGAAAAAAATATTGACTTTACATGCAAAATAAAAACAGTCCGATTAGGATACCAACCGTGCAATTCGTGTTTAATTTGTGTTTGCGGCGAGAACGGAGATCAGGATAAAAATATGTCATGTCATAAACATCCGAACCCTATTCATAAGAGTCTTATGAAACATGAAATTCTAAAAAAGAGATTCACAACCACAGGTAGGTACATGCTTTGTCTGTGACGCCGATACTAAAACAGTGTCGTCAGCAAACAATAAAAGTGATGAAGTACTTCTCACAGCTGATGACGCTCATTACAAGCTATTTTCCAGGAGGCTGTGCTTCCTTCCCGTTCCCATGGTAACAAACAGAACCCATTTACATGATCGCACGTCTTGCCTTATTTTCCGTATGGATGAATTCTGATGGATTCAACGCTTGTTCAATTAACCTTGAACGTGCTTCGGGGAATTACACCCCATTCAAATCCTAAGGCGCCATTATTATTTTCTTTCACCTACGCTGTCTTACAATCAAGGCTAACGCACAAAAGCCTTCATAAGAGTAATGAACAGCTTGAAATAGCTTTGCCTCGTAGCTAATAGTAGATCAGCCCGCGAGTGATCGCTATATGAGCGTTTTGCTCACACCCTTATTAAAACTGTCATCCATTAACCAAGAACATTCATTTGCATTCTAACTGGATATTTTAGTTTTGACTACAAGATGTTATTTTTCTAAGTTTGTACGTATCCTGGTTTATCTACAGTAACAGACTACTTAATCTCTTATTTTCCCAGTGAGCATTTTGCTCATTATGCGACCAGTGGCGATTGAGGTTTTCTTTGGGTGTCACACACACTACATTCCTGCTTTTATACGAGAAGCATCCATAAAGTAAGTTTCCCCGAGGCCGTTTACAAAAAAAAAAACACAATTTCGTGCAAATGTTAATTGCAACAGATACAGCAAGTATTCAGCTATTTTTCAACATATTCGCCACCGGAATTGAAACAATTGTATTACCCTGGGCAGTGGCGTAGGAAGGGGGGTGCGGGGGGTGCGGGCCGCCCCGGGTGCCATCACCCAGGGGGTGACAAAATAAAAATGTGTCTTTGTAAGTAAAAAATCGCTCAAGGGAATTTAAAGAAAATAATAATATTGTTTAAAACAATTAAATAAGCTTAACAACTTTCTACAAGTCAACATGCTTATTGAAACTTCTTTTAGTTTTAAATTCAGTCAACAAAGGTAATAAAACGCGGCTGAACTGGCCGCTGTTTAGATAAGAACAATAATATTATGGTTTGGGGGAGGGGTGTTTATTTCTGCCGATGCTTGTTTTATTAATTAAGTTTTATTGATTTAAATGAGACTTCAACAATAGGTGAAATTTTATATCACTCAAGCCGCAACCAATTCTACCCGCTGCGGCAGTCATGACTTTGACGAAAATAAACTTTGAATGTGAGTTGACTTCAAAGTCTCCGTCAATCTAGATTTTGAACTAGGATGTGCGCATATTTAAGAATACATTATTAATAATACAGTTCCGTAAAATAGTCACATTACTTGTTTATGAAATTTCTTAGGATCAACCTATACAAAATTGATGTATAATTCACATAACTTCCTCTGCCCAAATAAAAGTTAGCCTCCCCTTAAAAATAAGAGAAAGTTGACGCCAATATTTGTGTCACATCCTCAAAAGGTACCTAACCCAAATACATTTTGTTTTCGTACGATTTTCCGTTGCAAGAGGCCGTATTGCAAAGAGTGCGTATTCAGAGTAGGTGGCTTATAACTACCCTTCAGAGAATTATTTCGAAAAAGTGTTTCATATAAAAGTTTTAGCTCTTAGTATAACCAACCCACGTGCAAAATTTAAAGAAAACCGTGAGAGCCGTTTTCGAGAAAACTTTCTTTATGTAAAAATAAGGAAAACGTGTCTCCAATCTTCGGTTCACATCTTGAAAGGTATCTGACATAAATACAAAATTTTGTCCTTTTATCAAAATTAATCTTTCCAAAATTCGAGATTTTGCTTGGAAAACAAAATATAAAAAAATCACTCAAAAAATAAAAATTTGCACAATTTCGGGAGTGTATTTTGGCCTAGAAATATGTGAAACAAAATATGTTCGCTTTATTAACGGTAACACCCACAGTCTGTGGCTCACGAAAACAATGTATATCTGTCTGTCTATAACGCACTTTAGATTAATAATAATAATAATAATAATAATAATAATAATAATAGGATTTATAGTCGTTTAACAGTACAATGTACAGCATAATGTACGTGATATGTATGTCTTTCCTTAATCATAACAAAATTTTCTGAATTAGGTTAACTATTATGTCTTTTATGCACCATTGGTAACACTTTTTACAACATGGCGACAACATGGTAACTTTATGGATTGTTGATACATAGTATATCATGATTTCGGAGTTTAGTTTTGTTTTTATATAACAAAGTAATTATTACTAATTTTGCATAATCCGTTGAGTTTACGAGTTACATAAGATAAATTCGTTGCAGCTGCATCTATCGATGAACTCTTAAAACTCTCGTGGGATTACCTTTGACTATCCAAAAAATAACACTTGGAACTGTTCCATCTTTTAATAATTTAAATGGGGGGGGGGGGTCACAAGAAATTTTTCGCACCGGGTACCACCTAAGCTTGCTACGCCCCTGACCCTGGGACCAACTTTCGAATACCTGTGTCGTAGAACTCTGCCGCCTGGGATTTGAACCACTGTGTAACAACCATTTCCGCCTCTTTGTCATTCTTCGTCATTTATTGAGATGTAGGAAATAGATGGAAATCACTGGGATCGAGGTCCGGGCTATAGGGTGAATGTTTAAACACCTTCCAGTCGAAGACTTGCCGGGAATATGGCGGGGAATAAGCAGGAATAATGTATTGTGAAGGGAAATAAGAGAATGGGTAATCCATTGTTGTTTGAAGCGTACCCATGACAAAGTTTGAAAAGTTTGCATTTCATTATCAAATCGTCTGATCTTGCAAATAAATGGAATACAAGCTGGCATTTACCTTGGTCAGGAGATTATCATAGCTCAATGGTCCCCAACCTTTTTCAGCTGGCGACCCACCTTTCCTTATCGGAATACCTCCACGGTCCATGGTGGAGTAAATAAACCTTATTTGTATCGTATCGTACGTATATTGCAAATATATATTAGCTTATTATATGCTTTTTTGAAGATACAGATTGATTATTGATGAACAATTTGTGTTGTGGTTTGAAAATGGTTGACAAGCTATAAGCACTTTGTAGCAAAACAGTTATTTATTTAACAATAGATATATGATTTATATATAGCGTAGAGCTTTTTCACTGGTACTCACTACTAAATTGCGGTATTTTGTTACCTGTTGGAGCGCTTTCAACCGCATGGAGCGGCCATCTTCAGCAACTGACTTCCGTGGTGTTGTTGTTGTTGTTGTTGTTGGGAAGACATTTCTGGATAACTGTATCGTACAGCGCGTGCGATTTGAATTGTAACTGTTCGTTTAGGATGTTGGTGTTGTCTTGTGTGGTGTGTCTGTATATTTCATATTGTTCGAGTGTGTTGAGTGTGTGACCTTTGTGGTTAATGTGTAGGATTTCCATGTCTGTATTGATGTCTGCGTATTCGTGTCCTGTGGTTATTATATGGTTTGCATAGGCAGAGTCTGTGTTTTGTTTGAGAGCTCGTATGTGTTCTGTGTATCGTGTTTTGAAACTTCGGCCTGTTTGTCCTATGTAGAATTTTGGGCAGTCGTTGCATTTTAGTTTGTAGACTCCTGGGTTGTTGTATTTGTTTGTGTGTTGTTTGTTGTCTGTGGGTTGTATTTTGTTTATTGTTTTGTTCTTTGTTCTGAATGCTATTTTGTATCCTTGTTTTCTGAACTGTTGGGCGATTTTCTGTGTATGTGTGTTGAAGTATGTGAGTGTGATGTATTTGTCTTTTTTCTTTTCTGTGTTTTGGTCATTTTTCTTCGTTCTGATTTTGTGTAGTAGGTTGTCAATGACTGTGTGGTTGTAGCCATTGGTAATAGCTAAGTGTTTTATGGTGTTAAGTTCTTCTTTGTGGTCTTCAGCGGATAGTGGTGTGTTTTCAAGTCTGTGGAGCATGGATCGGAATGCAGCATGTTTGTGTTGTGTTGGGTGGTTGGAGCTGTTGTGTATCAGTGTGTCTGTCATTGTGGGTTTTCTGTATATTTTGAATTTATGTTTCTGTGTGCTGTCTTTTGTGATAGTGAAATCTAGGAAATTGAGGGTTTTGTTTATTTCAAATTCTGCTGTGTATTGTATGTTTTTGTGGATTTTGTTGATGTGGTGTAGTACCACTATCCGCTGAAGACCACAAAGAAGAACTTAACACCATAAAACACTTAGCTATTACCAATGGCTACAACCACACAGTCATTGACAACCTACTACACAAAATCAGAACGAAGAAAAATGACCAAAACACAGAAAAGAAAAAAGACAAATACATCACACTCACATACTTCAACACACATACACAGAAAATCGCCCAACAGTTCAGAAAACAAGGATACAAAATAGCATTCAGAACAAAGAACAAAACAATAAACAAAATACAACCCACAGACAACAAACAACACACAAACAAATACAACAACCCAGGAGTCTACAAACTAAAATGCAACGACTGCCCAAAATTCTACATAGGACAAACAGGCCGAAGTTTCAAAACACGATACACAGAACACATACGAGCTCTCAAACAAAACACAGACTCTGCCTATGCAAACCATATAATAACCACAGGACACGAATACGCAGACATCAATACAGACATGGAAATCCTACACATTAACCACAAAGGTCACACACTCAACACACTCGAACAATATGAAATATACAGACACACCACACAAGACAACACCAACATCCTAAACGAACAGTTACAATTCAAATCGCACGCGCTGTACGATACAGTTATCCAGAAATGTCTTCCCAACAACAACAACAACAACAACACCACGGAAGTCAGTTGCTGAAGATGGCCGCTCCATGCGGTTGAAAGCGCTCCAACAGGTAACAAAATACCGCAATTTAGTAGTGAGTACCAGTGATAAAGCTCTACGCTATATATAAATCATTAAGATTATCGCTACAGAATGGACAAAACTCAAGAATAGATATATGTTTGCAATATATGCAACAAGTGGTTTCATACTCACTAACAAGTGTTCCTAGGTGAAGATAAAAACTACAATTATAAAAGTACACAAAGACCATTTTAATTTTTTAGGCAAAATTGCTGTTTTTAAGTAAGAATACTATATTAATGAGATTTTGGGACTGTCAGGATTGAATGAAGATGTTTTTAATCTTAAGTCATTTTCAACATTGAGATGATTTCTGTATTTGTTTTTTTAGAAAAAACACAAGTTGAAAAAGTACGTTCACATAAATACGTAGTGGTGAATACCATCAGAAACCTCAATGCACTTGCGGATATTGTTGGATATTCTGTCCTCGTTTCCATCCAAAATGTTGTTAAATTTTGTTTCGATTTTTCTTATCTTTTCTGATGGTTTATTCGATGGTTTCTGATAGTTTTAGGATCGAGTCGCGACACACCTGTAACCCTTCCGCGACCCACTAGTGGGTCCGCTATCATAGATAGTCCCACGATGAAACTCGTAACCTCGAGTTGGGTTTATTAAGATTATTTCATGGATAAACATGTAAAGGTTTATACAAAATATAATAATTACTTTCGTTCTTTGATATATAAAAACAAAACTAACAGCTGCGAGATCACGGCATACTATGAATCAACCATCCATGAATCGATTCGAGTTACTATGTTGTGACCAATGCTACCAATGGTGCATATGAGACATAGTTAACCTAATTCAGGTAAGCTAACAGCAGAACAGAATTAAAGCACACGAACTGGCTTGCACCAAATCGAACTGTGCTTTTAATCAATGTACGTTTTTATTATTTCAATTTCCAAACAAGTTATGTTGAATTAAATAATGTGTTTTCATTCTGCTGAATAACAGCATATGGCATATTAATCACCGCAGGTTGATGCCTTACGTGTCCAGTAACACGTTTTATAAGATAAAATTGCACCCTTGCGATCCGAGGAAGCATATTATAAGATAAATGATCGTCATTGGTTTATATCCGAGGAATTGCTAAGCGTTATTGGTCAATATCAAACACGCGACGTATGAGTGGAATGCTCGCAGTAATACAAGCGAATAATCACTAGTGCGCCTGAGCCTGTTGGAAGGAATTAGGCCTAGGCTTACCTAGGCCTAGACGTGTGATACTTGAATATTCCAATTTAGACCTGAATCCATAAAGACCCTACCAGTAACTGTAGTTTTCGCACAGGGTTATTGCTATTACATAATATGAAGGGCCTAGTTCCATAAGGGCGTAAGGCACAAGGACATAGTTTCGAGAAATCTTGATGTTTTTAAACGATGTTACCACTCACAAGTAGGTGGTTTAAAGTTTAATTTTATAACACATATGTTTGAAGGACAGGCTAAATTAGTGTTCTGCAAATTTACAAGATAGAGTGTATTGGGATTTTTTACAACTAGAGCTACCTAAACATGTTAAACAAAAACTGAAGTACTTTTACAGTAACAAAATCTTTTTACTTTGTATCATATTATTCGTTTTTCCTTTATTTTACAGTATTATACAGTGACAATTGCATGTTTGCCAATGAATACCAGTATAGTCATTAATACAATAGATGATAAACTAAACAATATATTTTGAATGAAGTTACACTTCAGAAATACAAGTTCACTTTTTATAAACATTTGCTTGGATGGTTGCACTGAAAAAAATAAAAACAGTTGGTAAACACACCTCAATAACAGATAGGAATTGTGCCTTACGCCTGTATGGAACTGTTATGAAGTAGAATGAATGTGCAGTCTCACAGGTCTTTTCTTATAACTGAGCAGAGGTTCAAGGCACAAGTACAAATAGTTCACTGAGTATTTAAGAGATTATGAGGAGAAGGCATAAATGTTAAAAACTCAAAATTAAAGATTTGTGCTTTATGCCCTTATGGAACTACGCCCTTAATATTTGTTCAGTTATGTTTGATACTTTGAGCTTTGATGGAATTTTTATATGCATGGCTCTCTCGATTTAACCCTCTTAATATTGATTCTTGTCTTTAGCGGCCTTGATAATATTTTATTCAATGATAATTTGTTCTCTGCCGCCTAGTAATTAAATCTTTTATTGTTTAAAAACAATTGACCTTTAGTTTCCTCTCTTATAGATATCAAATTAATCTTTATTTTCAATTAATATATTTATTATTTTAAATAGTCAATAACTATAAACATATTTTATTTGTTCTGCTTTTATTATTTATGATTGCTACACAATTTTCATCTCTTATTAATATATAATCGCTCAATTGCTCGTAATCTTCGTCCAATGGGAATGCTTTTTCTAATATTGTTACAAAGCATTATTATTCAAATATTCATTCCTTCTACGTCTTTCGTCTTCGTCGCCATTATAATCCTTTGAATGGATTTCTAGTCCTTTCTGGACTCAGTCACCAGTGGCTATTCAACTTTAATTACATTATATTTCGTCCTCAGCGATACAAGGATTCGTCTTGAGTGACTCTTACTGCACAGAAGCAGATTTCTACATATTATTTCATCGCTGAATGGTGAAATTCTTCATAGCCGCTGCTAGACTTTCTACCAGGTTTTTATTATAGCCTGTTTGGACTTCAGGATTAATTCTTGATATGATATTCACTACGAAAAGGAATCATTATACCATGTGAGTGCTTAAAGGTTTATATTACCTTGATTTTATTAATACGCAATTAATTGAATGACATTATCATTGCGCTTTGTGATTTGTGAATATAAGCTTCACAAGATTAACTGTAAATCACAATCACAGCATACAGTTGTTGCTTGTATATGTTTTAACTACTATTCACATTAGCTCTCGACGCTATTAAGATCGAGTGGTCCTCCGGATTTATTAATACGTAAAACTGTTAAAACCAACAAGGGTTTTATTTATGGCGGAATCGTGCATCGCTCTGTTCTCAAGCAGGATTCAAGACATCGATCCAGCTTCATCTGACGAGTGAGAGTGATACTTGAAGAAAGTAGTGTCAGTGCCATCATTAAGGGTTTCTTATTTCTGTAAACCTCTTTACCGTGTTTCGTGCGTAAATCTAATACGGCCCTATTATTCTACAGTCCGCTGCTTGCGCACGTCACAATATTCATGTAACTCAGAGTTTTAAAATAGTACATGATGCAACGAGCCTTCAATGGCATTTGATAGAGTTTGTTTATGAAACGAGCAAATTGAGTTAGAATTAATAATTTTCATACGAGTAGTCAATTCTCAATTGCCCTTATAGACAAGTTACATAGGCCCCACGGCCGTTTTTGTTCGACCAAAGTTTTGAGATTTTAGATTCACAAAAAATAATGAAATCGGCTGGCTGTGATAAACCTCTATTAGCTAGTTCTCGTAGTTCTTGTCTTCTACGATTGATGGCAGCTGATGGCTTAAGGTTAAGCCGAAGCTTGAAACGATCGGATTTTTACAAGACAAAATGAACTCAATTTAGTATATTACTAAAATTAACACGAACAGAATTCATTAAAAATAAATAAAAGTTGTTTATTTTGCAGTTTGATTTGGTCCTCTCGAAGTTTCAAGATCGTTCCATGTTCGATACTAATCGATACCACACCTGTGTTATAATGAAAATCTGTATCGTAATAAATAGGGTTTGGATGTGTATGACCTAGAAAGTGTAAAATATGACTGCAAATATGCCCTTAAAAATTACTAAATATGATTCTAAACTCCTAAATATGACCTAATAAAATGACGTATTTTCAAGAACGTTCCAATTTAAAACGTTAAGGACACTAAATTCTTACATCACACGAATTCAACCGGATAATCACTTGTTAACAATTTTGGTGATTTACAGTTCTACTTGTAATGAAATTCTATTTTTAAAGAGTTTTCTCCTTTTTGCTCGCTTCATCAGCTCCAAATACTCGTAATATTTTGTAGACCTTGCATGTCCCTATAATATGAGCAATGCCATTAATTGTAAAATTTAAGTTACCTATTTTGCAAAAACATTAAATTAATGAAATAAATTTTAAATTTAACTCGACCATTATAGTACATGTGTATAATTGTGCTCTTTTACTGACTATATAACTGGAATATGACGTTAAATTACCATGAATGGCTAAAGTATGACCATGAGCACAAAAATTACCAAAATAGGACTTCATATGCAACATGAAAACGGACCGATTAGGATAAGAAGCGTGCATTTCGTGTTTAATTTGTGTTTGCGGCGAGAACGGAGGTCAGGATAAAAATATGACATGTCATAAGCATCCGTACCCTAGTAATGAGTATCATTATGATAGTGCCACGTCACATGTATCAAGTGTATTGTAGTATGGTCGAACAAAAAGTACAATAGATTAAAATTATTTTGATAAGTTTGGAATATAACAATAGGTAGTTGTGATAATGTTTATATAGGACATACCGGTCGCAAATTCAACAGAGGTTTCAAGAACATATTCTAGATTACAGACCTAATAACATCAGGTAAACTGATGTAACAAAGTGCCAGTATGCTTTTGTTTAATCAGTTATAATTGTAATTATGATATGCAGGCCTAGAATAAAAAGAAAATTGATTTCCCAGTTAAGCTCTAGATTGATTCATTAAGTAGGGCTTACGGAAGAACAAAGGTCCATTTTTTAAAACAGATATAATTCCGAGTCAATAATGGTTCAAATTTAAAAGACGACACTTGTTTATAACTAAAATTATAACTGTGCACATTAAAACCAAACCTCACCAGATGATATGTACAAATATGTCAGGTTAAAACTTTGACTTGTCAATAATATTCTAAAGGATCTAGGCCTATTATAAATTTAAGTTCACAAATTAAAATTTAATGAGTTATGTACAATGTAGGCTATGAAGAATGATAATTATCTTCAGTTTGAGTCAATTCACTCTAATTGTAAATAAACTACAATTAGTGGATGCATAAAACACTGTACATTGAACAATTATCATTTCAGTATTCTTAGTAGTACTGTTGAAGTTTCACTAGCTGAAATATCTTATCATTCTCTTGAATTTTGTCGCTTGTATGACAAGAGACTCAGTATGTTGATACTGAGCAGCGGGTCGGTTCATTGAATACTCTAAGGAACTGAAGTTGGCTCATCCTTCCTGTGCCGAAATGCATTTTCCATTAAACAAGTGACAAGATTCAAGAGAATGATCAGGTATTTCAGCTAGTGAAACTTCAACAGTAGCTCTACTATTAAGAATAGCCTACTGAACTGTTAATTGTTCAATCTACAGTGTTTT
Source organism: Ectobius pallidus (assembly GCA_964059195.1). Taxonomy (NCBI): domain Eukaryota; kingdom Metazoa; phylum Arthropoda; class Insecta; order Blattodea; family Ectobiidae; genus Ectobius; species Ectobius pallidus. The sequence goes on from CAXKWD010000001.1 coordinate 9,921,856, forward strand.
ATAACATTCACTAATTGTAATTTATTTACAATTAGAGTGAATTGACTCATTGTATAATAGAAAGACTGAAGATAATTATCATTCCTTATAGGCCTACAGTACATATGTTACAGCATAATGCTTTAAAATTATTGTACATAACTCATTAGATTTTAATTTGTGGATTTATATTTATAATAGGCCTAGATCCTTTAGAATATTATTGACTAGTCAAAGTTTTAACCTGACATATATGTACACATCATCTGGTGAGGTTTGATTTTACTGTACACAGCTTTTATAATTTTAATTATAAACAAGTTTCGTCTTTTAAATTTTAACCATTATTGACCCGGCTTATATATAGCCTCATATAGGAGGTATTCTGATCAAATATTGGGAATTAATATAGGCCTATAATTTCAAGTTACAAGGACGTTTATATCCTGTATTCGGTTAATAAAATATATTGATATTATTGAAATATCTTGATATCATTCTCATGTAATCCTACAGCTGATTTATTGAGGGAATAAGGTGGTAAATTTGAACTTCATAATAGGTCTTAGTCGCAGGACTGTAGGCTAGCATTGCATTCTGTAGTCGTATTGTTTAGCTGGAATGTCACACAATGTTTAGAGCTGGACATGAACGATAGATAACAGGTTCGTAAAACATTTTCTTCTGAGTCATAGAGATAGCCATAGTGGTTATGCAAGGCGGTATAACATATTTACATGCATATTAAGGGAGTCCGCGAATCATGCTTAGCGCGTGGGTCTGGCAGGCCCCGAGGCAGGCGGTCATGTCATTCGCGGTGGACGAAGCCGTGAGTTTGGTGGTTTTTCTCGGGGATCCTCCCATTTCCCCCTCTCATTCCACCTCTGCGTTCAGTAGATTTCGCTGGGCATCGCGCACAGACAGACACACTTCCTCTTATTATTAGAGATTAGAGCAGCGTTTCTCAACCTTTTTTGAACCCAAGGACCTCTACGATTTCTGAAAAATTTTACGGACACCTAATTTTAATCCCATTTTTAAAAGTAGGCTATATGTAGGCCTATATTCTTAATATCTGGGGCATTAATTATAGGCCATTATAACAAAATAAATCTAAATATATATATTTTTAGGTAGATTTCGAAGAAAAATCTACCTATTGCAATCGATACCATGTCATGATTTTCGAAAAATTCTTTCAAATCTTTACGTTTCATGCTTCCCTAAGCACGAAACCACCGCCCGTTCAAAAAAATTGTGATATTTATATATATATTTATATACTGTATATATCTTTACACGCTAGCGGCCGTAATTTTGAAGATATTTGAACCAAATTTTATTATGTTATTTCTAGGCCCAATAGTTCGGACAAGTTCGTTAATGAGCAAAATTGGCCCAAAGGGGGGGTCGGGGGAGGGGGTTTAAATCTCGGCCCCTATGAAGTATAGAGAGAAACTTTGTTTGAATGAATTAGAGTACTCCCTATGGAGTTCACAGTGACGCCAACGATTCGGGGGTTTTGGGGGTACAAGAGGGGGTGGGGGTGGGGGAAGGAAATTCGAAATTTTTGAAACCACGTCTTGTGGGGTATCATTGAAAAGCTCTTGATGAGTACTCTACAAATCAATAACTAGTTTCTTGATAGCTCTCATATAAGGCGAGATTTGAATGTTTGAAAAAGTGCTCTTTCCTCTTTTTTGCCGTTATTATTGCGGGTTTGTCATGCCAAGGCTAAAGAAGAAGAGTGATGCGCAGCGACGATAAATTAAACCAAAAGCACTTTGAAATCTACCTCAGCCTGTAGGCCTGCCTAAAGGGATTTTTTTTTTTATTTGACGGAAACAGTTAATGAATTGGAAAAATATTAAAACCGGAGTTTTACTTCTTTACTCTCCACTTGCTTTATGATATTTTAAAATTATGTCTGCGGACCATCTGTACCATCTTTGGGGACCACCGAAGGTTGGTTGAGAAAGCTGGATTAGAGTGAAACTTAAAAAGAACTGGAAATGATTTAAAAGAAAACTAAAATAAAACTAGTTTAATATGTTTAAAAACTAAAACAGGGTTTATAAAAACCTAAAACTCCGAGCCATAATTATAAGTGTTGCCTCGTAAATAATGAAGCTGAGACAATTGCAACGTAAGGTAGTCATGTGCTCTATGGTGGAATATATTATATACGCTTACATGAGTAAAAGGAAAACCAGACAATTAGGAAAGTTCAGTCCACGCTATCGCATTCATTAACATATTCCGACCAGCAGATATGGATGCATGCTATGCGCCGATGATACCGTCACCGAAACTACAAGGAAAACTCAACGACCATAATCCGCATTCTCGTAGATAAAGAAACTTGTTACCGCTTCTAAAATACTATGTTGTCTATTCAGGTTTGGAAGTCGAAAAGACATTTTTCAATTGATGTTCAATATAATAATTGAACGATTCTCTTAATGTCAGGAGGAATGACTGTTCATAATATAATGTTGCAACAAAAAAGTAGGCCAAAATTTTGGGGAATTCCTTGTATATAGAGAGTGAAATTATGTCGTACGAACATGGGTCCGAAAAAGCCTTATTTTCTGCTTAGAGCCCTTTGTCTACAATTCTGCTGACACGGTGTGATATGTAAGCTACAATTCCAATAATTTATTTCAGCCTCTCTGTTCGTCATTTTCTGAATAGACGATTCCTTGATAAATGGATAGGAAGAGGTGGACCAATTCCTTGGCCTCCACGCTCACCTGACCTGAATCCACTAGTGTTTCATTTGTGGTGGCATTTAAAGCTCTTGTGAATGTAACATCGATGCAAGATGTAGATTGCCTCCGTGCTCGTATTCCGCAAGGCTACGAGATACTTCCGGGATACACCAGCGTAAAAGGGAGTCCTTGCGGGTTGATGGATGTATCCCTGCTAACGGAGGACATTTTGAGCATTTCATTTGATCTTCTGCTATCCCGGTTCTGCTATTGAATACCATTTCATATTATTTTCTGTTTTCTTCAGTTCTATAATTCCTTTATTACAACCAATGGTCACAGTATGAAGAATGGATCTCTGATGGAATGATATACCGTATGACAGGGGGACAGGAGCACCCCGAAAAAACCTGCCCCGACCCTATTTTGTCCACCACAAATTTCACATGGATCCACCGAGATTCGATCCCGGGTCCCAGCGGTGGAAGGCGAGCGGATGATTGGATTGAAAAAATATATTTCAAATTCACACTGTAAGTATTAGGACAAGGTCATGAAAACTCGAATTCGGGAGGTCCCGGGTTTAAACTCCGTGGTCGACCAATTTGACTTTTATTTTAAATAGTTCCCTCAGTCGCAAACAACCTTTTGGTCTTGAGCTATGCTAACTACAAACTCACAGACACACACACACACTCAGACGTTTCTGAAAATACCACTTTTGGACTGAGGGATCTCAAAACGCACAGTAGGTCTGTTACTGAAAGCTCGAAATACAGTTACAGAGTCGAACACAACACTACCTCTACCTCTAGTACTTGTGGCACGGATAGAGGATGTAAAAAGGATTAATTTATCCAAAAGTACTTTTTTTTTTTTGTATCCACCCTTACCCCCGGAGTGCCAAGGAATTAAGCCTAAACCTCCGGTCAAAGAAAATTTTGGTAACAATATGTGATGTGTGTATACCTATTGTGCCCTTATGCACATCCGTAGGGGATGTTGATGGTGTGACGTGTGTGGGCTGTGTACTTGTGTCTTGTATTTTGGCGCAGGATAGACCTAAGTGCGGATAGGTCTTATGTGCTATATTTTAGAAGTTGTGTGTTTTTTTAGTGATTTGTAGTTATGTATTCTAGAGATTTGTAGTGCGTGTATCTGTTTGAGGGGATTATTCACCAGTCCGGCATTCGCCTTAGAACGAGGGAAACCCCTCAAAAACCTCGCTCGGACCGGAGTAGTGGCCAAATGACTGTCTACTTTGGCGTGTTAATTTATTATAGACTTTTCGAGAAGTGCTGTTTTTGCAAAGGTTTTAAGTGCTGGGAAGGTGTTTTTACGCGTCCAGAACGTGAGGTCCGGTGCCCAGGCTTCCTCCTCCAAAAGTACTGTGCCATCACCAGGAAAACTTTTAGCAACAAAGGATTAGATGGAATAAAGAAATTAAATGTTTATTAATGTGCGCCAGTTAAGGTATTAAGCAACATGACACGGGAACATCAGTGGCTGTGACGCATGATAGACTCTGAGGTGTTGAGTTTCTCGTTGCAGATTACAAAACAGATAACGGAGCAGGTAAGCGTTCAAATATGTAAACAATCTGATGTCATACAAGTTCCTCACTTCACATCCTGGGTCCAGTTTCATACAACTTTTGCACTCATATTACTAGCAAATACATAATAATATTAGTTAATGTTATCAGTAAACTACGTATTTCATAGACTACAAAGGTAATAAAATTAACTCATAATATTAGGTGTTTTCTATGAATGCCTTTTGACTAATAGGTTATTCTCTAATTCACGGCTATGACATTGAATTTTTCAATCTGACTCTACCTTTCCACCTTAGACTACACACGACCAGTGTCACTGCCTTCTTTATTTCTTACAAGCCATGCTGTTAGATCTAGCAACATAGCATTGGTAGTCCTATCGGCTATCAACATGCCGTAAATAAAGCAATGAACTCCATCAGAATCATCGCATATTTCAGCTTAAAGTAATCCCAGTCATTGCCTATGGTTTAGAGAACATTTGGACACACCTGAAGAGCAACTGGAGAGCATAGAGAAGGTAAAAACCGTGTAGATAATGAGAGATTTATACACACCGTCACCTCTAATTGAGTACACAAGAGAACAGTTTTTCATAGAAGATTTTTGTGTTTATCAGCTATTACGACAGAACACCAAGCTATTACCATCTACAAATGAATACAAGGGAGAGGCACGGTATGATATTAGTGTCCTTCAGGAAGAATTGGCTGCTATTAAAGAAGAATTGAAGAGAAATAGAGTCACTTTTACTGGTATGAACTTATATCAAGCTGCTCACAGTAGGCCTAATTCATCTCAATGTGGCGGACGCCAAATCGTAGTAGGCCTACAGTATAATGCAATCTCCTATCCTCCCAATATTACTACTAGGTAATCGATTCAGCGTTTTCCTACAGTTTGGTGAAGGTAATGAACGGGATTCAAACCTTAACCTTAAAAGTGCTGGCGAATCAACACAGTTCACCACCGGAGCCAAGGATGAACGAATGAACGACTTTTAGACAGCAAATAACGGAAAGCTGACTGTTCCCAAGGAATTAGGCAAAGTTATTCTTTTCAGTGGCAGCCATGGGCGTAGTCTTCCACAAAGTGCATATGACAAGAAGAGAGATATCAGTGTTCTAGGTTAACTATATTAAACCTGAGACAACTTGCTCAGTGGTAGTACAAAATGACCCAGAGAAGTGTAGCAGTTTAATAAAAGATGACTCTGTTGTGGGTCAAATAACAGAGCTCTTAGGCCTGACAGGATAAGTGAGGTTATTACCAATAAATAAGAAAAAAACGCGACATCATATCGTACAATGAGGAGACACTGAATACTACGAATTCCTTCAGATATGTGGAGTCACTGCGCGTTACGTTATTATGCACATCACAAGTATAGGCTATGTAATATAGGCCTACTGATTTGGCCTAAATAAAGTGAGTATTTGTGATGAAGAAAATTATCTGCAATAAAAACGTATTCAAATGCTTCCCACAGACCACCACAGATAGGACTACCTCCTGTGTTGCCAGATTTCAAGCATCATGGCTTGTAAGATATAGAAGGCAGTGCCAGTGTGAAAGAATTATCATTCCAAAGACTATAATGTTTGCTGATGATACAACCTTTATCTCTAACCATGGAAATATGGCTGAAATTAAGGTTTGCTGAGGTAGTGTCTAAAGAGATACAGAAATGGGTTCCTCTAATTTTTTTGTTAATTAATGACGATAAAATCCAGATATTAAATTTTAGTCTAAAACAAACGTCAAATAATGGTTATACCAATCCGGTGAAGATACTGACCGTAAATTAAGTTGGTCAACCCACATAAAATACGAGGCGAGTCCATAAAGTAAGCTTTCCTGGGGCCGTTTACAGAAACAAAACATGGAGATATTTATTCCAGCAGATACAGCAAGTGTTCACCTATTTTTCAACATATTCGCTACCGGAATTAAAACATTTGTCATACCGTGCAACCAACTTTTGAATAGCCGTGTCGTACAAGTCTGCCACCAGTGAATTGAACCAATGTGTGACAAACATATTCTCCTCTCTGTCATTTTCTGTCATCCTGTCATTTCTTGATGTGTAGGAAGAGATGTAAATCACTGGGAGCGAGGTCGGGGCAGGGTGGATGTTTAAACACCTCCTAGCAAGTCTCCTGCAGAAGTTCGGCTGTATACAGGGTGTTAATGAATAACACCGAAATATTTTATCTGTGTATAGAGGGGACATAGACAAGCAAATTTTATTCGGACATTTTTGCTCTATGACGTAAAATGTGTATGCTACAGGGCATTAAAGTCCTTAAAATTTGGTGCTCATAAGTCAATAATTGAACGAAATAGGGTTAAAATTTTCATTAAATTGACTTCATGCCTTCTTAGCGATCGATAAAAACCTGATTCTTAATAATTCATCAACAGCTATACCATAATTTAGAATTTTCATAATCTGCAAAATTTACTGACTAATCACATGATTGCCCGCCACTGCATTATGTTTTTATTCCTAATTCCAGACCTAACAAAAATGTTTCGTTTGTCTTTTTTTCCCTCAGTGTTGCAACATATCGATCGTCATTTTTTCAAAATTTTCCCGACCACTACACAATATTCACTGTTCCTTTGTTTCCCATCATTTCAAGTATTAGAAGTCAGTGGCGTGCATATCCTTGGGAGATTTTATGTTATAACAGGAAGAATTGAATCCATAGAGCAAAAGTCTCCTAATAAAAGTTGCTTGTCTATGTCCCCTCTATACTCAGGTAAAATATTTCGGTGTTATTCATTAACACCCTGTATATAGAGATTTGTTGAATCCATAATAATCGTTATTTTCAGCAACACTTGAAAGCGGAATTTTCGCACTTATAACTGTCTCAATCCTTTTAGTGAGTCAACACGATCATGCATTGAGCATGCGCGCGAGTCAGTGCAATACCGGCACAAGATAGCTTCATTATTAAGTGTTAGAATGGTACTTTATGACATTGTGTAGTGGATGGGAAAATGACTATCTGTCTGTCCGTGTGTCTGTACGCGCGATAACTCAAATACGCTTTATCGGATTTTCATGAAACTTGTTATACGCATTTATAACGTCCATGGGAAGAAGCCTATTGATATTGATCCCAATCGGTTGGCCGGTACCGGAGTAATGCCCAGTTTATTGTCTATTTTATTGTAATATATTACCCAGTAGAAAAAAATTATGAAATGCAAATTAGAAATCATGACAACATATTGTTTTACAGTGTTCATATACGGCTTTGGAAGTTTCAATACAGATAGCTTTGACAAATAACACTACCCACATATTCCTTCACACTTGCTTATCAAACTTTAGACCTTTGTTTTTCCGTAAGCCCTGCTTAATGAATCGATCTGGAGCTTAACTGGAAAATCAATAACAAAATAAATTATTTTCTACATACCATAATTGCAGTTATCACTGATTAAACAAAAGCATTCTGGCACTTTGTTACATCAGTTTACAAGTTTTTATTAACTGCCAATATAGTCCAGTCAACGAACGAAAAATAGAACAAAAAAATCGTGTAGTTTTGAAATTTTTCAGATTCGTCGGAGGGAGTGCCCGAAGGTGGGGGGTGAGCGGGGGGCAGGGGGGCCCGCAGAAGGTCCCTATTTTAGGTTTTTCGCTTATATCTAAACAATGGTTCATCGTAGAGGAAAAGTTGCTATATACAAACTTCAAGCTGACAAAATTTCCTACAAGTTTGACTATACACATTTCTTTCTATTCCCAATAGTTTTCGAGATATCCGCCAGCGAAAATAACGAATTTTCGAAAAAAGCTCTTTCGCCTCGCGCTTTTCGACACACTTTGCCTTCTACCGCTTCAGCCCTTAGGTATACAGCAATGTTATCGTGAAAGAAGTTGTAGGCAAATAAATTATCTTGAAAATGAGTAGTCATTTGTTACTTTGTCTTCAAATGTTCAAAAGTTATTACAATTTTAAGATTCGGTCAAATTTCGAGATTTCGAAAGAAAACCGTATATCGCACTTTCTCTATATTTAGGGGTTATATCTTTGTACATAAGCTGTATATTGTGTATTTACATCATGAAACAAGTGGAGAAACATCACACAACCATTAAAGTTGAAATTATTAAAAATCCGATCACGGTACAAGCACAGTACATGTAATGGAAAATACATTATATTGCAGGCAAGAAAGGAAAAATAGGGACAAAAAATTCACCCTAATCCTCTTCGACCTGTCATTCAGTGAACAGAAAGGTAATTAGGCGTATTCGCACTTGTCTGCAGTCCAGTGCAATGTTGTCAAAATAATTACCACAGTATTTACTTCACTTAAGAAGTAGTGAATGACAGCGGCAACACTGGGGAAAACCACGCGTCTACAAGAGCACCTGTTCTTTGTCGGTTTCGATGTCGGTGAAGGTTTTCGAATTAGGGAACAATGCTATTATATTCTTTTGTAGATAGACGATGGTTTGGGACGGGGTCTTCTTAAAACGGCCCGAACAGTACACTTCACTCATAGCAGGCCGAATGCATGAGTCAATCATTACATTACTGGATGAATTTTTTTTATACAGAAATATGGAAAATGCCTAATAAGTGTTGTGTCCTGGCTTTACTATAGCAGTAATAATGCTAACGGAGAGGCTGACCAAGTATTTACATTTAAAAAAATCCAGACGGCTTAAATCGATATCTGCAATTCACAGAGAAAATGTCATTCCTTCAGATAACTCATGGTAAATAAACACGTGTTAATGATGAATATTTCTCAGTATTTTGTTTAACCCCTTCGGTGGTAGTAATTGTGATTTATAGTTTATGAAGGGTGTTTATGTGTAGGCCTAGGGCATGCGTACGCTCCTCTCACGCAGCGGGCCCAGGTTCGAATCCTGGTCGGGACAAGTTACCTAGGCGGGGTTTTTTCTGGGGTTTTTCCTCACCTGTGAGACAAATGTCGGGTAACTTTAGGCCCTTGTGGTCCCCAGATATCATCTGGCTGTCATCATCATCATTGTTTGGAGTGAGTGTGTGTGGTGTGTCTCGTCCTATGTGTTCATGTCGTGTTGTCTCGGAGGTGGCCCCGGAATTGGGCTGATCACTCATCTGGGGAGGCCCTCCATGTCCTTGTCTGGTCAAAAAAGTATGTATGCGATCCAAAGATAGTCCCTCTCCCGACAGATCGTGGCCCTGTAACGGGCGTCTTGGGTCGCTTAAATCCTAAAAGGGAGAGGTAAAACTATTATAAAGAAAGAAAGAAGGTTGTTTATTACATTGTAATAATAATATTTACTAAACGTATTATCATATTTAAATAGTACAGAGTCTGTGCCATGTATATGAGAAGAATCTATATTAATAAAAGGAAGTGTCTGTCTTCCTTCTGTCTGTCTGTCTGTCTATCCGCGATGCCCAGCGGAATCTACTCAACGCAGAAAACTGAAATTTTAAACATAGATGGACTGAAGGGTCAGAAAATGCACCTCGAAGCCGGAATTTTTATTTTTGCTTTCGTTCGTGAGTTATGAGTGAAAAACGGGCAGAAAACGTGTATTTTTTGCGTTTTCGAAGAATCAGTTTTCAGTAATACATTTCAATGTCAAATCAATTACAGTAGGCTTTGGCTATTTTTGTCATACTTTGGACATAAAACCATCGCGATCGCATGAATGTTGTTGCTCACGCTGGTCGATTCATTTGTTTATAATGTCAAGACACGCAGACATATGAAATTTTCAACCTACACCGAAGAGGATTATTATTGTTATTATTATTATTATTAATATTATTATTATTATTGAAGTTATTATTATGAGGGATAATCAATATAGGCTTAAATATGGTCAAACGTTGTTTGATTTGAACGAAACTGACTATACAGGGGTTTTCTGGGCCAAGGACCTCGAATCTAAGGTCGCTTTTACCGGGCGACGCTATCTAATCGTGGTATGTAGTCCACGTGATTTAGGTGTTAATAAATATAATGATTTAACTATTATGCTCTTAATTTTTAATTTCTTAAATAATTATCGCGGGCGATCGCTTGATTTTGTAAGTCCACCCTGGACGATTCATTTGTTTAGAATGTCAAGGCCCGTAGACATATGAAATTTTCAACCTACACGGATGAGGGATGTTCAATATAGGCCTAAATATGGTCAAACATTGTTCGATTTGGACGAAACTCACTGTACAGGGGTTTTCTGGCCTAAGGAACTTGAATCTGAGGTCGCTTTTACCAGGCGACGCTATCTAATCGTGGTATGTAGTTCACGTGATTTAGGTGCTAATAAATATAATGATTTAACTATATTATGCTCTTAATTTTTAATTTTTCAAATAATTATCGCGGGCGAAGCCACGGGCACATTCTAGTATTAAATATGGCCTGTTAACTTCATCTGGCACTTTGTTATATCAGTTTATCTGATTTTGTTTTAGTTTTGCGATTCACTTGCTTTGAAAATTTGATGATAAACAAATTATTATTATAATTTACATTGTTATTGAAAAATCAACAAAATTTAGTATAATTAATTTAATAAAAAGCTGCAACATTTCGATCGTGCAAAGGTGGCATCAGTCTGTATCTATAGAGAATAGAAACTGAACTAGTCTAGGGGCATCCGAAATTCAGTGTTTTTTTCCTATCTAGTCGAACGTTGGGACAATAGTTCGTTCTGTTACAAAGTTAAACACCGAAGTAGCAAGGTCCCCTTGTCTCGAGATCTTCACCTATATAGTAAGTGTGTATATTTAGCTTGTAGTGGCTAACTGAACGAGTTTAGATGGTGCTAATTCAGACACGGTCAGTACAAAAGTGTTTCATGAGTAACTGAGTAACTGAGCAGTGGCGGCTCGTGTATAGGCACTGTGGAACTGCAGCACCCCATATTTACACGTGATATTATCGATAACATTTAATATAATGAGTTATTTTTCTTTTTCTTTCTTTAAGGGGGCTCATACACCAAGCAGTGTCAAAATGTTTGATTTTTTACTCTCATATTAAAGAACACACAATTCTGAACATACCCTATAATTTTTATGTTTAAATTCGGCCATTTACTGGAGATATACATGTTTAAATGCCAGTATGTGGGTAAGTTGTAAGGCATGTTGAATTTCCAAAGCCATTTTCCCGTAACTTAATATTTTCAACACAAAAAACACAATATCTCTTAAAGTAATGGTCCAAATTGCATAGATTTTTTGTGTGTTATAGAGGACAACCCTAAATAATCTGATGTATTTGCATCACAAGATTATTTCACTTGTGAACATGATGTGAAAAAATTAGTAATAATTTGATATTGAAATGTTAAAATCCCTGAAAATTATATCAGGCATACCACAGTATACATTGATGGTTTATCCTCTAGACCAGTGGTTCCCAAACTATGGGTCGCGACCCACAAGGAAAGAGTGTTTAATTTAGCACTTGAACAGAATAAAACTATCGAAAGGCATATGAAAAACATGTGCTGTATATAGCCTATATTGGTTATCGTTATGTAGTAGTGGGTCGCGAAAAAAATTTCTAGGTGAAGGTGGGTCCCAGGACAAAAAAAGTTAGGGAACCTCTGATCTAGATAATAGTGTCAGCTTTGAATAAAAAAATATATATATTACAGCAATCAGATTGGCTCTCTGCAAGAAATCATGTTTCTTAGGCCTTATCGCATGCTGAAAAATGAAAAATTTTAATTTTCTAATATCAACCTTTATATTTGTGACATTATAATCATTTTGTTGCACATTTCAAGCCCCAAGTGTATACTTCTAATGTCCAAAATTGCATTTTGTTATTGCAAATAGTGTTGAAGATATTGAACTTTTACTACAATGTCTGCTCGGGAATGGTCTATTGGTGTATGAGCCCCCTTAATTTTTTCTTTATACTTGTGCAGTATATAAACCTTAAGCTTAATCTTTGTATGGAACTGTGCATGAAATGGGCTAGACTTCTTGCGCGCATGGGGAAGCAAAGACATACTTACTTACTTATTCAATAGCAATAGACAAAATCGTATGCTATACATGTGCGAGCTAGAAGAATATGATCTATTTTATGGAACTCGGAGGTTCATTGCCGCGATTACCTGAACCCGCCATTCAACTTTAGTCTTTGCTAACTCCATCTAACCGTCCCTCGCAAATCCTACTTCCCTTAAATATATTCTAATATTATCTTTCCACCTACGTCTAGGTCTTCCAAGTGGTCTTTTCATTTCCCAGTCAAAACTTTTGAGATGTGTGTTTCCTCCCACATGTCCAACCCTTTTCATCCTCCGTGATTTAATTACCCTTACTATATCCGGTGAAGTGTACAGGTTATGAAGCTCGTCTCCAGTTCCCATTTTCATCTCTCTTAAGCCCAAATATTTTCCCAAGCCCCCTGTTTTCGAACACACAAAGATTATGTTCTTCTAGGAAGAGTAAGCGACCATGTCTCACATCCACATAATACAGCCGGCAGGATAATAGTCTTATACAGTTTTATTTTTAGATTTCTGGACAGAAGATAAGAGTTTCTGAACTGCATAAAAACAAGCATTTCCTGATTTTAATCAACACTTAACCTCTACTTTAATGTATTAAGTGCCAGTATGGTACTTTATGAGATTGTGTGTGGGGACGAAAAATGTCTGTCCGTCCGTGTGTCTGTACGCGCCATAACTCAAATACGCTTTTTCGGATTTTCATGAAACTTTGAAAACACATTTATAATGTCTATGGGAAGAACCCTATTGATATTGAACAAAATCGGTTCACCGGTACCGGAATAATGCCCAATTTAGCGCCTATTTTAATAGATTATGGCGCCTTTGCAATAGAAAGGCGCCATCACTCAAATACGCTGTATCGGATTTACATGAAACTTGGTATACGCATTTATGACGTCCATGAGAAGTGCCCTATTGAATTTTAACCTAATGTGTTGACCGGTACCGGAGTAAAACCCAATTTAGTGTCTATTTTAAAGGCGCAATAACTCAAATACGCTTTATCGGATAGTTATGAAACTCCGTATACGCATTTATAATGCCCATGGGAAAACGTCTATTGATATTCAACCAAATCGGTTGGCCAGTACCGGAATAATGCCCAATTTAGTGTTTTTTATGTTAATATACGAGAAGTCGCGATAACTCAAATATGCTTTATTGGATTTTCCTGAAACTTTGTATACCCATTTATAATGCACATGGAAAGACGTCTACTGATATTGGACCAAATCGGTAGACCGGTACCGGAGTAAAACCCAATTTTGTGTCTATTTTAAAGACGCGGTAACTCAAATATGCTTTACCGGATTTTTATGAAACTTGATATACACATTTATAATGTTCATGGGAATACGTATATTGATATTGGGTGAAATCGGTTGAGCTGTTTCGGAGTAATGCTCAATTTAGTGCCTATTTTGTGATAATATTATCCGAAAGATCTTCTCCAGTGTATTTTGTGAAATGTTGAAATAATTATTTTAAGAATGTCTTACATCAGTGTATACGAGTTTGAATGAAGTATCAAACTTTAGACTTTTGTTCTTCCGTAAGTCCTGCTTAATGAATCGATTTGCTGCTTATCTTGGAAATTGATAACAAAAATAACTTATTCTCTGCAAATTATAATTTCAAATAACTTTTTACTGATTAAACTAAAGCATACCGGCACTTTGTTACATCCGTTTATCTGATTTTATTTTCCTTTTAAAATTTACGATTCAAAACAACACAAAACGTCGCAGCATGTTTGACAATTTTATCAAGCTTACACGAATAACAGAATTCGCTAGCGCACGTGTTGTTAACTTCGTTTTTGTCTGTTAAGTTCTAAATAGGCTAATGTTCTTGCACCGTAAATAACTATTAGCAGCTTCATGCTTCTTCAAACATCCTATAGCATCCAGGAGGGGGAGCTGATGATGAAGACAGTAAGATGAATGTCTCAGTGAATTGTACGGTGTTTTTAAAAGCATTAGAATGAAGATAATGGAAGAAACAAGATGCCTTAAAGAGAAGCAAAACCTAACAAACAAATATTCAAAGTCTAGAAAAAGTTTCCCATAAGCCCTAATTATTTTATCCCACTTCATACTTTCAGATCGAAATACAGTCAACTCTCGATTATCCGGAAAAATGGGTGGTAGCCACCTCACGGATAAACGAAAACACGGTTAAAACAAAATTATACCTAAACATACTGTACTGTAATTAGTGCAAGAATCATTCGCCATCAGAGGTCACAAACTGTTTCAGCACAACAATAAAACACTAAGAATACCGTATTAATAGTTTGGTTTTGGCACTTTCTAGGAGTTTTTACACTTTGCTGAAATAGTCTGTTAATACTTTTTGTTTTTTGACCGCATTTTCCTTACGTACTGTAAGTAAAAAAAAAATATATATATATTTTTAAAGATTTTTTAAGGAATAGCTCAATGGTTAATCCGCAAACCGGTTGATCCGCACCCGGATATTCGGGAGTTGACTGTACGAGGGTGAGTCCGAAAATAAGTTTCCCCTGGCGACTGTGCACAGAGACGTGTGGATGAAAGACAAAAAATATAATGAGACATTAAAGATAGGACGTGCTTTATTTTTCCACATAATTACCACGTACATTGAGACATTTGTCATGCCGCTTTAGAAGCTTCAAAAAGCCCTCCAGGAAAACATGCTCTGCGCTTCCAACCAAGATTTGCAATATGGTTTTGCGTTGCCGTTGCCGAGTGTGGTCTCGCATTGTCATCCAACAACAGAACGCCAGATTGGAGAAGGCCAGGCCGCTTTTTCCGAATATCCTCCTTCAATTTCGCGTAGCAGTGATGGTTCCATCCTCCAAAAAGTACACCAACAAAACTCCTTGGGGGTCCCAGAACACTGTGAGGAGCACTTTACCTGCAGAGGGCGTTGTTTTGAACTTCTTTCGGACAGGTGATGGCCATAGGCGTAACCAGCCCGACCATATGGGGGGTTATAACATCCGGGGGGTCTGGGGGGTATTAATACCCACCAGGGAGAGGGGGGTTCGGGGGTCCTCCCCGGAAAATTTTAAAAATTAAGATGCACAGTAACGAGTTTTGAGCTTCCCACGCTTTATACTCGTATTAAGTAATTTTAAGCAGACTTTAAAAAATTGTACAATTTTCCTTTTTTTAATCAATGGGGGGGGTTCAAACCTCCCAAAACCCCCCTCGTTACGCCTCTGGTGATGACGGATGTTTCCACTCCATAGATCCGGCCTTCGATTCGGCCGTGAAATATTGGACCCACATTTCATCCCCCGTCACAATCCGAAACAGAAAGTCATTGCCATCACTATGGTTTATGGGTGTCTTTCGCGTTCAACCGATGTCATGTTTCCCCCATTGCTGTTCGATTTCCTGGGGAAAATTGAGGGGAACTTATTTTCGGACTCCCCCTCGTATTTGTTTTGTAGTTTGCAATCACTAAAGTCAATATGCAGTCATTTGCAGTAGCAAAGTATTTCAGATTATATAACAATACTCTCTTTTCTTTTCCAGGTACGTGGACTGATCGAGCCGAATTGATTCCTTCTGTTCACAGTAAGTAGATAAAAGACAGTCGATAGCAAATTTGCCTGACACGGGCATTAGAAACCATTACCTTGCCAAAGGGACTGATGATTGTTCTAGTTACTTTTAATGTAAACTGTTATATAACATGCGAGCCCGAAATTTTCTTATATTAAGTTCTATGTAACGGTCGATTATTGAACGATGTTTTATGTTATTTTGAATCGTAAATTTTAAAATGAAAATAATTTCAGTTCGCTTTTGCTTATACAGTAATAGTAATCGAAACACTTTTGGTAATTTCTTATTGTAGCGGAATTCTGGCCCTTTTGGTTGGCAACAATTTGTTTGCTACAAATCACTGTATGAAAATACCAGAAATATTTACGGAAAGAACTGAATAGTGAACTATTTAAGAAAGGGATATCCCTCTTAAATTTATTGAGTAAGGGAAGTAACGAAGTATTTATTGGAAAATCCTTCGCTGTGGTAAGGAGTTGCAGACGTAATGAATGGAGTGAATGGAAGGGAGAGGGAGAGAGAGAGAGAGAGAGAGAGAGAGAGAGAGAGAGAAGGTCGTAAGTAATGTTTTAAATGAAAGTAATGTTATTAGTAATGTTATTGTGTTGGCTTACATTTGTGTTTTGTAAAAACAAAGAAGAAGAAAAACAAAACAAAAATTAAACCATTTAGTTTACGTACCGAATTCCAATGCTGAAATAGTTATTTATGTTATTTTGAATTGAAAATAAGCTAATTAATAGATTTAAAAAAAGGTAATTTGATCCAAGTATGGACCATGAAGACCCGTAGATTTTCAGGGAGGTTGAGGCACATCGGCACAGGAAGGTGGTAAGGTTGTCAACCATATGCACCGACCGCTTTTTACTCCCAGGAATACTCCTGATACTCATTTCTGTAAAGGCTGAGTGAACCTCAGGCCCATTGTGCCACCAGAAGGATTAGGCCAATGGAAAAATCCTACCGACCTCATCGGGAATCGGACCGCGGCCTTCCGTTTTGCAATGCAGTGTCTCAACCACGACGCCACGACTTAATAAGTACATGATAATAATAGGAGCAGGAGTAATAAGTTACACCTTTTCAACCTCAATTTCGGAAAAGGTAATTTCAAATTCGGAAAAAGTAATTTCAATTTCGGAAAAAGTAACTTCAATTTCGGAAATGCGGAGGCTATGAAAAGGGTATAGTAAAGTTGGTACCACGCTAGGACAAATGACTCAATCGGAAGCGAGATTATGTAGAGAAGGAGCTAGAAGGTGTACCTAAATGTTCCAAATATAACAGTTTTGATTTTCAATGTGGTTTTCATTTTATGCCCCATCGGATGTTTTAAAAAATTTCCCTCGTATTTCCGAAATTGAAATTACTTTTTCCAAAATTGAAATTACTATTTCCGAAATTGAAATTACTTTTTCCGAAATTGAAATTACTTTTTTTCCGAAATTGAGGTTGAAAAGGTGTAGTGTATGTTGTGGTTAAAATAAAAGAGCTTGATATTTATTTTACGAAAGAGAAGAGAAGACAGGGACATATTATGATGGTATCCTCAATAATTTTAATAACGGGCTAGCACCTTTTTCTTTACACTTAACGAGCTAGCACCTTTTCTTCACAGTTTTGCCCGTAAAATGAAACTTTACACGGATGGAGTGAGTGAGATAGATTGAACGAACAAAAGTTTCTTTTTTCTAAATGTATGACTTTTTTTGCAGCACATTCTCTTTTTAAGCCATGAGCCACTGCTGAATTTTATAACACCATATTATAGTACGATATAGAAGTAATACGTAAAATATCACACACTTTATCTTGAGCTAAACACTCCATAATGCTGAAAACAGATTATATCAAGAAGGCCTTGCTCGAAAAAATGAAGATCGCGGCTCCTTCCCATTATTGCCATATCCAAATAAGTTTCCGTAGCGGCATTCTTGAACTACCGTCTATTTTTTTTATCTGTTTACAACATATTTTTCTGAAAATGACAGAATTAAAACCGGGGACATTGGAAGAACAGTAGTGGTGTCATGGAAATAGCCGATATAAGTGACAACGAAGTTAAAAGTGAAGATTCTTTAATCCAAGAAGTTTCGGACATCAGCGAATAAACAATAAACGAAATAAATTGAAGGGAAGGAAAAGTAATTTAACGTGTTTTAAGCTGAATCTGTCGTTGGAGAAAAGAACAAGTCAATTTTTATTATTTTGCTACAAAGTTGTATCAATTACCTATAAACTCATGTGAAAGATATTTAGTTATATTTATTCATTCAGGCATGTGAAAATGCGTATTCAAATAGGCCTACGTGTACAATGCTACGACTTTTAAACCGATTTTCTATATTCTGAAGACTGGGAGAAAGATTGTGTAAAGATATGTATTATAATACTTAATTCCTTTCTCCAGCGATAGATTATACTATAATATGTGCATCAATAAAAACTCTTTAGTTTGGAGTGAGAGTTGAAATTGCTACGAATTACAATGAGTTCCATTGTGTACCAGCATAAAACTACATACGTTATATTTTCTAGTAGACCTAGTTGCCAACCCTTCAGAAATGACGTCAATTTCAACTCACCGCCTTCTGCAATGGCCAGTCTCTTATATTGCATGCAATACAGCTCCCCTCACCCCTGCAGTTTTTCAGCTCAAGATAAAGTGTGTGGTCTATACCAAATACTATAGAGGACAATACAGGACACTTTGCGATACATCGAGGGACAATATTTTGATCACCATCTAGCGGCCCAACCTGCTACTACTGAATGCAGATGCAGTAACTAGATACAAAGATATCAACCAATTTCTATTAGAGGAGCCGAAGTAGCCAACCTCGGCATGTTATGTATAAGGGATGTGATTTTTCTATCTATCTATGGTCCAGAAAAATATGTTGGTTTGGAAATAAATGACCTAAAAAATTAAAACAAAAAAGCAACATTGAAAAAAAAAGAGAAAGTTGTAGTTGTTAGCAACCGCTAAGTTGAAGTATTTGTGTTTTTACTGATATTTTGATAACTATTTCGGAAGTTCTGTGTTTTGTTTGCTCATTATTATTCTTATAATTACTTAAACAGTGTTTTGGTCCTTAGTGCTTGGTGAAACAATAAAACATTGCAGTTTATATGTGTTTTGAATATTTTAATTTGCCCCCAAGTTTGCAGGTTGTGCCACCAGGAATGCTGCAAAATCTGTCCCCCATTTTTCCATTGTCAAAGCAGTAAGTGTTCGGTATTGTCCTCTATAGTATTTGTCTATACTCGCATGTCATGTAGTGAGTACCACTGTAATGGTTATAAGTTTGAATCAAATTATTGCTTTCTGGAATTTCCCTTAACTAGGATTACTTCATTGGGCGCAGAAGGTAAACATGATCGATCCGTGGAGCGCTGATCTAGAAATAACCTCGGAATGACTGTGGAGAGAATCATAATCATTAGCGTGAGATGAAATACAATGTTTGAACTGCGGGGCGTGTCACACATAACCTCAAACTGACCACGGCCTGGAGGTGAATGTAATCTAAACAGGTGGCCTTGTCTATAGAAACATGGCCGTGGTCATGGCACAGAGAAATGTGCTTGGGGCTCAGGTGGTTCCTTATTATCATGGGTTCGGATGTTTATGTGAAAAATACGTCTGCAAACATGCCCTTAAAAATTACTAAATATGACTCAAATATCCTAAATATGACTTAATAAAAAAACGTATTTTCAAAAAATAAACGTTTCAATTTAAAAAATCCCTTTATGCATGCCTACAGGCTGAGGTAGATTTCGAAGTGCTTTTGGTTTAATTTATTATAGCTGCGCAGCACTCTTCTTCTTTAGCCTTGGCATGACAAACCCGCAATAATATTCGCAAAAAAGAGGAAAGAGCACTTTTTCAAACATTCAAATCTCGCCTTATATGAGAGCTATCGAGAAACTAGTCATTGATTTGTAGAGTACTCATCAAGAGCTTTTCAATGATACCCCACAAGACGTGGTTTCAAAAATTTCGAATTTCCATCCCCCCACCCCCTCTCGTACCCCCAAAACCCCCGAATCGTTGGTGTCACTGTAAACTCCATAGGGAGTACTCTAATTTATTCAAACAAAGTTTCCCTCTATAGTTCATAGGGGCCTAGATATAAATTTTTCAAAATTTCCACTCCCTCCCCGACCCCCCCTTGGGCCAATTTTGCTCATTAACGAACTTGTCCGAACTATTGTGCCTAGAAATAACATAATAAAATTTGGTTCAAATATCTTTAAAATTACGGCCGCTAGCGTGTAAAGATATATATATATATTCCTCTAGCCTATTAAGCGAATGTCACGAAACATGAGGCACCCTGGTCATCTGACTGCCATTATCATCTTTATCCGTCTTGTTCAGAGTGAGTGTGTCTTGTTCTCTGTTGGCCTACTCGTGTTGTCTTGGAGATGGCCTCGACATCGGGCTGATCGCTCCGAGTCCTTGTCTAATGAAAAAAAGTATGTATCGCTCTCCCGACAGGTCGTGGTCCTTAGAACCCGAATTAGGATTTTTTTTTTTTTTTTTTTTTGCTTTTGAAGCTAAATCTTGATTTTTTAAATATATAAAATGCTAATTTTGAAAATTTTCACGCCCCCTCCCCCAGAGAAATTTTAATGATGCAAGCTGCTCTTAATCCCTCCTTGTGAGCACCCTTGAGTTATCAACTAAAAATATTATGATAACCATAACACTAGGGATAGTATAGTAAATGTATTCCGTTTGACTGTCAATAGGTTTATTCCCAAAGCAAACCCATGGCTGCTTGGGGATTTGTTGTACTACGCATCTCCAATCCATTAACTTATCCGTGATTTGCACTTCGGGAACGATTAAAAGCATGTGGAATCGATAGTTTCTACTTTCAATCGATATGAAATATCGTTCGATATTTACAAATTATATTCTATACAAGAATATGAAATAAATTTATAGGTTAGGCCAGATAGTTTACAAAAAATAAAAATAAAAAGAGCACCCTTAAAGAAATTCATCTATATATGGGAAAATTCATCTATATAAGCTTTAGAGAGCTTTAATAGGCTACAAGAGAAAAAGCCATTTTGGTGCAAGAGTCCTTTTGGTTGCATTAATTAAGTCATCCTACGGGTGGCATACGATGTTGGTGTTTTGTTATTTGGGATTTTATAACCTTTTGTTTTTAAAATGTTTTGATTTTAACAAAATAATATTGATTATTGTAATTTTGGATTTTTCTAATTTGGAGTTTGATATTTGATATGTTTACAATTTTACATTTTTGGAATTTAGAAATTCTTGATATTGGAAATTGTGAATTTTGATATAGAGTCTGTTTAAATTTTGGATTTTTTATAATGTTAACTATGGAAGTTTTAACTTTCTTGTAATATTTAATTGTTGAATTTTCAATTTTATTTTAAATTCTGGATGTTTGAAATTTTAATTCGGAATTGTAACCTTTTTGTAACGTTTAATTGTTAAATTTTATATTTTTTAGGTTTTATGTAAGATTTTGAATTTTTGTTTCTATTTTTGATGCTTCCGACAGCTCAACCCATTTCCTTTATTTTTAACACACCAATCAGCTAGTAACCTCAGTCAATCAAAATCTAAGAATGTCCTGTGACGGCTGTAACAGCTACTCGTCAACTCCACGTGGAGTGAAACGCGGGGTTGCAAGATTAAGTTACAGCAAACGATAACATGTGTGCTATGAATTAATTAAAGCGAGGGAAGAACTGAGGTCAGTGATAACAACGAGAGGATATTGCAACGTTGCTTTTGTTTTGGATAGCGGAAACCAAGACCGATTATCAATTAACACCGACTTAAAGGTTTATTCTTTTGAAGCCGCCACATGGAAAAAAAAAAGGTACGTTTGAATTTTGATAGTTCATATTTGTTTTTTCCTTCCCTATTTCATCCTTCATGAATGCATGCATGTTTTAAGAAATCGATTGTGCATGGAGGCTTACCTTGAGAAGCCGCTTCTGAAGTAGTTACGGCAGTTATCTGAAGATGGCAGTATCGTGCAGACATATCGGTAATAATTTGCATGTCTCACAGATGACACCCGTGTGCAGTGTCAACATGTCTGGACCTGATAAACTATGGTGACGTCATTACTCACGTGTTTGTTTTGTCCTTGTACGTTTCGAAGGTTCACAGAAGACAATTTATATTGCCTCCTGTTATCACTGTTATACGTTACTAGCAGGTGGCCGTGGCTTCGCCCCCAATTATTTACTCAACTGCTAGATGTTTTGTTTAAATAATTTATTAAGTGCCAGTATGGTACTTTATGAGATTATGTGTGGGGACGGGAAAATGTCTGTCCGTCCTCCGTACGCTTTTTCGTATCTTATTGAAACTTGGTATACGAATTTATAATGTTCATGGAAAGAACCTTATTGATATTGGACCAAATCGGTTGACCGGTACCGGAGTAAAACTCAATTTAGTGTCTATTTTAAAGGCGCAATAACTCAAATACGCTCTATCGGATTTTCATGAAACTTGGTATAGGTATTTGTAACGTCCATGGGAAGACGTCTATTTATATTTGACCAAATCTGTTGGCCGGTACCGGGATAATGCCCAATTTAGTGCCTTTTTATGGTAATATATCACAAAGGCGCTGATAACTCAAATACGCTTTATCATGAAACTTGGTTTACGCATTTGTGATTTTCTTGGGTACAAGCCTATTGAATTTGGGCCAAATCGGTTGACCGGTACCGAAATAACGAGTATGTCAATATTAATTTTGTAATGAATATACTTCCAGGGCCCACAATATATTAAAATAACGTAACAAATTGCCAATCGTTTATTGATACTGTTAGCAGCCTTGATTGATTCGTTTGTTCATAACGATGTCAGTGTAGGCTAAATAATAATGTAAATAAAAGATTTAAAACACAACTAGCCGTTGAATGTTGATATTATATTGTGCATTCTATGGATATGTAGGCTACCGATATTTACATTAGGCTATATTTAAATGTGAGTATTTTTCTTATTCGTGCAGCAATATACCTAATATAATTCCCGACAGATAAATTTCATATTGACTTTTTATTCATTCATAACCTTTAGGACTGCTTTAAACTTGAAACAGACGTATCAGCGAATCGTAGGCCTATTGCATTATTATTGTTATTGCCAGCGCATTTTGTTTTTGGAGTTTAACTCTGAGATCTATTACAAAATAGCTATTTATGTATCAAGTACGCAAAATAACGCTTTAGCGGACGAATCTAGTATAGCGGCCGAGGCGAAAGCCGAGGCTGAAATACTGGATGAGTCCGCTAAAGTTTTTGCGTACGTGGTGCATAGAATATTTTTTAGTAAAAGTTCTATAAATTATATGAAATAAAACAAAAAATACCGTATGATTAATTATAATGAAAGGCAGTCAGTCATTTCTTTAAGTTATCTGGTCATGGCCATCTAGATCATAAAACAACAATGACCGTACGTAGCAATAACAAATGTGGTAGTATAGATGCATAATATATTAGTCCCTTGTTTGTAAACAATATTGCATACGAACTAGTATTTATGAAAAGCTTGTGAAAATATAAATGATAGTTCCGAGGAAATTTCAATCCAAGCCAGAAACATTGAATTGGAGCTGCTACCAGCAACTTCACGGCAGAAATAGGCTATGAGAAGGGATATATTACGGCGTTTAAATGCTGTTCGTCCATGGTAAGGAATGTTTTTCAAATGAACCAAAATGTGAAAAGTTGTTGGCTTATGTGATGAAGTGGGCTACCGTGTTTTGCGAAAAATCCTGGTAAAGTTTCTGATTATTATAAAGAAACGTGTTGGCTTAAATTTGTTGTTTTATGACCAATTATATGCGTAAATCCACGTTAAAGTTGGTGTGACTGGTCAATACCGTCTGGGTTTTGTTTATAGATTGCCATGGCGACTTTAAAGGACAAGGCCGCTAAAATTGCATTTTGAATGCAGTTTGAATGCACTTTTATGCAATTTTAGCGGACTTATCCTTTAAAGTGCAGCTTTTCGGCGTCTTACCAGTCCGATAAGCAGCTGTTTTAGAGAGCGTGTACTAAAAATAACTTTTATGCATGGGCCTGTCATAATTGCGTTTATCACGGATTAAAAAAAGCATACTGGCACTTTGTTACCGGTATATCAGTTTACCTGATTTTATTTAACAGAAAGATAATTAAAACATTATATTTATTAATAATGACACGGTTTTTACATAAATTGCAGGAATTAAATGATTTTATTCTTAATTACAGTGTTTAACGTTAAAATTATAAATAATAATTAAACCAACAAAACGAATCTTAAGCTGCCATATCTACTCTTATACAATTCAACGTCCCTAAATAGCGTGCTTGCTCGCTCGCCCGCTTCGTGAGACATCGGGTATACTCGGCGATGTTCGTCTCTCGCAGTGTAAACTTTCACGACGAGAACAAAATTAGGAATACCATTTCTTAAGGCCTAAGTGAAATGAACACAATGAACAAATATTCTAATTTTATTTTTACTTACAATTTTCATAGCTCTGAACCACAAACATTTTTAATACCCTGTCAGTATAAATTTCTTAAAAATCCTGGAGTCAATTAATAATGGCGGGCTAAACCGCGGGCACATACTGTAAAATATTGATGGTTTAACCCTTGAAATATCGCTGATAATAAAAATAAAAAACAAACCATTCCTTCCCTTGAAACATTACATAATTTCTTAAAATTGCACAGAACTGATCAAATAAAATTCTCATCATATTCATCTGTCAACAAACAGTTGAGAAACAATACGTATTATCAGTGTTTAGGTGGCTTTGGGACTGCATAAAACTACGATATAATTAATTTCTGTAATCTACATACTGATAGGAACGTATTTTGAAGGAAAAAGCGTAAGATATCCAGATAAGGAAGCATTAAAACATGGTTGACCATAATGCCTGCGTTCCTTCCAAGAGGCCAAGATTAAATATTGGGGAATCGATTATAGAACAGAATGAAAAAGAGGAACAGAAAATAGCTGCAGATAGGCCCTACTGGCCTGCCATTTAAACTTACAAGAAGGCAGTTTCCTGTAAGGGTAGCCTTAGCAATGACAATTAATAAGTCCCAAGGACAGACTTTAGATAAGGTCGGGATTTATTTGCCTGAACCAGTGTTTATGCACGGACAACTATATGTAGCATTTTCGAGAGTGAGGCGTTCAGAGGATGTAAGAGTTAAGGTGGAAAACACATCAGAACAGGGGAAGTTACTCGACTATTCTGATGCAGTTTTCACAAAAAATGTAGTATACGATGATATATTTTAAATAAAAATTGATGAAGCCAGCGCTGACTTTTGTAAATGTATTGTCAGTGCCTTCAGGATTGTAGACCTGTAAGTTTCGTATTTAAGCATCATTTTAATCGTGGCAAAGCCACGGGCTATTTCCTAGTGGGAATACAAATTTGAAAAATGAAACGATTAAAATGAGTCATAGATTCATGAACCTTACCCAAATCATGCATAAAAAAAGGTGTTCCATATACAGGCCATGTAGGCCCAAAGGGTTCCAGAAGGTTGAGGTTCCCAGATTTTAAACATTCGGCACGTGAAAGTGGTAAGGTTTTCAACCTTATGCACCGGCCGCCTTAACCCCCAGGATTGCTCCTAGTACTTATTTCTGTTAGAGGCTGTGTCGACCCCAGGACCATAATGCAACCAGAAGGATTAGGCCAAATTGAAAAACTCCAACGACCTCATCGGGGATCGAATCCGCGACCTTCCGCTTTGTAGCGCAGCGCCTCTACCACTATGCTACTGCGTACCCCAAATCATGCATAAACAATTTTATTATAACGATTCGAGTTCCCTAGCCCCCTTCCCCCCCCCCCAAAAAAAAACCCGCATAGTGTGTTTCATCCAAATCATTCAATGTTTTCCCATCTAGGCGTGCATTCAGATCTCTGCGAATCATAAACAAATGAATCAATATAGCAATCGAGCAAGGCCATCTTGAATTAATTTCACAATTTAATACTGTCTCGTGTGTTTCTAACGGAAGGTATTTCGTCTCCTCGAAAACATTTTATTTTTGGCATTAAATTCCTTTATTCTATGTACTTACATTAGGAAACGAAGATACTATCAAAATTCCAAGTCTCAACCTATTATAGCATAGCCACTCAGTCAGGACAAGGCCTCTTATATATATATATGTGTGTGTGTGTGTTATTTGTCAAAGTCATATATGAATTCTGTAAAACAACAGGTTGTCATATGAATTGATTTGCATTTGACAAATTCTCTCTAATATATTCCCATAAAATAGACATTAAATTGGGCTTTACTCCGGTACCGATCTACATATTTGGTCCAATATCAATAGGCTTCTTCTCATAGACGTTATAAATGCGTATACCAATTTTCATGAAAATCCGATAAAGCGTATTTGAGTTATCGCGCCTACAGACACACTGACGGACTTTTCCGTCCCTCACAATCTCATAAGCACCATTCTCACACTTAATAATATAATCAGGTAAACTGACATAACAAAGTGCCAAATTGCTTTTGTTCAATCAGTGATAAATTAATTGCAATTATGATATAGGCCTACAGGAAATAAGTTATTTTTGTAATCTATCTCCGAACTAAGCTGCAGATCGATTCATTAAGCTGGACTTACGGAGGAACAAAGGTGTAAAGGTGATACTTAACCCTAATTCAAACTCATATACACTGATATAAGGCAATGTTAAAATATGCCAACATTTCACAAAATACACAGGCGAAGAACTCCACTTAATGTACATAGTCCTAATTATTTCACAGTAATATATATTCTGTAGGCCTATATAACAATATTCAACTTGATCAACGAAATAAACATTTGACCATATATGATATTTTCCCGGGCTACTAACCAGGTGGTGAATTGGATTAATTCCGACGTTTCGAAGCCAAACTGAGGCTTCATTGTCAAGGAGAATGAAATGCCGGGATTTCATTGACAATGAAGCCTCAGTTTGGCTTCGAAACGTCGGAATTAATCCAATTCACCACCTGGTTAGTAGCCCGGGAAAATATCATATATTACCAGCACCAGGAAAAATTCAAAGCACAAACATTTGACCAGTTTGATAATCAAATGCGAAGGGATATGTCATGGCTAACTGTATTGCAAATTCCAAAGCCGTATATGAACAGTGTAAAAAAAATTGTCAGGTTAACCGATTTGCATTTCTTAAATTCGTTATAATACATTACCATAAATTAGGAACTAAATTGGGCATTACTCCGATACCGGTCAACCAATTTGTCAAATATCAATAGTCTTCTTCCCATGGACATTATAAATGCGTATACCAAGTTTCATGAAAATCCGATTAAGCGTATTTGAGTTACCGCGCGTACAGACACAAGGACAGACGGACAGACATTTTCCCGTCCCCCACACAATCTTTTAAAGTACCATTCTGACACTTAATAATAACCATAGTAGGCCCAGTCTATATTATAAAAACATATAAGCAGACAAGCGTTGGAATCAGTAGCAGTGGGTTCTTATCTAAATCCCTCCTGTTGCAGTCTGATTATCTTGATTAACACTAATTCACGTCCAGCGTGGTGATGGATGAGTCGTTTCCTCTGCAGGGAATTACATAACAAGCATCAAAGGATTTCCGAGTCAGTCAGTCTAGCCCACTGTGGTTCGGTTTCCATATTAAGGGGAGTCGGAACGCCCTATCTCTGCAATGCTAAAATACCTGCAAAATCGCATAATACGTACCATTTATAATGCCAAGCCTCTAGATTCCTGCAAACCTTTATTTAAAACCCACAAGATCCTCCCACTATCATGTATAATTATTTTTTAAGCCGCCCTGTTTGCTTATTCTCATAGACTCCTTTTTAAAGTTAATTCTGACTACCACTCTTACAACACCCGACATAAAAACAGCATAGCACTGACGAAACACTCTACCCATCTATTCGAATCTTCTCCCTACTACTTATGCTCTAAGGTATTTAATTCACTCCCCTCTCATATCACATCACAAAAAACAGAAATTTCATTTAAGAAAATGCTTAAATCCTTTCTTTTATCAAACTGTTTTTATAATATAAGTGATCTCTATTCTTTGTAAGTGTGTATATAGCCTACTGCATTCTTAAATTTATCACTCAATTTGTATAATTCATCTTCCATATACTGTAAAAATAGAGCTAGAAATAATATTAAAATGCATAATGTAGTAAAATGTCGCATGTTTAAATATTGTACATGTATTGAATATTTGTATGTAAATTATTAATTTGTAAATGTGTGTGTTAAACTTTAAGAAATGTAGTTTATAAGTATATGTAAACTTATAAGTATAGGATAATGAAAAACACTGTACTGTGTAAGAAAATAAACTAACTAACTAACTAACCTCCAACAAAGTGTACCTTTCGTTAGGAACTACCAATAGTTGAAATTTGAAATTTTTACAGCATGTTATTAGCATAAGTAACATCATTTCAACGCAGGGATTTTTTGGAAAAATTTATTAAGTGTCATTATCAGATTGTGTGGGGAAGGGAAAATGTATGTTCGTCTGTTTGTCTGAACGCGCAATAACTCAAATACTCTTTATCAGATTTTCATAAAACTTGGTATACGCATTTATAACGTCCATGGGAAGAAGCCTATTGATATTGGACAAAATCGGTTGACCGGTACCGGAGTAAAGCCCAATTTAGTGCCTATTTTATGGTAATAATGAGAAAGCATTTATCAAATGCAAATTACTTATCATGACAACAAATTGTTTTACAGTATTCGCATATGGCTTTGGCAATTGCAATACAGTTAGCTACGACAAATAGCACTATTCCTTCACATACGATTATGAAAGTAGATTGTTAAACTGGGCAAAGTAGCCGAGATGATAACGTCTCGGACTCGCATTCTGGTTGTTCCTGGTTCAAATCTCGTAGCCGGCCAATTTTACATATCGTTTTTATATTTTTATGTGACTGTGGGATTGTCAAGATATGACAAATCTGTATGGTTCTGCTGGTGCTGGACGATTTAAATCTGATTAAATAATTAGACCTTTGTCCTCCCTTAAGCCCTGCTTAATGAATGAAAGACATCTGTTTGGAGTAATTTTTGTGACATTGACACTATTTCCCATGAAATTTTAGCTAGTAAATTGTTTTTATATGGTTTTACTGTTGAAGCTACCAATCTTATGAAATCATACTTGGATGACCAATTGCAAAGTGTTTATTATAACTGCATACTATCTGCCTTCATGCATGTTAAATATGGCGTACCGCAAGGATCGGTTTTGGGCCCCTCTTTGTTTATAATATAATATATGTAAATGACTTACCTTCAGTAATTACTAATAATTGTATCAGACCCTATATGTTTGCCGATGATATGGCTATTAATATAGCTGTTGATTCTCACGTTGAACCAACAAATTATTTATTAACTCAAGACCTTTTAATTAAGAAATGTTGCACTTTGCATCAGTGATAGGAAAGTCACTAACCTAAAATTTACTTTGGGCACAAATAGTGAACACTCACACACTACTGTTAAATTTTTAGGAATCATTATTAAGTGCCAGTATGGTCTGTCTGTCCGTCCGTCCGTCCGTCCGTCCGTGTGTCTGTACGCGCGATAACTCAAATAGGCTTTATTGGATTTTAATGAAACTTGGTATATACGTTTATAATGTCCATGGGAAGAACCCTATTGATATTGGACCGAATCGGTTGACCGGTATCGGAGTAAAACCCAATTTAGAGTCTATTTTAAAAGCGCCATAACTCAAATACGCTTTATTGGATTTTCATGAAACTAGGTATACACATTTATAATGTCCATGGAAAGACGTCTGTTGATATTGGACCAAATCGGTTGGCCGGTACCGGAATAATGCCCAATTTAGTGCTTTTTTATGGTATTATATAACAAAAGGCCCCATAACTCAAATACGCTTTATCGGATTTTCATGAAACTTGGTATTAGCATTTATAACGTCCATGGAAAGAAGCCTATTAATTTTGGACCTAATCGGTTGACCGGTACTAGAGTAACAACTAATTAAAGGTCACTTTTTTAAAATCATGTCTATACTACAATGCCACATTTTTAATCATTTGAGGGCTTTGTCTGCAGTGCAGTCAGATGTTTGTTTACTTCATTGATGTATTTGAAATTGAGTAGGCCTACTACATGAATATTGTTATACACAGAAGGTACATTACTGTGAAATAATTAGCGGAGTTATATTCCACTGAATTTTGCGAAATGTTGACATATTTTAAGAATTTCAAGTTGCAATTCATTGAGATTTGACAAATAACACTATTCCTTGACATATGCTTATCAAACTACATCGTAAAACTGACTGAATTGGCCGAATGGCAACGTCTTGGATTCGTATTTTGGAGGTCCCTGAATCAAATTCCGGAACCGGCCGATTTGACATGGATTTTTAATTTTTATGTGAGTGCGCGATTATCAAGGCATAACAAATCTGTAATTCTGCTGACGCTGGTCGATTTTAATCCGATTAAAAAAGCTTATTTTCTGCACATCATAATTGCAATTATAATTGATTCAACACAAGCATACTGGCACTTTGTTATATCAGTTTACCTGATTTTATTAATGCTAGATTGAGTTGGGATGACCATATCAATATTATTGCTAAGAAGGTAGCAAAAGCTATTTTTATGTTGCGTTGTTTGTCAGCTACTGTTGATGTCAATGTACTACTCACTGTTTACCATGCCTATGTTGGCAGTCATCTTCAGTATGGGACTTTGTTGTGGGGTAATCATGGTTCTGCAATTTCTTTGTTTAAACTTCAGAAGAAAGCTTTAAAGATTATAGTAAGGCTAAACATACTGATCATTGTAAACCTATATTTAAATTTCTTCGAGTACTTACTTTGCCATCTATTTATAGTCTACAGTGTTTAATGTATGTAAAAAAGAATATTAATTATTTCAGATTGAATTCCTCATACCACAACTATGAAACCAGAAATTGTAACCACATTAGAAATGATCTTTGTATTTATACGACTACTCAAAAGAATGTCAATTTTATGTCTCTTAAGTTGTACAATAGTTTACCCCCAAGCACTAAAGACTTAGGTTATGGTCAATTCAAGGCAGTCATCAGAAGGGATTTACATGAACGTAATAATTATAATGTTAATGAATATTTTAATATTGTAGCTAGTTTTAAATGAACCATTGACGTTGCTACACATACACATATTATGTAACAGCAATAAAGAAATATTATTATTATTATTATTATTGAGTGCCAGTATGGTACTTTATGAGATTGTGTGTGGGGACGAAAAATGTCTGTCCGTCCGTGTGTCTGTACGCGCGATAACTCAAATACGCTTTGTCGAATTTTAATGAAACTTGGTATACACGTTTATAATGTCCATGGGAAGAACCCTATTGATATTGAACCAAATCGGTTCACCGGTACCGGAGTAATGCCCAATTTAGTGCCTATTTTAATAGATTATGGCGCCTTTGTATCGAATTTCCATGAAACTTGGTATACTCATTTATGACGTTCATGAGAAGTCCCTATTGAATTTTAACCTAATCTGTTGACCGGTACCGGAGTAAACCCCAATTTAGTGTCTACTTTAAAGGCACAATAACTCAAATACGCTTTATCGTATATTTATGAAACTTCGTATACGCATTTATAATGTCCATGGGAAGACGTCTATTTATAATGGATAAAATCGGTTGACCTGTTTTGTAGTAATGCTCAATTTAGTGCCTATTTTATGGTAATATAAGTATTCGAAAGAATTTATATAAAAAAAATGAAAATCAGTTATCTTGACAATACTGCCTATTGTTTTACTGTGATCTTATAAGGCCTTGGAAATTAAAATACAGATAGCTATGACAAAAAACACTATTGATTTACATGCGCTTATCTAACTAGACCGTTAAAATGACCCCGGTGGCCGAGATGGTAACTCTTGGGCCTCACATTCTGGAGTCCATGGTTCAAAACCCGAAACCGGCCAATTTGAATTTTTTTTTTATTTTTATGTGAGTGTGCGATTGTGATGATATCACAAATCTGTACAGTTCAGGTGATGCAGGAAGATTTTAATCTCATTAAAAAAAACTAGACCTTTGTTCTTCCGTAAGCCCTGCTTAATGAATAAATCTGGAGCTTAACTTGGAAATCAATTTAAAAAAAAAACATATTCTGCATATCATAACTGCAGTCATAACTGTTTAAACAAAAACATACTGGCACTTTGTTACATCAGTTTACCTGATTTTATTATTATTATTATTATTATTATTATTATTATTATTATTATTATGAATCTGGAGCTTATTTAGGAAATCAATTAAAAAACTTACTTTCTGCATATCATATTTGTATAATAACAAAAGCATTCTGTCACTTTGCTACATCAGTTTACCTGATTTTTTTAGTTTAAGAATTATGAATAATTTTATCGAGAATTTTTTAAAATTATTTCAGTACATTTTATGGTATACGATGCTTTCTAAAAAGGTTTCTTCAAATCCCTGTCTTAAAATGAAGGAAAAACTCATAAAAATTTGAAACAAATACATGCAGTGGATACTGAGAAGTGCTACAATTTTCTGAAAAAAATTGTTGTTTTTGGGAGTCGTGCGACAAAGTTTAAGTTTACCTTTTAGTGCATCCCAACTCCATGTGAAGGATTGTCTGGGTCATCCTGCAAGTCATCCTCCAGTCTTCTTTTTCCACTTCTCCTTTGTCTAGCCATCATTTCTACAACTTTTACAGGCCTATCTGATGCCCTAATTCTCTCTTTGTTCATCGCTGTCATTGATTGAACAGTTTCTTCCAACATCAAAAACCATGTAAGGGTTATAAAAAGTAATTATTTAATATACTTATAGTCAAGAAAACACATTGACAGCTACGTCACTTCAAAGAAGAGATTTCAGAGAATAATAAAACACCAAAAAGTGAAAAATTAATATCAAATCTTTTGTGTTCCGGATCCCCTTAACACGTAGGTCCAATATATTTGTGTCAAGATTAACCCCATATGCGGACGAAATCATTGGAGATCGCCAATGTGTATTTAGGCGAAATAGATCAACCATTGATCATATATTTTGTATTCGCCAAATCTTGGAGAAAAAGTGGGAATATAATATGTCTGTTCACCAGATATACATAGATTTTAAAAAAGCATAAGATTCTTCAGTTAGGCAAGACAAATTGTACAATATCCTCATTGCATTTGTGATACCAAAGAAGTTAGTTAGGCTGATCAAAATGTGTCTAAATGAAACCTATAGCAGAGTCATGGTAGGGAAATTTATATCAGATAGGTTTGCCATTAGAAGCGGCTTGAAGCAAGGAGATGCTCTATTGCCTTTACTTTTTAATTTTGCTTTGAAATATGCCATTAGGAAATTCCAGGAAAACAAGGTAGGCCTAGAACTAAAGGGCAGTCACCTGATTTTAGGTTATAGAGATGATGTTTGTCTGTTGAGCAATGATATAAATACAATCGAGAAAAATGCAGTCTTTTCGATGCCTGCAGGAATGTTCAGTTGGAAATTAATACAGAAAAAACTAAGTACATGGTCATGAAACGTCAAAATATACTGATACAAAATATTAGAACAGCCGGTAAATTGTTCGAACAAGCGGATAATTTCAAAAATCTGGGAGCAATAATTACAGATAATAATTACAAATAATATTAAGGCCAAAGTTAAATAGACTCAAATCAGGAAGTGCCTGCTTTTATGCAGTTAAGAAACTTCTCGTCTTTTGTGAAGAAATCTAAAAGCAAAAATTTATAAGACAGTTACCCTGCCGGTTGTATTATATGGATGTGAGACATGGTCGCTTACTCTTTGGGAAGAACATAATCTGAGCGTGTTCAGAAGCAGGTTGCTTAGGAAAATATTTGGGTCTAAGAGAGATGAAAATGGGGACTGGAGAAAAGTGCGTAACGACAAGCTTCATAAGCTCTACACGTCACCAAATATAGTAAGGGTAATTAAATCATGGAGGATTAAATGGGCTGGACATGTTCCACGCATGGGGGAGGAAAACCCAAAGGGAAAAGA
Source organism: Ectobius pallidus (assembly GCA_964059195.1). NCBI lineage: Eukaryota > Metazoa > Arthropoda > Insecta > Blattodea > Ectobiidae > Ectobius > Ectobius pallidus. Next base: position 9,955,840 of record CAXKWD010000001.1, read on the forward strand.
TCACTTGAAAGACCTAGATGCAGGTGGAAGGGCAATATTAGTATAGATTTAAGGGAAGTCAAATTTGCAAGGGATGGTTGGATGGAACTAGCACAGAATAGGGTTGAATGGCAGGCTAAGGTAAGCATGGCAATGAACTTTTGGTTCCATAAAATGTATAATATTTCTTTAGCATACTTAGAAATTGCCTATTGTCATTGAGTGTGTAAGTAAGTAAGATGTGTAATGCACCAAGTATAATATTGCACAATAAATTCAGCAAAGACATTACAACAGATTCAGAAAAGATGGTACCAAAAATGTATTACAACACAATTTCTACTCTGTAACTGAAGATCTGTATATCTAGTAATTTTGTAATGTACAGTAACAAATCCAAAAATTGTTAAAATATATATGAGGAATAAATTTTATTATTATTATTATTATTATTATTATTATTATTATTATTATTATTATTATTATTGTTCTTGTTGTAAAACAGGGATTCAAACATTTAAGGGATATTTTCTTAAAAATTTGTTTGCCTAAAATATTCTGTGTAAAAATTGGTAAAAACTGTTCAATGAACAGTGAACAATATAAAACACATAACATTACCTAATAGGGGACGAAACCATGTAAGGGTTCACTTCTTTCAAAATTAGTTCTGACCAAAATGTTATCCTGGTTCTCTAGGTTCTGTGTGTAAAGCCCAAGAAAAAATCAGTCAAAGAATGTGCATTTGTATGTACATGATAATAGAAATAGTAGAAGTAAAGTGTTCCGTATACAGGCCATGGAGGCCCAGAAGGTTCCAGGAAGTTGAGGCTCCCAGATTTTAGACATTCGGCACATGAAGGTGGTAAGGTTGTGAGCTTCACACACCGGAAACTTTTATCCCCAGGATTGCTCCTGGCCCTCATTTCTGTAGGAGGATGAGATGACCCCAGGGCCATAATGCCACCAGAAGGATTAGGCCAATTGAAAAATTCTGTCATCGGGAATCGGACCCACGACCTTCCAGTTTGTAGCACAGCGCCTCAACCAATATGTTACGGTTTTACCCCAATAATAATAATATAATAATAATAATCATAATCATAATAATAATTTAATTTCATTTATTTATAGATGCTACAGACAATTTTTTACAAATTTTAAATAATAATAATAATAATAATAATAATAGCTGAAAATAAATAAAGGGTGGTTGCCTAGAATTTGATCTCGGTTTTACAGGATACGTGTGTAAAATTGGTTATCAGTACCAAGAACATGTACACTTACTTGTCTAGACCAGAAACATACACATGAAACACTTTCAACGTTATACGTTAGATCAGCGTTTCTCAACCTTTTTGAACCCGAGGACCTCTAAAATGTATAACAAAATTTACAGAACCCTAATTTTACATCCCACTTTTAAAAGAAGGCCTATATTCTTAATATTTACGGTAATAATTATGGGTCATTATAACAAAATATGTCAAAAGATTTTACTTCCTTACTTTCCACTTGCTTTATGATATTCTTAATTATGGTCCGCGGACCATAGCTTCTAAAAAAATTAAGAAAAGAACGTCAAAATTATTTCAGAATTGAAGGTAGAAAATGGACACAAACATTAACTTTCAACTGATTACATTGACAGAACTTAGAATAAAGTCAGTGAAAAATAAACCTGTTCCTAAAAAGTTACATTCATTCTGGATTAACTTCTTCATATCGAGATGTATTGCTGTATACCCCAACTGAATGAAAAGCTGTTACATTCTTCCATCACTACTACCATACATCTTCCTGTATGACTTCAGATTTTCCTGGCATACTGTATGCAGAACGTCGTCTCTGCTTTGCAATCAGAAGTTTCACACTTTTCTAGGCAAAGAGTCAATGCACACATTACATTAGGAAAGGTTGTTCCTCTCATGTGTGAGCTGATGTCTTTTGAGATTCCCTCTTTGGGAAAATCTCTTGGTACATATATCACACGTGAATGGCTTATGTCCAGTGTGAGTAAGCATATGTTTATTGAGATCTCCTCTTCGGTAAAATATCTTGTTACAGATATCACATGTAAATGGTTTATGTCCAGTATGAGTGAGAAGATGTGTTTTGAGATCTCCTCTTCCGTAAAATTTCTTAGTACATATATCACACATGTATGGTTTATGTCCAGTGTGAGTGAAAAGATGTCTTTTGAGATCTCCTCTTCCGTAAAATTTCTTAGTACATATATCACACATGTATGGTTTATGTCCAGCGTGAGTGAGCTTGTGTCTATTGAGAACCTTTCTTTGGGAAAATTTCTTGGCACAAATATCACATGCAAATGGTTTATATCCAGTGTGAGTAAGAATGTGTTTTTGGAGATCACCTTTTTCGGAAAATTTCTTGGCACATATATCACACGTAAATGGCTTATGTCCAGTGTGAGTGAGGGCGTGTCTTTGCAGATCCTTTCTTTGGGAAAATTTCTTGGCACAAATATCACATGTAAATGGTTTATATCCAGTGTGAGTAAGAATGTGTTTTTGGAGAACACCTTTTACGGAAAATTTCTTGGCACATATATCACACGTAAATGGCTTATGTCCAGTGTGAGTGAGCATGTGTCTAATGAGATTCCCCCTTTCAGAAAATTTCTTGGCACATATATCACACGTAAATGGCTTATGTCCAGTGTGAGTGAGCATGTGTCTTTCGAGATGCCATCTTCGAGAAAATTTCTTGGTACATATATCACACGAGAAATATTTGACTGGAGTACGAGTTAGCTGTTTACTGTTTCCAGCAGATGATGAGCTTGTAGAAACAGCAGGCGAGTATGATTGCATTAGCTGATCCTCTACTTCATTATTTAGATGTGAAACTCCTGAAATCTGCTCTAAGTTGTGAATGGTGTTGTATGCTGCAGAATCAGTGTAGTTTCTATTCTCATGTTTGACTTGTGTCTGTATTGTCTCGAAAGTAATTGGTACAGGTTCACTCTTTGTTTGTGTTTCAGGAATCTCTTCCTTTATTTCAATCTTAGTACATTCTGATTTAAGTACAGGCTCCATTCTATATCGTGCACAACTTACATTCACCACACGGCATTCGTTTACTGAACTGAAATTGTAATAATTATTCTTTTCAATTTCTTGCTGCAATACTCCATCTTTTACGTTAAGGTATTATCTGGGGGGCAGTGACTCCTGGAACTACAGCAACTTCTGCACGGTCAACAAATTCTCTCACTGGAGTGTTTGAGAGGCTGATGTTTTCGTACTTCTGGACTTAACACAAATGTAGAGAACATTTTTATCTATAACTCTATGGACATATGGATGGTGGACTTAACTCTCTTTGCCCGCGCACCCCGGAATTAATGACCAATGCCAGCTTCATTACTACTTTTCAGTTTAATACCATAACAAGCTAGTAACATAATGTAAGATAAAATGCTAACATAATAACGAAACATACATAAACATAAATGTTTCGCATTTCCGCCATGTTGCGTGTTTATCTACCGTTTCGCTAGATATCTAGTGATTTGTGGTGCGATAGTTTTTCGGGCGTTTTATCGAACGATTAGCCGCCGTCGAACGTTTCAGAAACGCTTACGGATTGAATAATGCCATCTAGTAGATATCTTACATTTCGGAAACCCGGCCCTAGACAAACACACAAACAAACAAAAGAAGCATGTCGCCCAAAGTTTACTGAGAACTCAATTTTAACTTATTTTTTTTTTTTAAGTGAAACTTCTTTAGCCGCGGTAGGGGTAAATCCAGAGCTTGTGTCAAGCTCAAAAATCGGAATCGAATAGGGATGTAGCTCGCCAAACTTCTCCGACAGATAGCGTGGGTGTACTAGCCGGTATGCGCTAGCCGTTCGTCAGTTGTTTTTCCAGTTGTCTTCTGCTGTCACCATGCTTTTAAATGGCGTCCCAACTTCTCAGTCCGAAAAATATGTTCGTAATTTTATATTTTTATAGAGGACACGAGGATACTATACGTACTTCCTTGTCTACTGGGCCCTTCTAGAATGTTGAAGTGTCAAAAATACGAAAGAAAAATCACAGCAGATAGGCTCTAAATAACACTAAAAAGGAAGGATTAACGAACAAATATTGTGAGATATTTCCGATACAGACGACATTATTTTGTACTTGACTTGCAGTAATATGTTATCAATGTATGAATATTTATATGCAGTGTGGGGATTAGATATTCATTAATTTTTAAATTAATATTAAATATGCCGTGAGCATCGAGAAGATGTTATGGGCCATTTAAAATTAGAGTAAATTACAAATAGAAATAAATTAAAATTACCTAGTAACGCAATGATAATTACAGTACATTGTGTTAGTTTTATACCTTTGTTAAACTGTATCTTTAGTGCACCTTTATATTTAAAGACCACTTCCCTGTTTAATTAATTTAGTTATTTTAGGCCTCTTTATTTTACTTTGCTGTATAAATATGTGTATATTAGGCTACTGTAGCCTTCTATTGCATCTGATAATGATATCAAAATATAAATTCTATCATTTCTAAATAGCCAAGTTAGATTGACGGCCTCGAATAAAAATTGTGACAATAGCGTTGCCAATTTAATAGGCTACATAACTTAACGTATGATAATTATTAAATTCTGCCTTTATAATCTGCTATGTCATGCAATGAAATATTCTTAACAATATTCTGTTTCATAACTAGAAATGAAAATCATGTAACGATGGTCTAGCATAACTTACCGATAATAAAAGGAATAAGAAAGAATGAGGAATGAGAAGAAGATAAAAAGGCCTAATCGATTCCGAAGTTCCCATCTTTTTTAACTACGAGGGACAGGAAAGGTACGTTTTCGTGATGTAAACATATTTTAATATTTTGATTTTGAATACGTTTTTAATATGACGGTATTGGCTAAATATGCATTTGATATAGAAAATAAATAATATTAAAAATGTCAATTAGTATTTTACTGTCTGAACCCTAGAGGTATATTCTTTTAGTTACTTTGAATCATACCCAATCGCCAAATTAGCAGTACTGTATATAAATATTCATATCTGCATAACATTTTGTACGTCGGGAACATAGTATTGTAGTTAATAGCGGGCATTTCTCACAGTATTTGTGAGCTTATTCTTCTTTATTTTCGACTTTATTGCGTCTATCTTTTGCAATTTTTCTTTAAGTTTTTTCATGTAAATATATTCTGGAAGTGTCCAGTATACAAAGAAATGCGCCTAGTAGCGTTTTACCCGCTACAAAAAAAGAAAAGTTCGAACGTATTTTTCAGTCTGCTAATATGAAACGCCATTTAAAAGCATGGAACCACCAGACAACAACTCGAAAAACAAGTGACGAACAGCTAGCGCATACCGGCTAGAGCAGTGGAGACATCTGTTGGTTCTAGTTCGCTACATAGGGATGTAGCTCCCCAAACTTCTCTGACAGATAGCGTGGGTGTACTAGCCGGTATGCGCTACCCGTCCGTCACTTGTTTTCCAGTTGTCGTCTTGGTCTGCTGGCACCATGCATTTAAATGGCGTTCCATCTTGCCAGTCCGAAAAATATGTTCGAGGCTACTTAAAAAATTTCCTTGTCTACTGGACCCTTCTAGAATGTTTAAGTGTCAAAAAGACGAAAGAAAAATTACAGCAGATAGGCTCTAAATATTTAATTTATTGAACACAATGTGTATGTAATAATATAAGTAATACAATCAAATTTTAAAATTGTCATCGTTAGCATAGTATCTTAGGGATTCAGTCCTCTCTGTACAATCTATACTATTTCCAACTAAAGAATAAAGTAGATGTAAACAAACACAAGCAAGCAATGAAAAGATTAAATAAGATTATATATCAATCAATCAATCCTTTATTGTCAGAGAACATTATATAAATGCCATGACAACGTCAAATTAATATAAAATAATATGCAATATAAAATAATACACAAGAACAATATAAATTTGCAGTACAAGAACCATTCCTAGAAACACAAAATACCATGGTTAAAATATATCAAAGAAATCATCAACAGTGTACAGACAATTTGAGGCTAGAATTTCCCTAAGAAAGTTTTTAAAATTGGTAAATGCCAACTCTTTAACATTTGAAGGAAGAGAATTATACAGCCTAGTTGACATTGCATACCAGTTTTTCATTGAGTTACTATAATGGTGACTCGGATATTTCAACTAAAACAAAAATAAGAATTATACAGTTTACAGTGTTTCCTGTGGTATTATATGGTAGTGAAAGTTGGACATTAAGGAAAGCAGAGAGGGAAAAATTAGATGCGTTTGAGATGTGGGTGTGGAGGAAACTATTAAAGATAACATGGACTGAAAGAAGGACTAATACATCAATCTTAGAAGTTATAAAACCAGATTTGTTACTGGAAGCATTAGCTGTGAGAGGAAAATTAAAGTATTTTGGACATATCATGAGAAAGACACAATCATTAGAGAAGGACGTAATGCTGGGTAAAATGGAAGGAAAGAGAGGAAGAGGTAGAAAAAGATTTTGATGGCAATCCGAGATATGTAATGTCATCAACATGAAATGGGAGGAGGCAATACGTGTTGTTCAAGATAGGGTCGAATGGCGGAAACTGGTCGACAGCAAAACCAGAGAAAGGAAAAGACAGTTCCAATAATTTCGGCTGGCAACCAACTGCCTTGCAAATCCAATTTATGGATCACCAGGAATCGCTTGCGATTCGATAGGGACTACTACTATTATTCGCACACTTTATCTTGAGCTCAACACTCCATAATGGTGAAACCCGTCCATATAAAGAAGGCCTCGGTCGAAAAAATGAAGAACGCGACCCGTCCCCAGTATTGCCATACCCAAAAACTTCCCGTTGGGGCATTCTTGAGCTACCGTCAATTTTTTTATTTGTCTACATCATATTATTCTTAAAATGACAGAATAAATCCAGGGATATTAGAAGAACAGTAGGCCTACTGGTGTTGTGGAAATGGTCGATATAAGTGACAACGAAGTTAAAAATAACGATTCTTTAAACCAAGAAGTATCGGAAATCAGCGAAATAATGAACCAAATAAATGAAATGGAAGGAAAAGCAATTTAATGTGTTTTAAGCTGAAGCTGTCGTTGGGGAAAAGAACAAGTCAAGTTTTATTATTTCGTTGGCCATTGTGTTGTATTAATTACTTACAAACTTTCGCGAAAGGTATTTAGTTAATTTACATCAATTCAGGCATATGAAAGTGCGTATTCAAGTAGGCCTACATGTACAATGATAATAATAATAATAATAATAATAATAATAATAATAATAATAATAATAGTTTATTCATCCTCTGAACATTTACATGTTATGGGATATGTTTCCTTTTCAAGATCAGACAGAGTTGTGTTACAGTTTGCATATACAACAGAGAGAGAAAACATTAAATCAACACTCCCATTGGCTGACAACGACCTTGCATGTCATTGGTCTGTTCCATACGGTCCTGCAACCTCTACATATAGCTAAATAATGCATAACACTATCCACATAGTTAAGTGCGCGAAGCGGAGGCGGCAGCCGAAGCGAAGCGCCCTTGCATTTTCGAATAATGTACGATACACTGTTTGTCGGTTTCGAAAATGTGACATATTATATCTTCCGGAGGGTAGTCTGACCATTATTATGTTGGCAGCTGATTCCAGCACCACGTGACCCATTGGCTTCTTCCCAGCATGCACATGCGCTGTTTCTAGCAGCTGATTCTGTATTATTGTGATTCCTTTCTGAGCGCCATTTTAGGTTAGTTTTTTGTGAACTTCTTACCGATTTTACCCATATTTAAAATATTCTTAGAAACAAAATGTGCCTATATATGGATTCTAAAACTTCTGGAGAATAATATTACATGAAATTTTGCCGTTTTTCGTGTGTAAAAAACAAAATTTACGAATCCACTAGAATGGGAAAGTAACCCCAATCTTATTTACATTTATTTACAGTGAAAATAATTCAGCATTGTGGCATTTTTCTTCAAATTCCTCTACACTGTATATGGTATTCTTTGTTAAAAATTTTTTGATGTAGGTCATGAAGTGTTTTGTTTTGAGGTTTCTAATTTTGTGTGGGAGGTTATTATATAGTTTGGGACCTATGTGCTTATAGCTATTGTGTGTTTTTGATAGTCTTAAGTATGGGGTGTCTAGGTCTGTTTTTTGCCTTGTGTTGTGGGTATGGATCTGACTGCGTTCACTACGACTTGCTACGACTTTTAAACTATTTTCTATATTCTGAAGACCGGGAGAGAAATAATTGTCTAAATAGGCGTAAATATATTACTTTATTCATTTCTCCAGCGATATATTCTAGCCTATTATAATATCTGAATCAATATAAAATCTTTAGTTTGGTAGCGAGAGTTGAAAGTGCTACAAATTACAGTTAGTTCCATTGAGTACCAGTATAAAACTACACACGTTATATTTTCTGGTAGTTGGCAACCCTTCAGAAACAACGTCAATTTCAACTCACCGCCTTCTGCAATAGTCAGTCTCATATACTGCATGCAAAATCAGCTCCCCTCACCCCCGAATTTTTTCGGCTCAAGATAAAGTGTGAGCATTATACTAAACAAACACACTGACATGTATTACTCCGCGACCATGTGTTCGTTGACACATTGCAGACGACGCAATTTCAATGCAAGAGGAACACGTTAATATTGATCAAAGTAAGCTAGCATCTACAGAAACAAAGCTGGATTTCACAAATATTACATATGCCTACGTTTAAAATGCTAATGCACTGTAATATTTCAATGTCATAATGAAAATCTACCTACTGCAAAATGTATTAAAAACATTGAAGATCACAGTTTTTTCGCCGCTATTTAACGGCTTTCCTCGCTTGTGCTTAACAACACGAGGTGGTGAGGCCTGATTTGCTTCAGCCAAATACTCTCAATAAGTAATACCGTCCACTCTAAAGTTTTGGAAAAATTATGCACACAAAAATTTCATCATTCTTAAAATATCAGAAATGCCTCTCGGAACACCAGCATGGGTTTGTTTCCAAGAAATCAACCACAACAGGGATATTTACAGCCTTGGAAAAAATCCACCAGCAACTGAATGAAGGCAAACAGACATTAGGCATATTCGTAGACCTGTCGAAAGCCTTTGATAGCATTCAACATGATATCCTCTTTGAAAAACTTAGCAACTATGGAATTCGTGGAACTGTTCTTAAATGGATAAAATCGTATCTCTCTATGAGAATGCATGGCGTTCCACACACACACTTTTTTTTTTAAACACAGGTAAAATGTTCCCACAGCTGAATTCTACTGTAGCTGCTCTAAATATTTGGTATTATATTTAAAATAAATGCTATAGGCCTATTTTAATTCAATGAATCCCATTGTAGCTGTCTAAATAAAGGCCTGCGGGGCCAAAGACACTGCTGCTCAGTGTAGCTAATAGTGCAGAAAAGTCACAACGATCATTTTTGTTTGATTTTGCTCTAATATACTTATTACATGTGACATAATAGAATCGTAATGATGTCCATAATGATGATACATTCATTATAACGTAGGTGTGATGTCGATTATCGAACATGTAACAAATGTAGCAAATGAAACTGCATAATAAAGAATCATTATTTTAAATTAATTCAATTCTGCTCTTATTAATTTTCATATTATACTGAATTAAACTCTTTGTGTGTTGCAAACATCCGTTGATTAAAAAATAAAAAAAAAATAATAAAAAAAAAATAAATAAAAAAACACCAAGAAGAAGCGTCAACTTGACTAAATACCATTTGCAGCCATCTGTCACAGAAGACAAGAACTACAAGTAAGGGCCCTTTCACACGAGTCAACAAGTTGATTACACAAGTTGAACGGGCGGGTGTCAGGAAGTGTAACGATATAGCAAATATATGGGAATCGCTCGAACCCTTTCACACGCAGTCAACTCTAGCGCCCAAGCACATTCTCAGCCGGCACACGAGCCGCTACCGTTCTCATCCTAACTATAGGCTATTCCACATTGAGAAAAAAGCATTGCTCTTATGGGCTACACCAGGGGTGCTCAAACGGTCGATCGCGATCGACCGACAAGTCGATCGCGAGTGCTTTTTGAGTAGATCTCGAGAAGAAAAAAAATTTTAATAAGTAGGTAGGTAACTAATAAAATAACACTGCTTGCGGCAAAAGGTGGCTTTATCAAAGGAACGCGCGGCACTTGTCAAAGAAAAGCAGCGTTGTTTCTAGACTAGACAGTGGAGTCTAGTCTAGAAACAACGAGAGACAGTACAGTCTAGTTTCGGGCGGCGCGTTTGACGGGAACATTCGAGACTTTCGTTCACGCCGATATAAATGTTGCGCCTGCAGGAATTGGAGTCATTCTGAATTGTAACTTGATGGCGATACTACGTCGATAAGTACAAAGTTTATTATTAAATAGTGGAAAATGAGTGCAGTGAAGAAATCTAAAACGTATCATTTTAATAAGGATTGGGAGGAAGAATTTTTCTTTTGTATGGTGAAGGATAAGTGCATTTGTGTTATTTGTCGTGCGTCAGTTGCAATACCTAAGCGTGGTAACTTAGAGAGGCATCATAAAACGGTTCATAAAAACTATGAAAAGGATTTTCCGCCACAGAGTGAATTAAGAAAACTAAAGGTACGTGATTTGATATCTTGTTTGAAAAAAGAACAATCCATGTTCACAAGACCAGTCAAACAATCAAAAGCTGCTACGATCGCGTCATTTAAAATATCTCATATATTGGCGAAACACAAGAAACCATTCGAAGATGGATCGGTGGTGAAGGAAGCATTTATTGAAGCGGGTGAGACTTTATTTGGAGATTTTAAAAATAAAACAGAAATCATGTCTGCTATTAGAGAACTTCAGTTATCTCGTCCGACTGTCACAAGGCGTATTGAAGTCATGAGCCAGGACATCGCAGATAAACTAAAACATGATATCATGGAATGTACATACTTTTCTTTACAGTTCGACGAATCCACCGATATGACAGACACTGCCCAGCTGTGTATTTTTATTCGGATGGTATTCAATGACATGTTGGCTAAGGAAGAATTTTTGACAATCATACCTCTGAAGGGGAAGACCCGTGGCGAAGATATATTTGACGTTTTCTTCAATTTTGTAAAAAACTACGAGCTACCAATATATAAATTAGTGTGCATTACAACCGATGGAGCACCAGCAATGACTGGAAACAAAAACGGTTTTGTGGCATTGTGTCGAGCTAATGAAGAATTCCCTTCATTTTTTTCATTCCATTGCATTATACATCAACAAGTTTTGTGTTCAAAAGTTTTAAACACGGAGGAAATTATGGGCATTGCGACAAAAATTGTGAATTCCATCCGTGCACGTAGCTTGCAACGGCGGCTCTTTCAGTTGCAGTTGGAAGATAGGGAGTCAGCTGAACACACTGATTTAGTTCTTCACACGGACGTCAGGTGGTTGAGTCGCGGAAAATTCCTAGAAAGGTTTCAAGAATTATTGCCCGAAATAACAGCTTTTCTAGACGAAAGAGGTGATGACACTCAGATTTTGAAAAACGAAAAATGGCTAAATGATTTGGCATTTTTGACTGACATCACAATGCACTTAAACACCGTTAACTTGGAGCTTCAAGGTAAAGGAAAAACTATTATTGAGATGATTAGCGCAGTAAACGCATTCAAAAGTAAATTGCAACTTATGATAGATCAACTGAAAAGAAAGGATCTGAAACATTTTCCGTCTTTGAAAGCAAGGATTCCTCAGTTGAATTATGATACGTATGAGGCTGAATTATCAAATATTTTGGGACAATTCGAAATGCGTTTTCATGATTGCAGTAAATTGGAAAATATAGCATCATTTATGAGTTATCCTTTTTCATGTAAAAACATTGAGGAATTAGCTACTGAAATAGCCAGTCAGTTTAATATGAACTCATGTTCTGTTGAAAATGAGTTGGTGCAGATTATATCAGATATACATCTCAAAGCTACAGCATCTGATACAAATTTCTGGTGTTTTATATCTGAAGATAAATATCCGAATGTAAGGCAAATCGCCCTTCAACTGACGGCATTTTTTGGGTCAACTTACTTGTGCGAGTCTGCATTTTCTGAAATGAAGATAATTAAGTCAAAATATCGCAATCGACTAACTGACGATCATATGTCATCATGCTTGCGATTAGCACTCAGTGGTTACGTACCATCTTATGAAAAGTATGCTGAGGACATGCAGTGCCACGCTTCAACATCCAAAGCCACTCCTTAGTTAAGTTTAACACCATATGTAACTCTTTTGTTTTGTAACAACCAATAAACTCGCAATTTTGAATAACTATGAGTTTTTTCATTGATATTGTAGAGAAGAACCTAACTAAACCTAACCCAAACCTTGACTAAAATAATGTACCTATACTGCGCAGAAAGCTAATATCTATATATGCTACGGTACGCCCTACCTAGGTAGGTAGGGTGTATCGTGTATGTACGACAACCCTGCATCACACACACTTGCAGTCTCTCAGAGTCGATCGTAAGTAGTCTAAAAATATTGAGGTAGATCGCCAGCAGTTCAAGTTTGAGCACCCCTGGGCTACACGGTTGCCGTGAATCACCTACCCGAAAGACAGAGATGACAATAGTACCATTAGCACCTCTCTTTCTAACAAAGTACAGCGTGCACATAACTTTCAGACACCCGTCAGTTAACGTTGGGCCTGCCAACTGACTCTCTGTTCTGTGAGGCAATAACTAATAAAATTATTCTATTAACAGTATAATGAAACGATGATACATTCGCGCATCAATAAACGTAAAATAGTAGGCCTACAGTGTTTCGTTTAATTTCGCTTCACAACTAGCCATGACAATTGATATTTCCATCACTGAATTATGCTGTACTGAAACTTAATAAAATTAAGAACTGATTATTAAATTTAAATGAAGTTAACAAGAGACAGTAATATTCTGAATACTCGTCACCGCTGGAAGTCGGGTACGGCACAGAGGGAACTCCTTGTTCATTAGCAGGAATGCATTCGTTCTATTGTGGTTGCCTTATATACGTCAGTTCAAATATTAGCGTAAGTACTACTATAATAATACAAATAATATTAATATTAATGATATGGCGCATGGGATGCATGGGACCTGGGTTCGATTCCCGGGCCTAGGTGGGATTTTTCCTCACCTGTGAGGCGAATGTCGGGTAACTTTTAAGCCCTTGTAGTTCCAGGATATCATTTGACCGTCATTTCATTATGATCATCATCATCTCATCCATGCCTTGTTCGGCATGAGTGTGTGAGCAACTGGTGAAATTAGGGAGGTAGATCATGGTTCTCATTCACAGCATTCAGGATCAAAGATAATGACGGAGGTCGGTTTTCAAAAAAGAAACCGTGAACTTTCCGGCGGATTCCAGCCCTCACAAAATCTGAATATGTTTCTTTCCTGCTGTTCTTCCTTACTCGTTTCAATGTCTTCTTCTTTCTCGGAGTCACAATAGGCCCGCGCGAAGCTTCGTTTCTAATTTTAAATATTGACGACAGTGACGCGCCTGTCGCTTCGGCACATTCTTCTCTTTTCTCTTTCGTAGTTTTACCTCTCCCTTGTAGGGACCTTTATGTGGCCCGCGCCTTACCGGGCCGCGACCTGTCAGGAGAGGAATGAACTATGGATCACAACACAGACAGACATACTTTTTTGACCAGACAAGGACATGGAGGGCCTCCCCGGATGAGTGATCAGCCCAATGCCGGGGCCTCCTCCGAGACAACAAGAAACACAACACACACTCACTCACTCAGAACAAGGCGAGGATGGGGATGAAGATGATAATGGCGTCCAGATGATACCCGGGGACCACAAGGGCCTAAAGTTACCTGACATTTGTCTCACAGGTGAGGGAAAACCCCGGAAAAAACCTCACGACCAGGAATCGAACTAGGGCACGCTGCGTGAGAGGATTGGACGCATCCCCTGAGCCACAGCGGTGGACCTGCACATTCTTCTGTGTAGTAATTAACACTATGTCTAGGATCCCTACATTTAATATATTCCTATACTTGGAACACAATTTTTCATGAATCACTATTTAATACTTTGCCCTGTTTGCGTTTCACAAACGCCTTCACTGTACAACACAGCTGCCACTGATAAGTAACCTCCGCTACTGTAGCTGCATTTGCTTAACTGTAAAATTTTACCCTTAACTGTACCATCCCTCCTTTTGACGCCTCAGGCCTGCATTCCAAAGCGGATTACCCCTCGTTAAAATTGGCAATGCAGCTCAATGCCGCTCTGCGAAATAGTTTTCTTACGTTATTAAAATAATTGTATTTCCTCTTAATTTTAGTAGTATTGAGACATTTAGCATATGAAAATGAAATTGTTCTTACTGAAGATGTGTTTAGTGAATTAAAATGTATTATTTGAAGTCTACAAAACAAGGAAATTTACGTGTAAAGATCGACTGCAACTCTCCCATATAACCCAATGCTTTTTTCTCAATGTGGAATAGCCTATAGTTGACTCAACTAAAAGGACATTACAAAGCATTAGTCCATTCACACGAGGCACCTAGTTGAGTCAAGTGAGAGCAGAATGGAGGGCGTTCCATCTGTCGTTTTCAATACCGAACAATTCATAGAAGATATCCATAGTAATCTTGCAATATGGCAGGGGTGCCCACAGGGGGGGAGGGTTAAGACGCAGACTGCGTCATTGAAATTTCTGGGGGGGAAATATTATCGTTTTATGAATTTTCTGGGGGGGGGGGTTGAAAATTGTTGCAAAATTAGCGTTTTATATGTTAAAAATAAAAACGGTCAAATTTTATAACTTCAAAAGGTTTCCTCTAACAGTGGATTAGGAAAGGGGGGTCCATGGATTTTGGACCCCCAAAAGTTAAAACCTAAAATTCTATATTTGTATTTAAAACAATATTTATTTATTTAAACAAGATTTGTTGGTGTGTCAAATATGATATAGCAGTTATTTTCTTTTCATAACATAATGATAGGCTTATTATATCTACTGTTCCATGTTTTTTTACTTTTTATTATTTATTTATTTATTTATATTTATACAAAATATTTACACAATATATATGTGTTATTCAACTTTTCTTATAAATAGTAATAAGTATTATAACTTAAGTAACAATATCTTGTTTAAGTTGTCATGTATTAGAGTACAGTAAACAAATTTGCTAACTAGTTTTTCATTGCTAAAATAGCATAAAATGTGATTTTCATTAGTGCAACATTTAAAAATTTCCCGGGGGTGGACACCTGACTTAGGTAACATTTTCTTGTTTACATTGGCACGTCTTAGAGTACGGTAAAAAAATTTCCAAACTAGATTTTGAGTGCTAAAATAGCGTAAAATGTGATTTTCATTAGTTCAACATTTAAAAATTTCCCGGGGGTGGACACCTGACTTAGGTAACATTTTCTTGTTTACATTGGCACGTCTTAGAGTACGGTAAAAAAATTTCCAAACTAGATTTTGAGTGCTAAAATAGCGTAAAATGTGATTTTCATTTGTTCAATATTTAAAAATTTTCCAGGGGTGGAGGCCCCACTTAGGTAATGATTTCTTCATTGGCATGTCTTAGAGTATGATAAACAAATTTCCTAACTAGTTTTTGAGTGCTAAAATAGCATAAAATGTTATTTTCATTAGTTAAATATTTAAAAATTTTCCGGGGGTGGCCCCCTACTTAGGTAATGATTTCTTATTTACATTGGCATGTCTTAGAGTATGGTAAACGAATTTCCTAACTAGTTTTTCTGTGCTAAAATAGCGTAAAATGTGATTTTCATTAGTTCAATATTTTAAAATTCTCTGGGGATGGACCCCCGACCCCCATTTTGGGGGGTATTTCAAACTCCCCCGGCATTTTCTACCCTCCCCGCAATTATTTTATGGCTACTTATTTTGATGCACTTATTATATTATTATAATTATTAATATAATGTTACAAAGTGGCCCAAGAAGTTAATGCAACAAAAAATAAATAAATTTAAAAAAAAATCCACCCCAGAAAATATCATATGGGTGCCCTTGTCGATAGCCAATCAGGTTGGGGGTGAGCAATGAAGTTGGGGGGGTGAGTCATGAAGCTTGAGGGGGGTGGGCACCCCTGAATATGGGATATGAGGTGTGAAGAATACAAAGACAAAATTAAAAGGAGTGAAGGTTGGAGGGAAGTGGCACGGAAATGCTATGCCGATTTTAATAGCATGGAGCCTGCCAAACAAGGTGCAATCGGTAGATTAGATTAGATTAGATAACGGGGGGCTTGAAGAGAGTTTAGAGACCTCCCGCACGTCAGCCTAAAAGGCTTATTGTGCTGCCCCTTTTGGTAGAGAAGCTCTTGTTGGCTTCCTTTCCCAAAGTCTTCCCTGGATATTTGCCAGGGTAGTGCAGTCAAGCAGGGTATTGGATACTCCTTCCTCCTGCTTGCTTATGCTTTGCGCCTCGTCCCATTGGGCGAGAAGATCTCATTGTTTCCCAAAATCTGTTCCTTGAACAAGGTGTAGTATTTTGGTTCCAATGTCCTTTTCATTCCCTAGGTCTTCCCTGGATATAGAGAGAGTGAACCTCTTTCTTGCCAGGGCTGGGCAGTCGAACAGGATGTGTGAGGCCGTCTCTTCATCCTGTTTGCATAATCTGCAGATGGGATCATCCTCATAGAGTCCCACTTTGCGTAGATGTTTTCTGAAGTGACCATGCTCAGATATTAACGCAACCACTTTCCTTATTCCTCTTCTGTCCAATTTTAGGATAGATGAGGAGATAGTGTTGCTTGGACCCAGGACCAGTTTCCTGGCCTGTCTTTGTCCTGGATAGGTTTGCCACCTAAGTTGGTGTCTTTCCCTGGTCCATGTTTTAACCGAGGTTTTAGCAGTATTTGTGCTGATTCCTACCACGGGTTCAGGGCCGACAAAGGGTATCTGTGCACCCTTTTTTGCCAGTTGATCTGCTTTTTCATTTCCTAGAATTCCCTGATGCCCAGGCACCCACCTTAGTTCAAGACTATTGTGGGATGAAAGGGCAGTGAGGGAATTCAAACGTTCCCATACCAGTTTTGATTTTACCTGGTCTGAGGAGAGCGCATTTAAAGCACTCTGGCTATCTGTGAGGATGAGAATTCGCTTACCACGGTAGCCTCTCTCAATTCCTCTGAGTGCACAGCTCAAGATAGCAATTATTTCTGCTTGAAAAACTGTGCAGTATTTTCCAAGGCTTATACTGACGTTTGTCCTTGGAGATAGGCTAAATATGCCTGCACCTGATTGATCCCCTATGCGGGATCCATCCGTGAACCACACAAGTTGATCCCGTCCTTTATCAGGTGTAATTCCTCCACTCCAGTCATTTCGAGAACCAAGAGTGGTCTCGAAAGGAGGAAAGGAACAGTGTTGAGTATTCATGAGATCTGACCTCATATTCAACTCTGTAGTGTCCAGGAAGCTTAATATGGAGGTATGGGCAGTTGCTGAGCTGCTGTTCCTCCAGTTCCCTGTTTGTACTAAGCGATGGGCAGTGAGCCTGGCCTCCGCTTGTAAGTAAATGTCCATGGGTGGGAGGTTCAACAGAGTCTCCAATGCAATGGAAGGAGTACTTCTGAAAGCCCCCGTAATACACAGACATGCTAGTCTCTGTAGCTTGGTAAATTTTCCTGCTACAGTTATTTGTAATGTTTTGCGCCACCAAACGATGGCACCATAAGATATCTGGCACCTGACCATTGCAACATATAGCCAATGGCTTATGCAAGGTTTTAGGCCCCAGGTTGTTCCAATAGTGCGTTTGATGGTCACAAGTGACCATCTAGCTCTACGAATGGTATTTTCGATGTGGTTGTTCCAAGTCAGTTTCTTATCTAGTACAAGGCCTAGGTATTTAACTGATTCGGAGTATTCCAGGATTGAATCGCCTAGTTTAAGTTTACCCAGGTCCTTCAAGTTCCTCCTGTTTGAAAAAGGGACTACAACTGTTTTGCTAGGATTAATAGACAAGCCTTCCTGCTTGCACCAGTTGTGAATTTTCCTCAGACCACGATTCATCATGTCTGAGACTGTATTGGGAAATTTCCCAAAGACAACAAGTGCTATGTCATCTGCATAGCTTTGTATGTAATATCCTTCCTGGGTCATTTCTTTGAGAAGATCATCCACCACGAGACTCCACAATAGGGGAGAAAGAACCCCCCCTGTGGGCATCCCCTCGTGGCGACAATTCCCATTGTAGCCCCAAGAAGGTTGGCTATAATTTTCCTGCTCCTGAGCATGGAGTTTATCCACAGATATATAGAGATAGATCGGCAATGGTGTATGCTTTACTATTGGCGGCAGTGAAGCCACGTTGATGCACGGACCGTCATATTACTACACTGTAGCAGCTGATCGAGTACAAGCCACAAGAGCGTTACAGCGATGTGAATTTTAGCATTTTAGCTAATAATGTAATTGGACTGAGGAGTATAAATACTTTTTCTAAAATGGTGAATACCTGTGTGGTATTCGGGTGTAATTTTTCTTACTACGGCAGAAAGAAACAAGGAAAGGAACACGTTTCAATACATTCGTAAGTAGGCCTTTCATTATTATTGTTAGCCCAGGGGTGTCCACGGGGGGGGGGGTTAAGACGCAGACTGCGTCATTGAAATTTCTGGGGGGAGGGCATAATATTATCATTTATGAATTTTCTGGGAGGGGGTTGAAAATTGTTGCAAAATTATAGTTTTATATGTTAAAAATAAACACAGTCAAGTTCTATAACTTCAAAAGGTCTCTTCTAATTCTTTATAAAGATAAAGATGAAGAATTTCGACAGCCACGGGCGCCCATACCCGGGGGCGGTGGGGGCGCAAGGAAAAAATGTATATTAATAATTATTATAGTCAGGTGATTTTCTTTTAAGACAATTATTTGAATTGCAGAAGTTTTACCAAATCAACAACATGGAAGCAGAATCCACAGTGGATTAGGTTTGGACCCCCAAAAGTCAAAACCTAAATTTCTATATTTGTATTTTTTAAAAAATTATTTAATTGAACAAGATTTGTTGGTGTGTCAAATATGATATAGCAGTTATTTTCTTTTCATAACATGATGAGTAGGCCTATTATGTCCACTGTTCCATGTGTTATTCAACTTTTCTTATAAATAGTAATAAGTATTATAACTTAGGTAACAATTTATTGTTTAAGTTGCCATGTCTTAGAGTATAGTAAACAAATTTGCTAACTAGTTTTTCAGTGTTAAAATAGCGTAAAATGTTATTTTCATTAGTTCAACATTTAAAAATTTCCCGGGGGTGGACACCCGACTTAGGTAATATTTTCTTGTTTACATTGGCATGTCTTAGAGTATGGTAAACAAATTTCCTAACTAGTTTTTGAGTCCTAAAATAGCGTAAAATGTGATTTTCATTAGTTCAGTACTTAAAAATTTTCCGGGGGTGAACCCCCACTTAGGTAATGATTTCTTATTTACATTGGCATTTCTTCGAGTATGGTAGTAGTATAGAGTACCCTATACAGCGGTTTGAGGGGAAATGGAGTGGGGGGGGGTGATGACGTCATAGTAGTGGGGGTAGAGGGGAGGGGAGAAGGCGTGGCCATGGAGGGGGAAGAGGAGGGGCCCTTGGAGGGGGAAGAGGAGTGGCCATTGGAGGGGGAAGAGGAGGGGGTGATGGGAGTGGTCATTGGAGGGGGAAGAGGAGGGGGTTAAGGGATAGAGGAGGGGCTAGATGTTAGGACGCCATCTTGTCCACCATCTTATCCGCCATTTTGAATCCGCCATCTTATCCGCCATTATGAATCCGCCATTATTGTTCTACACTTACGCCCTCTGTCGTCATCAAGTATGGAGGGGCGCCAAATTCAAATTTCGAAAATGGAAGAGGGGGTTAAGTATAAAATTTATATTTAACGCAGAAGTGAGCTAAGTCAAAACTGTATTATTTTAAATGGCGGTATATTTGAAATTCAAAATGGCTGCTGGCGATATCTACTGGGCGTAATGCAAGAGTAGGTTAAGTATAAAACTTATATTTAATGTAGAAGTGAGCTAAGTCAAAAGGGTTGCAGGCATTGTCGACTGCCGCCAATTCAAAATTTGAAAATCACAGACAAGATGGCGACTTGTACCGAAAATGCAAGAGTCTTATATGATTTGTAGAGTACTCATCAAAAGCTTTTCAAAGATACCCCACAAGACGTGGTTTTCAAAAATTTGAATTTTCCATCCCATGTCAAAATGTATTTTTTTTTTTTAAATGGATGTATATTTTAAAAAATCAAAATGGTTACTAGTACTCATCAAGAGCTTTTCAACGATACCTCACAAGACATGTTTTCAAAAATTTTGAATTTTCCAACCCCCACCCCTACTCATACCCTCAAAAACCCTGAATCATCCTTGTCATTGTAAACTCGATAGGTAGTACTCTAATTAATTCATGCAAAGTTTTTTCCCTCTATACTTCATAAAGGCCGGGATATAAATTTTTCAAATTTTAACCCTCCCTCAACCCACCCCTTGGGTCGATTTTACTCCTTAAAGAACTTGTCCTAACTATGGGGCTTAGAAATAACATATTAAAAATTGGTTCGATTATCTTCAAATTTACAACCGCTAGCGTGTAATAAATACGTACAAACCCCCTCCTTAAAGATCATTCCCTTGAGCCGATTTTGTTCCTTAAAGAACTTGTCCTAACTATGGGGCTATGTCTAGTTAAGCCTTTAAAAAACCATTACACTACAGAGGCTTTAGCAATGTTATGAGCGCCCCCTTTGCTATCGTGCAAACTATTTGGGACTAGAAATAACATATTAAAATTTGGTTCAAATATCTTCAAAAATTACGTTAGCTATCTGTAAATACGTACGTAATGAATACCATGTGAGAAAAATACCTGAACACAATAATAATAATAATGACTAAAGGCCTGATTCATCATCTCCTATAGAAAAAACCCCAAGGTTAATTGTGATCCATCTACAGAATTATGTAAATAATACGTCAACAGGAAAAACATCTCATACTGTTGTTGAAGAAAAGAGATCACGGATGTTTACAAAATAACTCAGTCAACTTTTGCTATAAATACCCTGATCCATTAACGATAATTAAAACACAGAGAAGTTTAGTTTTCTGTAAAACAGCTGTGTTCCATGAAGATATAGACTCCTCAGCTGTTGATTTATAAGGTAAGTAATATTTATATCAATTTCTTTTTTACCTATATGTGTGTCATATCATGTAAAGAAACTATACTAATAGATCTAAAGATGTGTTTGTGTACTTTGTGATATGTATCTAGTGTGCCTTTCGTTTTAATTAAAGTTGAGGTATCAAAATTAATTTTGAAAACTTGAACAACTAATTATGTTTAAATTAAACCATGTGGCGCTACATCCATGAAAAGACTAAGCCTATCACCCAACTGCTACTCATTTTAACATAGACAGATGGGAATGTGATAAATACCTAAAACTATTTTTATTCCGATTAATAAATTAAACACCGTGGCGCTACATCCCTGAAAGGACTAGGCCTGTAAGTTATGTGTGTGCGTTTCATTAATTAAACTTAAGGTATCAAAATTAAATTTGAAAACTTGAACAACTAATTATGTTTAAATTAAACCATGTGGCGCTACATCCATGAAAGGACTAAGCCTATCACCCAACTGCTACTCATTTTAACATAGACAGATGGGAATGTGATAGATACCTAAAACTATTTTTATTCCGATTAATAAATTAAACACCGTGGCGCTACATCCCTGAAAGGACTAGGCCTGTAAGTTATGTGTGTGCGTTTCATTAATTAAACTTAAGGTATCAAAATTAAATTTGAAAACTTGAACAACTAATTATGTTTAAATTAAACCAAGTGGCGCTACATCCATGAAAGGACTAAGCCTATCACCCAACTGCTACTCATTTTAACATAGACAGATGGGAATGTTATAAATACCTAAAACTATTTTTATTCCGATTAATAAATTAAACACCGTGGCGCTACATCCCTGAAAGGACTAGGCCTGTAAGTTATGTGTGTGCGTTTCATTAATTAAACTTAAGGTATCAAAATTAAATTTGAAAACTTGAACAACTAATTATGTTTAAATTAAACCATGTGGCGCTACATCCTTGAAAGGACTAAGCCTATCACCCAACTGTTACTCGTTTTAACATAGACAGATGGGAATGTGATAAATACCTAAAACTATTTTTATTCCGATTAATAAATTAAACACCGTGCCGCTACATCCCTGAAAGGACTAGACCTGTAAGTTATGTGTGTGCGTTTCATTAATTAAATTTAAGATATCAAAATTAAATTTGAAAACTTGAACAACTAATTATGTTTTAAAATAAACACTGTGGCGCTACATCCATGAAAGGACTAAGCCTATCACCCAACTGCTACTCATTTTATCACAGACAGATGGGAATGTGATAAATACCTAAAACTATTTTTATTCCGATTAATAAATTAAACACCGTGGCGCTACATCCATGAAAGGACTAGGGCTATACCTAAAACTATCTTCTATACAGATTAATAAATTAAACACCTATAGGAGTTGGATTATGTAAACTAATATATGAAGTTAGGAGGGGAATACAGAAATAACAATGTGTAAATAAGATGATATATGAAGAATCTGTTTTATTATAACATAAAAGTATACATCAATGTCAAATATCCATCTATAACCCCTTGAATGAGCAGTAGATAACTACACATTGACCAATGATAGATTGTGTGCTCGTGAGTTGGGGTACGGTCCATTGTAAAGGAGTTTAAAAATAGAGTCTCCTCTATTGATACCACTGATTTCGGTTTCATCAAATACCTCTGTATATTTTCGGGGTAAGAACACTGAAAGCAGTTCATCATTCTCGCTCTTGCGGATATGTAATAGTACACATCTACCGTATCTCGTTTCCTTCACTGATGCGTAGAAAATAATGTAACCAGTGTTCGTATCCAAGTCGGAAATTGATACACATCTAGGCATTACCGAGGCGGAAGTAAATTTCTCAACTAGAGAAGAAGAAGCCATCTGAAACAAAAAAAAACGAAGTCTAATTAATTAGATTAATAGTAATAATCCCAACACATAAAGTTTTATCCTCTTCCTCTTTAGAATTTAAACGACCCCAACCACCCGGGCCTTACATGATCTCGAGCTGTCGATAGAGGGATTATCTTTGGATCACATACATAACAAAACAAATATATGGAGATCTCCCAGAATGAGTGATAACCCAATGCTAAGACCCCCTCCATGATTTAAAATGACCATTACCTATCGGTAGAGGTTTTATTTTCTGGATCATCTACATAACAAGACAAGTACATGGAGAGCCTTCCCTTGGGAGGGGTGCTCAACCCAATGCCAAGGGGCCACCTCCTAGACAACACAAACGCTTAGGACGAGACACATATCATAAAATACTTTAGATGTAGTCTTACCTTGTTGTTTTTTTTTCAAAGCAATAGAAGAAGAAGATGATGATGATGATGAGTGTTGAACAGTAGAACCGCTTATACTATTAACAGGATCTCGTAAATATCTGTCTTTTATACAGAAACTCTCTGAGCAACATTATGACGTATTTAAAGATGTTGTTGTAACAAAAGACCTTGAGACATCTTTAAGTAAGTAATCAAGTATGATAAAATTCTCCGAGCAACGCTATGACGTATTTCAGGATGTTGTTGTAACAAAAGACTTCGAGATACCTTTAAGTGAGTAAACAAGTATGATAAACTCTCCAAGCAATGCCATGACGCTGTTTACTATGTTATAACAAAGACCTTGAGACATCTTTAAGTAAGTAAACAAGTATGATAAAATTCTCCGAACAAAGCTATGACGTATTTCAGGATGTTGTAACAAAAGACCTCGAGATACCTTTAAGTGAGTAAACAAGTATGATAAACTCTCCAAGCAATGCTATGACGTTGTTTAGTATGTTATCTTTAAGTAAGTAAACAAATATAACAAACACAGCAAATATGTTACATAGTTTGGGTATTTCCATAGCTTCATACTTTCTAAAAAAAAAAAAAAAAAAACATTTACCAGAGCTACTATAAATAGAGCGAACGTACTCCCATCTTACATTGTACTACAACGCTTTCTACAGATAAGGTAAGTGTTAGTGTGCTTTTTAAATTCGTTTGTAATTACATGTTAATTATACTGTTACATACTTTTTTCTCTCTTTGTTATAGTTTTAAAATCAATCCTTCTCTCTCATTGCATAGTATTGTGTGTGTGTGTGACAATGTCTACCCCCTTTATTGATATTTGTTCGTCTTCAGAGTCCGAAATCGAGATGGATACTATTACACTTTCAGATTCCGAACCTGAAGTGTACACAGTCCCAGATTCCGAATCTGGAAATGAATCAGATGTGTACACGATCTCCGATAGTGAACCTGAGATATATACTATTCCAGATACGTTACCAGAGACTGTTACACTTCCTGAATCGGTATCTGGAAATGAATCAGATGTGTACACGATCTCCGATAGCGAACCTGAGATATATACTATT
Organism: Ectobius pallidus; assembly: GCA_964059195.1. Classification (NCBI taxonomy): domain Eukaryota; kingdom Metazoa; phylum Arthropoda; class Insecta; order Blattodea; family Ectobiidae; genus Ectobius; species Ectobius pallidus. The sequence goes on from CAXKWD010000001.1 coordinate 9,980,459, forward strand.
CCAGATACGTTACCAGAGACTGTTACACTTCCTGAATCGGTATCTGGAAATGATGTAAGTGACATCATGTTATCGGATTCTGAAGATGCCGAAGACGAAGCTGAGGATGTTAATCTAGCGGCACCCAGCACGTCGAATAATACAAGGGGAAGTGTGAGGGCTTCACCACCTCCTACATTTCATCTTGTAGAGAGTGCACGTAAAGAGTACTCTAGGTTCGATGCTGTTGGGTTGCAGATGGTTATCAACCTAACTGAACCATCAGGTGATGTAGAATCAAATCATTTCGAGAGGTGTTTGAAAGATGCCATCGACTATGCTTTAGTAGAGGCTAATGACTGGGATTTCTTTGGCGTGTCCATCTACAATGAAGTCAATCAGATGGACAAGCCGATAGGTCTGAGTTTTAGGAGAAAAGATCAATTTAACATTGAGGTATTGAAAAACGTCGTCAGTAAAGTATGTCAATCTAACGCCAACTTCCGTGTTACCGACCGTTTGCGTTTAGTAGTCGACATTGTTCATCTACCTAACGGAAACGGGCGAGGTATCAAGACGAAGGCCCGTAAGATTGACTTACTGGCCCATTTGAAGCGAAGTGTTATTAAGATAAAAGCACTGATGAATTGTTTGGCATTCGCTGTAGTGATTGCAATCGCTAAGGTGGAAGAAGACCCTGATTTTCGTACCTACTGTGACCATAATATGACTGGCAAGAAAATAAAAGCAAAAGTTGCCAAATTTATTAAAGATTCAGGCGTTGATCTCAGTAGAGGAGGGGGACTCCCCGAGCTTGCTGTGATTCAAAATTACATCAAGGATAAGTATAGGCTAGTGGTTTATAGTGGTTTTAAGCTCGCTAAGATGTTATTTGACGGTAACAACGGACAGGACAAGAAAAAACTGTATCTCTTGTACGATCCCGAGACTAGACATTACCATACTATAACCAACTTAAGGGCAGCTATGGCTGTTAGATACATCTGTGAGGGGTGTAATAAAGGGGTTAATGAAGAAGCGAAACATACCTGTGATTATGTTTGTTCTATGTGTAGATCGATACCGCCCTGTACCGATAAAGGACTATCCTTACTATGCAATGTATGTGATAGAACCTTTAAGGGTCAAGAGTGTTTCGATAAGCATAGAAGCAATCTGATCGAAAGACGTCCTGTCTGCATGGCTCTTCAAAAGTGTAAAGAGTGTAAAATGCTTAAAACACTTTGGAAAAGTCATGAATGTTACAAGTCTTTCTGTCAGTATTGTAAAAAGCAGCAACCATCGGGACATCAGTGTTACATGGCCAAGTTGACGAATAAAGATGACGCTAAGAAGTCTTCTTCCTCAACTAAAGATAGTACTTTAATGGTGTATTATGATATCGAGTCAACCCAGGACACCAGACTCGAGGGCAATACGTTTCTTCACGTACCGAACCTATTATGTGTTGAACAATCTTGTTCTACGTGTGAGTCATCCAAGGATGATGTGTGTGCTAGATGTGGACCACGTAAACATTCTTTATGGGAAGATCCGATCCGTGGTTTCATGGAATATCTAAGAATGAACAGACCTCAGTTTGAGAAACTCATTATTATAGCTCATAACGCCCGGTCTTACGACCTACAGTTCGTTCTTGACTTTGCTATTAAGGCCGGATGGGTTCCTGACGTTGTTATGTCCGGATGCAAGATACTTTGCCTAAAGTTTGAACACTTGGTCTTTCTAGACAGCTTAAACTTTATCCCACTACCTTTGCGAAGTTTCCCCAAAACGTTCGGTCTGGCTGACGTGGCCAAAGGTTATCACCCTCATCTATTCAATACGATCGCTAACCTCGATTACGTTGGTCCACATCCTGGTATCGAATTTTACGGATCGGAGACCATGTCTAAGGAAGGTCGCGAGGTCTTTCTAGAATGGTTCGAGACCGTAAAAGACGATGAAGCATACGATAATCGCGCAGAGCTCCTAAAGTATTGCCAAATGGATGTCACAGTCTTGAGAGAAGCCTGCACTCTCTTTAAAAGACTTTTCAAGGAAATAGCTGATTTCGATATCTTTGAAGAATCGATCACTATTGCGAGTGCTTGCAATCGCATCTTCAGAAGACTTTTTCTCAAAGAGAACACAATAGGTCTGATCCCTCCCTGCGGTTACCGTAAAGCAGACAGGCACTCTAGGAAATCCCTCATGTGGCTTATCCACGAAGCCAGGGAGAGGGGAATATTCATCCGTCATGCAGGTAATGGAAGAGAAGTTCGCCTGCCCGAGCTTCCAAACTGGAAGGTGGACGGTTTCTGTGATGAAACACGAGAAGTGTTTGAATTCCTCGGCTGTTATTATCATGGCTGTCTCTGCAGACCCAACAGAGATGTACCCTTGATGGATTCGTCTTCTGAATCCCTGTCCGTGCGATATGAAAATACCATGGCCCGATTGAAAGCTATCCGAGATTGTGGGTATACTGTTCATGTTATGTGGGAATGTGAGTTTAATGAGGTGCTCGAGAAATTCCCACAACTGCGCAATGACCCCCTTGTCGGAGACTCTCCTCTGGTCTTGAGAGACTCGGTTTACGGCGGGCGAACTGAAACCATGCGCCTCTACCATAAAGCGGAAGAGCAGCAGAAAATCCTCTATGCAGACGTTATGTCTCTATACCCATACGTCTGCAAATATCTCAAATTTCCAATAGGGCATCCCACTGTTCATGTAGGGGATCAGTGTTTGGATATCGATGCCATGATGAAGAAAGAAGGAGTCATTAGATGTACCGTCCTGCCTCCGCAACAGCTTTACCATCCCGTTTTGCCTTTCAGGTGGGGTGGTAAGCTCTTGTTTCCCCTTTGCCGTTCCTGCGCTGCTACTATGGAGCAAGGGACCTGCACTCATGATGAGGAAGAGAGAGTACTCACAGGTACTTGGATTGTGGATGAGGTGAGACTGGCAGTAGAGAAAGGGTATACTGTTCAGAAAGTCCACGAATTCTTAGAGTATGAGGTTACCACCTACTCTAAAAGTTCTCGTCAAGGAGGACTGTTCGCAGACTATATCGACCTGTTCCTTAAAATAAAGACAGAGGCCAGCGGATACCCTAGCAAGGTTGTGACAGCAAAACAGAAAAAAGAATATATCGATCTGGTCTACGAGAGAGAAGGCATTAAGCTAGACCCTACCCAGATCGTGAAGAACGCTGGTAAGAGGGCCATTAGCAAGCTTTGTCTCAATTCTTTTTGGGGGAAATTTTGTGAAGATCCCAACAGGGCAAAGACGAAGCTTGTTAATGACTCTCTAGAGTTGGTTACCCTCCTCACGACTCCAGGTATAGAAGTGAAACGGCTCCTTTTCGCCAGTGATGAAGTCGTGTGGATTAATTATATCCCCATAGAAGAGGAACAGGTCCCACTCCCACACACTAGCGTTGTACATGGGGCTTATGTAACAACTGGTGGACGCATGACCCTTTACAAATACCTCGATCAGCTGGATCGAAGAGCCTTATATTGCGACACAGACAGTGTGATTTACACTCAGACCGACACAGACGAGTACGTCGTCCCCATTTCAGACTTTCTAGGCGACATGACAGATGAGCTTACAGACTATGGACCTGACGCTTACATCTCAGAGTTTGCTAGCGGAGGACCCAAGAACTATGGATATAAAGTTTCTATCGACGAAAACACCACAAAAACTGTATGTAAGGTCAGAGGTATCACTTTGAACTACGATACTTTGAAAGTGGTTAACTTTGACACCATCAAGAGTATGGTTTTAGGCGGTGATCACAGTGCAACAGTATCTGTGAGAACCGAGAGGAAGATTAAAAGAAAGCCTGGCCCGACTTTAGTGTCAGAGCCTGAGGATAAAATGTACCGTCTCTGTTTCAGGAAAAGGCGTAGAGTTAGCGGTGGGTTCGACTCCCACCCTTACGGGTATAAATAAGACCGAGGAGACAGTACCGTGTCAGTATGGACTCGTCCTCGTCACAAGAATGTTTTTCAGTGAAGAAGTTGTTGATCAATAGAACCCTTATTCATCATACTAGAGAAGAATTGGCTGAGTTATCCCCGGATTTTTTAGCTTCTTGTGCAGCTCAAAGTATTTATCTAGTTTACGATAAACTCCCTCAAAGTGTGCAAAGTAGTGGAATAGTTAAAGAGTGTCTTAGATGTGATAAACATTACCCTGTTCACGATTGCTGGGATGGACCTTTGCCTATGATAAGAGACTGTTATGGTTGTCGTAAAGTTTGAAGACCCTTTCACTTTAATTGTCTCAGGTCCAAGTTTTTGTGGTAAAACTACTTTCACTATAAAACTGATCAACAACTTGAAACATCTATCTAGCATAGGTAAATACAACAGAATTTTGTGGTGTTTCGGTGAAACTAATGCCATTCCTCCGTCTAGCAAATTCAATACCCCTGTAACGTATCATAAAGGTCTACCAAACTTTAAAGACAAACAAGACTGTAGTAAACCTGTTTTAATAATTTTAGACGATTTACTAGACAAAGCTTACTCTAACGAGGTATCTTCGATATTCACAAAAGGTTGCCATCATCGTAACATTTCTGTAATATTAATCACTCAGAACCTTTTTCATCAGTCTTCGCACAGTAGAGATATTTCTCTCAATACAAAGTACATGGTCTTGTTTAGAAACTTGAGAGATAAAAATCAGATTACTTTTCTAGCTAGACAAGTGTACCCTGAAAACTGGAGAGCTTTTTACAAAGCTTTTCAAAACGCTACGAAGAAGGCTCACGGCTATATGTTGATAGATTTTTGTCAGAGAACTAACGATTTGATTAGATTCCGAACTAAAATCTTTCCGTCCGAAGTTACAAAGGTTTACGTGCCAGTAAAGCATGAAACGGATAAAATCCCATTACCATATCTTACAAGTTCTTAAAAAGGCTTCGCCCGAGTTGAGAAGTTTTATTCTAAAGAGAGGTAGCAAAGAGTTGATACTTGCTATCATAGAGTGTGCTCTGAACGTTTTGAACGGTCAATGTAAAATTCGTTCGTGTTCTAAACGTAAATTGAGCAAACATAAAGAATCTTTGAGACATCTTATCGATAGAAAAGTTTCTCTGTCTAAGAAAAAGAAAACTTTAATTCAGAAAGGAGGATTTCTAATTCCCCTCTTGTCTGCTGTATTGTCGGGAATCAGTTCTTTAACGTAATGTTACAGACAATGATGTTACTTAGTATAAAAGAGTACAAACGTTTAAAACGTGGTGCTGATGATTCAAACACGTCAGTTGCTAGAGATCCTTACAAAGAGTGGATTAAAATACGTGAAAAACAAGATCCTATCTCCGAGAAGAGACAGAAAAGAATATTGGAGGAATCTGGTAAAAGAGATGATTCAATCGAGAAACCTCCGACACTCGAGAATCCTCCGACACCTGAACCCTTAGATGTAAAACCTAGTGTTATAGGAGATCTTGCTGGTAAATACTTGGCAGCTTATGTCAACTCCCCCAAGATTGTAGATACGCAGTTTGGAATCTATAAAAATAAAGAATCGGGAGAGTATATGATAGGTAATTTTAAAGTACAGATAGACCACAACACGTTAATTATTAACAATAAGAAGTACAACACTACTGTGGGACTGTGGGAACTTCTCACTAGGAAGACCGTAGACTTGAAACAAGTAACCGAGGAAGACCTTGACACTTACAAAGACATTCTAATAACGACAGGTGGACACTTGCATAATAACGAGCTTAAAACCTCTAGAACCAGTAAATATAAACTAGTCATTTCTAAATTATTTCCTACGAAAAGGTGGAGTACTTACAGTCAGAGAAGATGAACAGATTACATGACCTCTATTACAAACCGGAAGAACCTACGGGTTTTTCCACTCTAGGTAAACTTTCACAAGCAAGTACCATTACAGATAAGAATATAGAGGAATGGTTGATTGCACAAGATGTTTACAGCTTGCATAAACCTATTAGGAGAAAGTTTCCAAGAAATCCTTATTCTGTAAACAACATTTACGACATGTTTGAACTTGATCTAGCCGATGTGCAAAACATTTCGAAACATAATGACAACATACGTTATTTACTCGTAGCTATTGACGTGTTTTCCAAATACGCCTGGGTCGTTCCTCTAAAGTCTAAGAGAGGTATCGAAGTGAAACGTGCATTCGAGTCGGTGTTGGAGAAAACTATTAGAAATCCTATCGTAGTGAGAACAGATAAGGGTAAGGAGTTTCTAAACAAACCTTTTCAGGACTTTTTAAAGAAAGAGAACATAGAGTATCGTGTTTCCAACAACCCCGATATTAAATGTGCGATAGTCGAACGCTTCAATCGCACTTTAAGAACTAAAATGTACAAATATTTTACTTTCAAGAACAGTTACAAGTATTTAGACGTGTTGGATAGATTTATGACTGGATACAACGATTCTGTTCATGCCAGTACAGGAATGGCTCCTAGTAAGGTTACCGATAAGGATGTCTTGAAAATATGGAGACGTATGAGAAACAAACAGCTTCGTGTCAAACCTAGACCTGTACGCTTCAATGTAGGGCAGACTGTTAGAATAGGTAAAGAGAAGATGAAATTCGATAAAGGTTTCGAACAAAACTATTCCACGGAAATATTCAGAATCGTTAAAGTAATCAAACATTCACCTCAACCTGTCTACGAACTCGAAGATCTTAGGAACACTCCTATTTTGGGTCAGTTTTATAGTTATGAACTCACGCCTGTAACTATAAACAAGGACACTGCTTACAAAATAGATAAAATTCTACGCAGTCGTAAGGTAAAGGGCAGTACCGAACATCTCGTTCGCTGGAGAGGATACGATCCCGAGTTCGATTCCTGGGTTAAAGCTAAGGACTTGTTGTAATGGATGAGTTTTACGTTACTCTACTGAGCGATGCATCATACAAATCTTTTCCTAGTAACACTCTTGCTAGTTTTCAAATGCAGCTAGCACAGAGCATAAAGTTAGAGAGGAATCAATGGGATGTAGGTCTATGCGAAATTAGTTACTCTCAAGGAAGTGTATCGGAAATGTCATCTACGAAAACAAACCTAACAGCAGCAGCAGCAGCTTCTAAAACTAATACGGGTAGGAAATAACTTGTTTTTATATATTGTAATATAATATCTCCACAACTTGTAGGAGATGCTTATGTGAAATGCCTCAGAATTATTCAATTCCCTTTCAGTACAGCAACTCATGTCTTTCCTACAGTTTATTATGTTCCTGTCGAAGCATCCGAATTTCAGGTGATAAGTATAGAATTGGTAACAAAACTAGGAGGATTGGCAAACATAACGTCTAGCACTAAACCTACTATGCTTGTTTTACATTTTAAAAAGAGAAGGCAAATGGTTTTATGAATTAGTTTGCGATGGATCCTCTTACAGCATACTACATCAATCAGTCGGGAGGGCGTCTTAACAATCTAGGACCTTTCTACAACGGCAGCCCATATGTTCAAAGGGGTGGAGGTCTAGGTAGTTTCTTGGGTGGACTGTTTAGAATGATAAAACCTGTTCTCTTTTCGGGTGCTAAGGTCTTAGGTCATGAAAGTCTCTCGGCCGGTGCAAATATCTTATCCGATATAGTATCTAGGAAGGAAGGAGAAAAAGTAAAAGACATTGTCGCTAACAGAGTAAACGAGTCAACTAGGAAACTTGTGAACAAGATGCAGGGTAAAGGTAGAAAGAGGAAACGGTCATCAAAAACGAAGACGAAAACTGAAATAAGAGATATATTTAGAGGTGTAAAGAGAAGGAAGTAGTCAGTAGTGTCGAGATGCTTGCCTTAACAAAGTCAGAGTTCGACATCTTCGATAAAGCTCCTATCCAGGCAGCAGTGTTGGGGAATGTTACCACATTATGTAAACCCATTACTCCAGTCGATCAGAATGTTCTCGAATTCATAGTTCCTGCAGATAACGATCACTATATTGATTTAAACGTACAGGTCAAGGTGGAAGGACAATTCGTTAAAAACGATGGGAAAGAGTTAACCGATACCGATAAGGTTACAGGAGTAAACAATCTCCTTCATTCACTCTTTGAGCAGTGTAGCGTTTCTTTAAATGGAACACCTATTACATCATCTGAGAACTTGTATAATTACAGGTCGTATTTTGAAACATTGTTTGCATATGGGGAGGATGCTTCAAAAACTCATCTGACTAACTCGTTTTGGTATCTAGATAAAGCTATCGAAGGTTTAACAGATCCTCAAGAGGTTAAACTAAACGGAACATTAGGGGCAAACGCTAAAAACACCGGTTGGGTTGAAAGATATGAAAAGTCTAAGAAATCAAAAACAATAGTCATGATTGGTAAACTTCATGGTGATATTTTCAATCTATCGAAACTTTTATTGCCAGGTGTAAATATGCAGATACGTCTTACAAAATCAAAGAGAGAGTTTTATCTTTTAGGTATGGACAATGATTCTAAAGTTTTCTTTAAGTTCCTCGATGTAGGTCTGTATGTGAGGAAAATCAAACCTTCTCCTAGTATTCTGTTAGCACATGTTAAGACATTGGAAAAAGGTCATAATGCCCACTACCCCATCACGAGAGTGGATTTGAAAACATTCACGTTTAGTTCGGGATCTAGATCGATTTCTATCGATAATGCTTACATTGGTGCTCTACCCAAAAGACTCCTCTTTTCAATGGTGAAAAATTCGGCTTTCTCAGGCTCAGTGAATTCCAACCCCTACGAGTTTCATCATTTTGCTTTGAATTCTTTTGCCATGTATATAAATGGTCAACAGATTCCTTCAGAAGGGTTAAACATTTCTACAGATCACGAAAAGACTACAACACTAGCTTATGATACTCTTTTTAAAGGTTCAGGGATCCATCACACCAATAGCGGTATGCAAATCACTCACGACATGTATATAAATGGGTTCTTTATGTTAATGTATGATCTAACTCCTGACGCCTCTGCTTCGCATGGTCATAGAAGTTTACCTAATAACGGTAACATTAGAATAGAAGCCAAATTCGACTCGGAATTAACACAAGCTGTTACCTGTATTCTCTATTCGGAATACGATAACAGCATTGAAATTACTAAAGACAGGAAAGTAATGACAGATTATTAAGAGAGAGATGAATACCATTCAAATAAACCATGCACTTCGTAATGTTCACACTTTTGATGGAGCTTATCCTAGCGATCTACTTCCTTATAGAGTAACAAACAAACCTAAAGCTTACATCATTAATCTAGACCCTCATTGTTCACCTGGTTCACATTGGGTTGCCGTGTTTTTTAAAAATCAGCATTTTGCCTATTACTTTGATTCTTTCGGACTACCACCTCTCATTCTTGGGATAACTAAATTTATTTGTCAAAATTCAATAAACTGGTCATACAACACTCTGAGACTGCAAGGATTGACAACATCTGTCTGCGGACACTATGCCTGCCTCTTCACCCATTACATGGACAGAGGATGGAACATGCAAGAGTTTGTAAATCTCTTCAGCACGGCAACAAGTCCTGACACCGAAGCCGTACACATCTTCCATAAAGCCTTTGGGTCATTGTGTGGAAAGAAAGGAGGCCAGAGATGTTTTCCAGGACATGCGCTCTGTAAGTATTTGACAACAGTTTTATTATTAGAATAGAAAGTGGTTTACATATAAGTTAAAACCTTTACTTTATGTTTTTTAGAACAAAACAGTTCGATTTTCATAGGACTGGCTCAGTTTCGTTGCAGTGTCTGGAACGAGTGGTTCTCCTCCTAGATCCTTCGAGATGTCTTCATCAGAGACTATCAAGAACAAAAACAACAAATGTAAAAAGGTATGTATCGATAATTGTATATTCGTTACTCTATTGACTGTAATGTACTAATTGTTTTGTTTCAGGTTTCGTCATCAGACTCTGTATAAAATTAGATTTCTTACGTGTATTGTTTGTTTGTTTCAGGTTTCGTCATCAAGATCTGTAAAGAAACAGAAGATGATCGACAAGGTGGTGAAGGAAGCTGTGTCAACAACACCAAGAAGAGTTGCTCCAACTGTAATGGCACGCAGAACTTATTTCCTCAACGCAAGAAAGGACCGATACATCAGTTTTGGATTCTACTCCATTATGAACTATATCGCCTGTGCCGAGGTTGGAAGTTCTAGCGGTGCTTGCCTTATCTTCTCACCTTACCTACTGTCTTCGTTTTTGTTGCATTTACCTAAACTGTGTGAGAACATGTGTTACTCTAAACCATACATATTTAAGGAAGACTCTTTCAAACTAAAGACACGTAAGGACTTGAAAGATTGTGTGATACAATACGATGGTGCTCGCATCGTTCTCCGAAATGATGACATTACATATCTAATGATAAACTCTAACATAATAAATGACATTATGAATAAATACATTCTCATGCAAAGTGATGTGTTTAATTATATAAACAGTGAACGAAGTGTTCCTACGAGTTGGGAAAAACTATCATTATTGGACATGGTTACAGATGAAATAAATCATTCAACTCTACTACTGTAAAACCGTTTTGCTTGTACATGTTATTTCATAGGAGCGTGACAACCTTGTGGTATAAAAACAAAAATGATAATAAGGTTGTGACGCTCTGTAAAGAAACTTAGCCTTAACCGTTTTCCTAATCCCTACACAGTCATTTCAAATAGATGGTAGTGATACTAACACTAACACTCATCATGAAGCAGATGAAGAAAGAAGAAGGGTTGTGTAAGTATAAACTTATTTTATCTATTCGTTTGCAAGTCGCCATCTTGTCTATGATTTTCAAATTTTGAATTGGCGGCAGTCGACAATGCCTGCAACCCTTTTGACTTAGCTCACTTCTACATTAAATATAAGTTTTATACTTAACCTACTTTTGCATTACGCCCAGTAGATATCGCCAGCAGCCATTTTGAATTTCAAATATACCGCCATTTAAAATAATACAGTTTTGACTTAGCTCACTTCTGCGTTAAATATAAATTTTATACTTAACCCCCTCTTCCATTTTCGAAATTTGAATTTGGCGCCCCTCCATACTTGATGACGACAGAGGGCGTAAGTGTAGAACAATAATGGCGGATTCATAATGGCGGATAAGATGGCGGATTCAAAATGGCGGATAAGATGGTGGACAAGATGGCGTCATAACTTCTAGCCCCTCCTCTATCCCTTAACCCCCTCCTCTTCCCCTCCAATGACCACTCCCATCACCCCCTCCTCTTCCCCCTCCAATGGCCCCTCCTCTTCCCCCTCCAAGGGCCCCTCCTCTTCCCCCTCCATGGCCACGCCTTCTCCCCTCCCCTCTACCCCCACTACTATGACGTCATCACCCCCCACTCCATTTCCCCTCAAACCGCTGTCAACGTGTTCCTATACTACTTATGGTAAACAAATTTCCTAACTAGTTTTTCTGTGCTAAAATAGCGTAAAATGTGATTTTCATTAGTTCAATATTTAAAAATTTTCTGGGGATGGACCCCCGACCCCCTTTTTGGGGGTATTCCAAACCCCCCGGCACTTCCGACCCTCCCCGCAATTATTTTATGGCTACGTCATTTTTGCACTTATTATTAATATAACGTTACAAAGTGGCCGAAGAAGTTAAAGCGACAAAAAATTAATTAATCAAAAAAAATTGCCCCCCCCTAGAAAATATCATATGGGCGCCCTTGTCGACATCCAATTGGGTTGAGGGTGAGCAATGAAGTTTGGGGGGGTGAGCAGTGAAGTCTGGGGGTGAGTCATGACGTTTGGGGGTGGACACCCCTGGTTAGCCATTTCATGCATTATACATGCTTTAGTTTCTAGGAATGTATTATATGGTTGTAAATAACCATAACCTAATATTGTTAACTATTTCATACACTGCAAATAGTCATATATTATTTTAGCATTTAGAAATTGCAAATAAACTTAACCTCAATTTATGCGTATTTTTTGCATTGTAAATAATATTATGCTTTAGTTACGAGGAATGTTTTATATTTTTATAAATAACTGTAAGCATACATTGATAGCTATTTGTTGTATTATTCATACTTCCTTAAGAGTTTTTTTAAATTTTGGATTTTTTATTTTGCATCTCTAAATTTTTTATTTTTTGGATTTTAGGATTTTTTATTTTTGAATTTTTTAAATTTTAGATTTTTTATTTTTTAAATTTTGGATATTTGGATTTTTTACTTTGGATTATTTTTTAAAATTTGGATTTTCTAAATTTTGTATCTTTGAATTTTGGAATTTTTTATTTTTTAATTTTATATTTTTAATTTATTTTTATTTTTTAATTTCGGATTTTTAGACTTAAAATTTTGGATTTTCGATATTTTAATTTGAATTCTTTTATTTTTTAAATTTTGGAATTTTCGGTTTTATTAAATTTTGGATAAGCCTAATTATTGAGTTGATTGTTTTCTGTGCAGTCCGTTCCGTCACACCAAACTAATTTCGTGACGATTTTGTCCGTAACGCAAGCTCTGGATTTAATCCTACCGCAGCTAAAGAAGTTTCACATCAAAAACCTAATTTTTAGCAAGTAATAGGAACCAATACTTGAGAAAAATAGCAAGAGGACGTGCTTTTTTCAATGTGGTTTCAGTGTGTTCGCTAGTGGATACAACATTTTCAATAGAAAATTGTGAAAATAGACTTTAATCTAAGTTCTCGTGATAGTTTCCCATTGAATTACGTGTAGTTCAATGAGTGTCTTCAGGTGAGGCAAGATGGCGGCATAGCGCAAGGCTAGGCTTCACCGCCGTGACCCAGATTGCCGGGCTGTGAGTTTATCCAACTACAAAGAGTGTCATTGACTCCATACTTTTGAGCAGCCATGATCATAAAGTCATAGGAGGTGTTATCGAAGGCTCCCTCTATGTCCAGGAAGGCCCCTAGGGCTATTTCCTTCCATGCCATGGAATCCTCCAGTCTGCTAACTAGGCTGTGTAACGCCGTTAAGCAAGACTTGGATGGCTGGTAGGCATGTTTGTTTCTATGAAGAGGAGTATCTGATAGTACTCTTCTTCGAATGTATCTTTCAACCAGTCTTTCCAAAGCCTTCGGAAGGAATGATGAAAGACTGATTGGTCGAAAAGCCTTAGCCTCGGTGTATTTATTTCGCCCGGGCTTGGGAATAAATACAACTCTGGTAACTCTCCAGGCCTGAGGAATATAGCTAAAAGCTATACTGGCTCTAAAGAGGTTACACAGAAGAATGTAAAGTGAGTCAGGTCCTTTCTGCAGTAATGCAGGAAAGATGCCGTCTCCACCTGGCGACTTGAATGGGCTGAATTTATTTATTGCCCATTTGACGCTGTGTGTTGTGACCACTTGACGTGCCAGTTCCCATTCTTCCTGTGATGCTCTTGGTCTAGAGTTTTCACAGTGTCCTAGGAATTCACATGTCTTGTCATCATTATGTATGCACTCGGGGAAGTGTGCCTCAAATAGTACTTTGAGTGTTTCTTCGGCCGAGCATGTGAAGCCACCTGTAGGCTTACATATTGTTCCTACGGGATTGACTGTACCGTGAGCCAGTGCTCTTTGTAATCTGGCTGCCTCCGACAGGCTAGATATTTCCTGACAGTAGGCTTGCCAAGAAGATCTTTTGGCCTTACGTATGCTTTTATTATATTCAGTGAGGGCTGTATGATATTCCCTCCAGTCTCTAGTTCTTTTAGCCTTGTTAAGGAGGTGTCTTACTCTGCGCCTCCTATATTCTAGGTCCTGAGTCCACCATGACACTTTCGTGGATTTAATCCTCGTTTGCATGGGGCAGTTATCATGATAACAGTCAAGTATGGCCTCTTGAATCAAGTAGGCGACCTTGTCGATATCACCAAAAGATCTAATCCCTTCTATCTGCCCAATCCTTCCTGAGAGATCCTCTTTATAGGGATCCCACCAGGTTCTCCTGGGATTCCTGTAGGGATTGGTTATTTTTACTACATTAATATTAAAGGAAATGTAGTTATGGTCCGAAAGTGATGGTTCATCCAAGACCCTCCATTCGGTAATCTGTGTGGAAATATACCCAGTACAGAAAGTAATGTCTATAACTTCCTGCCTTATGCGGTTAGCAAAGGTAGGCTTGTTACCGACATTGAGTATGTTTAGGTTATTGGAGAGCAGAAAATCTAAAAGATAATCACCCCTCTTATTGATATCCTTGCTTCCCCAAATTTCATGATGAGAGTTGGCATCACACCCAAAGATGGTCTGTTCGCCACTCCTTGTACAATATGCGACCAACTGCTCTAGTTCCCTTGTGGGAGGATTGCTACCGTCATAGGGGAGATAAACAGAGCTCAGTATAAGGCCTTTGTTCCCTCCTCCTACTTGGCAGTCAATCCTCACCGTGGTGATGTCATTAAAACAAAATTCCAAAAGAGGTAAACATTGAATACCGTTACGAACAAGGATACAACTCCTAATATGAGTGCCCTTGTTGCAGTATATCAACTTCCCTTGGCATTCTCCTAGCCCTGCAATACGACCCCTGTTAATCCAGGGCTCTTGAATCAGAGCTAGATCTATTTCTTCAGTATTGAAGATTCTACAGAAGGCAGCCGAGGCCGCCTTCTTGTGCTGAAGATTGATCTGGAGGACCTTTAGTACCATCCTTGGTTTGAAGAATAATTCTCCCAAGGTCTACAAAAGGCTTTACTACCTAGATCTTGGTGGCTTATACTCCATGTCCCTGTCTGAGGCTTGCTGTAAGACAGCTTCCTTTTCGAGGGAAATGGTTATATATGCTGAGGGTTCATATATGTGGTCCTCAGAAGTTGTTTATTTGTTTCCACGTTGAGCTTATCCATCTTCTTCGTGGCTTCGTCTAGGCCCGGAGTTGGTCTCTTAGGTTCTTTTTCCCCAGCTGAGGTTGACATGACCACCTCTGATGAGTTTACATCGATGCCCATCTCCATATAAGAGGCTTGCTCTAAAAGAGCTTCCTCATCAAATGAAGTGGGTATCTGTGCTGAGGGCTCACTTACGTGGTCCTCAGAGGTTGTTTTGGAAATTTTCTTCCGTGTATCCATTTTGGTACCACGAGAAGCTAGGGAATTAAACAGTCCGCCCAGGTAGAGCTCCGCATGCCTGGGTAAGGCTTATACTCTGGAGGTCGCCTGGTTTCCAGAGGCTCCGTTAAAGACACATTAGCCCTGTGCCATTCACCCCTTCAGCACGGATTGCACTACACCTTAGGGTTGGGCTTGGTTAGCCGCTTCTTCGTCTGGTATCTCCCCTGTGGCCACCCTGGCATGAGTAACTCTGCCAGTACAGCCCACAGGTTCGCAGATACACGCAAGCCCCCCCACCAACTTCAAGGTCTTGCGGCTACTAGGGGGGGTGCAATCGGTAAGTACATTTCATTCAAATTATTAGAAATATTTAAGCAGGGGTGCCCCCCCCGCAAACTTCATGACTCACCCCCTAACTGCATTGCTCACCCTCCAACCTGATTGGCTGTCGACAAGGGCGCCCATATATTTTATAAGGGGGTGATTTTTTAAATTTATTTATGTTTTGTTGCTTTAACTTCTTGGACCACTTTGTAACATTATACTGTATTAATAATATAACATTATAGGTGCAACAATGACGTAGCCAGAAAATAATTGCGGGGAGGGTCGAAAGTGCCGGGGGGGTTTGGCGCATAGCTCTCATTCTACAGCTGCATCTCTGGCAATGAGCCCATTGCCTCCAGATTTGGAATTTTCGAATGAATCCTCTAATTTCTGATTTCTACTTTCATACTTCATACTACCACAATATCTATCGGATATAATTATTGATGATTAACCTATACAATCATTTCAATTATCAAGTTATCGTACTGACCTCCCTTTGGGAGAAAAGTTGATTCCACAAGGTGCCTCGTGTGAACACAAACCAAATGAGTCTTCACATGGCAGTCAACAAGTTGAGAGTCAACCAGTCAACTTTAAGAGCCTCGTCTGAAAGAGCTCTAAATCCTTTTGTGCGTCTCCATTTGTTCAAGTGAATCTGAAATCTCGAGTTTTACATATTTAATTATGGTTGAACATGAGTCATATGCAACTTGGGTATGATGGTAGATATCATAATTCTAAAAAAATTAAGAAAAGTACATCAATTATTTCAGAATTGAAGGTAGAAAATGGACACAATCATTAACTTTCAATTGATTGACCCAAAAATGCCTTTGATCGAGAAAGTGAGCAAAATTTGCAAAGACAAGTATGCAAGACCTAAACGACCACAAACTGTGATTAAATTCGGTTTCTTAACTCCATTTGCAAACATTAAAGATTATCCTACTCAGTGGCGTAGTGTGAGGGTAGACTTTGAGACTGACTCTACCTAAATAAATTGCTAAGAAAAGTGGAATCATAAAGATACAAATAAAAGCATCGTCAACCAAGTTATTAATCATTATAAACTCATGAGTACTGTCATTAAAATATTTTTCGTCATTGCATACCCCACTTCCTACTGTTACTATGCATCAAACTTGTGTTGCAGCGTGCTTAGGCAGGCTCGAAATCTCCTGATTCAGCAGCGGAAGCGAGTTGAGACTGGATAGTGGTCAGCCAAGTTACAGTCTCGTTCAAGTGCTACTTATATGACTTTTCCTACTAAATGTTTAATCTACTCGAGATTCTAATTCCTTGCGCAAGAGCGACATATGGCACCACCGCAGAGACTAGAAAGATTTTTCGGTGTCGTAGTCTTATCCCTCAGGTACTTGCTCGGTTGAAACCGTGGTAACATGAACATTACATTCTCATTGCTGACCTACACTGTGTGTTTGATTATTATTTTTCAGTGTTGCGTGGACAATTCCAGCGATATAGTTCATCACTTATTAAAACCCCGTTTTCGGTTCTGTCTTATGAAAAAATATGTGAAATTAAGGTAAATTACCAATTCCTTAGCTTGACATGGTCTTTCATGAAAATAGCCATTTGGCGGGGAAAGGATGGAGTGTTCAATGAATATAAAATGTAAATAATAATAATAATACTGGTAGTAATGCTTTATATAGGAATAGGCCTAAATGAAATCGAATAGGTGCAAAAACATGCCCATTGTTTCGTTATTTAAAACGCTATTTATACTTGAGAATTTGTGTGTCATTTAAACAATCATTATAAATTTAATTGTTAAAACACAGTTTACCCAGAACACAACGTCAAGCTACGCCACTGATCCTACTTATGATAGGAAAGCGAGGCTAAAACATGGCATATGTAGCAGTAACTTACTCATTACATTGACAGAACTCAGAATAAAGTCAATGTAAAATAAACCTGTTCCTAAAAATTGACATTCATTCTGGATTAACTTCTCCATATCAAGGTGTATTGCTGTATATCCCAACTGAATGAAAAGCTGTTAAACTCTCTCATCATTACTACCACAGATTTTCCTGTACGACCTCAGTTTTTCATGGCATACTGTGTGCAGAACTTCCTCTCGCCTTTGCAAACAGAAGTTTCACACTTTCCAAGGCAAAGAATCAATGCACATTACATTAGGAAAGGTTGTTCCTTTCATGAGTGAGCATGTGTCTTTTGAGATTCCCTCTTCGGGAAAATTTCTTGGTACATATATCACACGTAAATGGCTGATGTCCAATGTGAGTGAGCATGTGTGCTTTCTGATTCCCTATGTTGGAAAATGTCTTGGCACATATATCACACGTGAATGGTTTATGTCCAGTGTGGGTGAGTATGTGTCTTTTGAGATTATCTTTTTGAAAAAATTTCTTAGCACATATATTACACGTAAATGGCTTATGACCAGTGTGAATGATTATGTGTCTTTTCAGATGCTCTTTTTGGGAAAATGTCTTGGTACATATATCACACGTAAATGGTTTATGTCCAGTGTGAATAAGCATGTGTATTTTGAGACTTCCTATTTCGGAAAAATTCTGGGCACATATATCACAAGAGAATGGCTGATGTCCAGCGTGATTGAACATATGTGCTTTGAGGGTCCCTTTTTGGGAAAATTTATTTTCACATATATCACTCGTAAATGGCTTATGTCCAGTGTGAGTGAGCATGTGTGTTTTGAGATAATCTCTTCGAGAAAATTTAATGGCACATATATCACACAGAAATGGTTTATGTCCAGTGTGAGTGAGCTTGTGTCTTTTGAGAATCGCTCTTTGGGAAAATTTATTGGCACATATATTACACGTAAATGCCTTATGTCCGGTATGAGTAAGAATGTGGGTTTTGAGTTCCTCTCTTCGAGAAAATTTCTTGGTACATAGGCCTTTTTCACACGTAAATGGTTTGTGTTCAGTGTGAGTGAGCATGTGTCCATTGAGACAATCTCTTCGGGAAAATTTCTTGGCACATATATCACACGTGAATGGTTTATATCCAGTGTGAGTGAGGGCGTGTCTTTGCAGATCCTTTCTTTGGGAAAATTTCTTGGTACATATATCACACGTAAATGGTTTATGTCCAGTGTGAATGAGAATGTGTCTTTTGAGAATCGCTCCTTGGGAAAATTTCTTACTACATATATCACATGTGAATGGCGTATGTCCAGTGTGGGTGAGTATGTGTGTTTTGAGATTCTCTCTTCGAGAAAATTTCTTGGTACATATATCACACGTGAATGGCTTTTGTCCAGTGTGAGTCAGCTGATGTCTTTTGAGTTTCCCTCTTTTGTAAAATTTCTTGCTACATATATCACAGGAGAAATGTTTGTCCGGAGTTAGCTGTTTACTGTTTGCAGCAGAGGATGAGCTTGTACATACAGTAGGCGAGTGTGATTGCATTAGCTGATTCTCTTCTTCATTATTTAGTTGTAAAACTCCTGAAATCTGCTCTAAGTTGTAGGCTGTAGAATCATTATGGTCTGTAACCTCACTTTTGACTTCTTGTGTCCGTATTGTCTCGAATGTAATTGGCTCAAGTTCACTCTTTGGTTGTGTTTCAAGAATCTCTTCCTTAATTTCAATCTTACACTCTGATTTAAGTACAGACTCCATTCTATATCATACACCACTTACATTCACCACACGGCGTTCTTTTACTGAACTGAAATTGTATTAATTATTCTTTTCAATTTCTTGCTGCATTACTCCATCTTTTTAATGGTAGATGTAGGTTAAGGTATTATCTGATGGGCAGTGATCTTGGACAGCAACTTTTGCACACAAAATTCTGTCACTGCAGTGTGTTAAGAGCACTGCCTTCTAAACTGTATTAATCGTGTATACACTGCCTGTCCTATACGGCTAATTTTGCGTACTCGGCGACATTACAGATGGCAGCACCTTTCACAGCCAGACTGCTTCTTGTTTTTTGCTACGACATTGTTGATTATGTAGTGCTGTCACCGCCGTCTCATAATCACTGCCTTCTAAACTGTATTACTCCTCGAGACGGCGGTGCTCATAATATAGTCTATCAATGCGTCTAATTAATTTACATTTATTTTAATTATTGCTCCAAAATTACATTTCAAGGTAAGTGTCATATACTGGAATAATATTACGTTCTAAACAAATAACACAAGTATCTGTGTCTGTTTAATGCTTATTTTGATTAGTGATTGCTGCAATCTGGGTGTGAACTGTGTCGCCTCTACTGGATAAATTAGGCAATTTAACTATACTCTGAACTCCATGTTAAAATAAAGCATAGGACAGGCAGGGTGGTTAAGAGCAACGAGCTAGAATAGATAGAGCTCGTTGGTTAAGAGCACCGCCTTCTCGAGAATTACACTGCCTGTCCTATGCTTTATTTTAACATGGAGTTCAGAGTATTGCTAAATTGCCTAATTTATCCAGTAGAGGCGACACAGTTCACACCCAGATTGCAGCAATCACTAATCAAAATAAGCATTAAACAGACACAGATACTTGTGTTATTTGTTTAGAACGTAATATTATTCCAGTATATGACATTTACCTTGAAATGGAATTTTGGAGCAATAATTAAAATAAATGTAAATTAATTAGACGCATTGATAGACTATATTATGAGCACCGCCGTCTCGAGGAGTAATACAGTTTAGAAGGCAGTGATTATGAGACGGCGGTGACAGCACTACATAATCAATAGGGACCGGATTCTTAGGTTTTTACCTATCTTTTTCCTTACTTCCAAAACAAAAAGGGCTCATAAACTTTTTCGAATCATGTCCACAGGATTCACCCACATTAATTCTGTGGAACCTAAAAATACCTAAATGGGGTATAAAAACCTAATTATACCTAAACGGGATATAAAACCTAAAATATCTAATTTAGGCTTCTTTTTTTTCTTCGTCTTTTTTGTTTGTCAGTTGTGAAATCGATATTTTGCAGGGAGAGAATAATTTTTGTCGGATAGAAATTAATACGACCAGCGTTTCATTCAACCCATTGCCCTGTTATTCATACTGAGTGGTCGCACTGAGTTTTAAGAAGACGTGTTAATTATTACGAAACAAATGAAATCGAGTTTATTGCGGCAGTGGATTGGCAACGATCTGAATTTCACTACAGATGGCAAAGTAATATTTTGTCAAGCCTGCCAGAAACACGTATTATTTACCTTTCTAGAAAAGAGGGAAGTTTTCGTCCCTAGTTGATCTGTTGTGCGGTTAGCATGCGTAAGAACCGAAAAAAGGAAAATAATCAGTTTCACATTATCCACATTCAACCATAAAGTATTTTACTCACTAAATTAGAAGCATCGGATTCGAATTCTGAGAAGAGTAGTGTCTAGATACATATTAACTATTACCTAAGAGATAACAGGAAGAACTTCACATTTGAGAATCTTGAAAGATAATTAGTGATAAACTGTAACCAGGAAATGTGAGGCAGGCTTATTTTCACTGCTTCTTTTGATAGTTTATGTTTTCTTTCTTCAATTGTATAATGTCTTAAAGCAAGTTTACACAAATTTAAGTCAATTTTGTTAAGTTAAACTTTACAAGTATTATGTACTCAATCCTATGTAGCACATTCAAATTCATTAAACCAATTATTCTACCCGAAAACGATATTTTGGGCAAAAAACCTAAAAAAAAACTATTTCACGTAATGGAAAACCTAAAACAGTGTTTTTAAAAACCTAAAAATCCGGTCCCTAATAATCAAAAATGTCGAAGCAAAAAACAAGAAGCAGTCTGGGTGTGAAAGGTGCTGCCATCTGTAATGTCGCCGAGTACGCAAAATTAGCCGTATAGGACAGGCAGTGTATACACGATTAATACAGTTTAGAAGGCAGTGGTTTAGAGGCTGATGTCTTCGTACGTAATCAAAGTAGGCCTAAAAAATGAAACAAAAACAAAGCCTGCCCCTCAACGTTTACTGAGAACTAAATTTCAACTTTATGAAGCGAAACTTCTTTAGCGGCGGTAGAGGTAAACTCTCACGAAATTACTAGGGTGTTTCGGAGCGGACTGCGCGGAAAACAATCAACTCAATGATTAGGAGTAATCAAAGGAAATTTTTCAGATTTAGTACGAGGACCTGCAAATGGGAATAGTAGTAGTAGTAGTAGTAAGTTAGTAATAATAATAATACTAATAATAACAATAAAAAAAAATAACCGCACTATCTCAATGGCAATAGACAATTCCTAAGCATTCTAAAGGTATATTTTCTATTTTAGGGAACCCGGAGGTTCATTAAAAAATCCAAACAATAAAAGATCAAAGATCCAAATTTTAAAAAATCAAA
Source organism: Ectobius pallidus (assembly GCA_964059195.1). Classification (NCBI taxonomy): domain Eukaryota; kingdom Metazoa; phylum Arthropoda; class Insecta; order Blattodea; family Ectobiidae; genus Ectobius; species Ectobius pallidus. The sequence continues at coordinate 10,002,154 of CAXKWD010000001.1, forward strand.
AATTCCAAAATTAAGAAATAAAAGATCCAAAATTAAAAAGTCCAAAAATTTAAAAAATAAAAAATCCAAAATAAAAAATCCAAGTATCCAAAATTTAAAAAAAATAAAATTTTCCAAAATTTAAAAAATAAAAAATTTAAAAATCAAAAAAGTAAAAATTTAAAATCCAAAATAAAAAAAAACAAAATACAAAATTAAAAAATCCAGAAAATAAAAATTCAAAGAATCAAATTTTTAAAAAATCCAAATTTCAAAAATCTGAAATAGAAAAATAAAAAAAATCCAAAATATAACAAGTCAAAAAATTTAAAAATCCAAAATTAAAAAATCTAAACATCCAAAAATTAAAAATCAATAATATAAAATTTAGAAATCCATAAATAAAAATTCCAAAGATCCAAAATTTTAAAAATCCAATATAAAAAATCAAGAATTCCAAAATTAAAAGATTCAAATATCCGAAATTTAAAAGATAAAAAAATTCAAATTAAAAAGAAATAAAAAATCCAAAATTTAAAAATCAAGATTCGAAAAATTAAAAAAAAATAAAATTTAAAAAATCCAAAATTAAAAAATAATAAAATCCAAAATTTAAAAAATAAAAATTCCTAGATCGAAAATTTAAAACATAAATAAAATTCAAAGATCCAAAATTAAAAAATCCAAAATTAAAAATTAAAAAAGTCCAAAAACCCATTATTAAAAAGTCCAATAATGCAAAATTGAAAACCCAATAATAAAAAATTGAAAAAAATTAAACAAGTTTCAATTCTGTCGCGTGGCGTTCCACGCACACTTTTTTTAAACACAAGTCGCTGCTCTACATATTAAATATTTAATAATCGTATTATAGTTAAAATACGGTAAATGGTATAGGCCTATTTTATTACTTTCTAATTCAATGAATCCCATTGTAGCTCTCTAAATATAAGTCTACCAATTAGTAATGCTATACGTTTTGAACACATATATACTACATGATGCAATACCTATTTATAGTTTATTTTATACATTCCAGAAAATTTTTCTTTGATAGGCCACATTGTATAGGACTGTATGATACTTTTTATGATCCAGCACATTTTATTAACAAATTAGTTATCATGACAACATATTATTGTTTACTGCTTTGGATGTTGCAACACTACCCACATACAGGGCCGTAGGAAGGTCCTTCTGCGCCCTTGACGAGTTTGACAAATCTGCGCCCTCCAATACTGGAGGGAGTGAACAATTCTTTTTAAATTTCTGTAAAACTGATTGTCTTAAATTCGCTTCCACAAGGTTTTTTTTTGTCCCATTTCTGTAAAAAACCACTGCCTAATAGATCAAAACTAATAATGTAGACACCAAGTTTTTTTTTTTTTTTTTTTTTTTTTTTTTTTACTGTAATCATTCTTACCTATACAACAGAAGCATCGCCAACATCAACAAGAGACGAAACAACACAAACAGTAATATTGTTTCACTGTTTAATTTAAAAATAGCTTTGTTAAAAAATACAATAATAATCAGGGCCCGGGTTCTAATGACATGTCATCTTTTTTATTGATGCAGCATAGGCATTGCCAACTTGTAGATAAATCCTAATCATGGCCTCTAGATTATAGAAATGCATTTTTATGAGGTCATTTTTTTGTCATTTTATGCAATTTTATATTTTTAGGGTATTTATTTCGATTTTACGTCATTATTTTGTCATTTTCTTGCCATTTGCTTCCTTATTTAGCCATTTTCATGCATCTACATTGAGTATATTAACTCTTTTTGTCGTCTAGCTAGAGCATCGTCCCCAGCAGTCCTGTCTTTGATGTGTCACACACTCTGTGTTGAAGTGTTGTCATGTCTCTGTCGGAAACGAGAATCAAAGAAACGCCAAAATGTTTTATTTACATTACTGTTGTTATTAGATTGACTTGGCACCAGAGCCCGTCACCTGCATGGATTTGAGAGTGCAAACTACTGTTTACCCTCAATAAACAATATAATCCGGCAGACCGCAAAAGAAAATGCCGAAGTTTGACTCACCAGTGCCTCAGTGCTAGTATAAATTTACATAAAAAAAGAACATTCACAGCAAAGAACAAAGTATTTTAGGCCTACAACATCCTCTCTGCATTTACAGTTTTAACAATTATGTACAAATTAGTCTATAACTTTGTGTGTACAATAATAATTTTTTACAAATAAAATATCAGTTTTTATTTCATTCTTTATAATTATGAAGTCATTTTCTTAAAATTTGGGGTCATTTTATAGGTCATTTTTCAAACAATGTTAGGTCATCAGAATCCGGGCCATGATAATAATCATATAGAATTAAAAATAATAGCAGCGACTATAATATCAGCGCCGACCTTAGAAGGGAACTTGATCAAAACAAACAGCATGTGTAATGCCAGCTGACAGAGCGTGCATCGGCCGCGGATACGACACGTCATATTCAATGTAAACTTACAGAAATTAATTTTGATGTACATTAATACATTGTGTGATTTAAAAATCTAAAAAAAAATTAAAATAGGTAATTTTAATTCACACTTAATTTATAAACATTAGTAAATAGTAATAACAAAAGGAATTGAGATCTGCGCATTCGGCTTTTTCTGTTGTTATAATAATATAGTTGGTCAGTCATTTTTGCATGTAGCATGTAACAGTATGTGCGATGCCATTGTTGATCGCTTTGTAATCTATCCTGCCGACAGCAGTAGCACTGAGGACGACAGTCAGCTGGAAAGGGTTGAACCACTTTCATCACAATAATAACGTACATTTTAATTTTTATTGTCGTTACATCTTTCCATACTGTTCATGATTTATGTTATCATACTCTGTCAATATAAGAAAAGTGTTAATTAAATAACGTTGCATGACAGCTTTTGTTTGTAGACAATCGGCATAATACCACAGATGGTCCACGTGCAGTAATTTTTAATAACCTGAAAGATTTCTTCCACTAACGTGGAATTTATATGGCTTGATAAATTGCACCAGCCTACAAAAGGCGGGATTTTTCATGGTTAATTTTGAGCCCTCTTTGTAGCTGCGCCCTTGGCGGGGACCCATCTCGGGGGCCTAGCTATGGCCCTGCCAGCATATTCCTTCACATATGCTTATCAAACTTTAGAACTTTGTTCTACCATAAGCCGTGCTTAGTGAGTCGGTCTGGAGCTTATGTCGGAAATCGATTACAAAAATAACTTATTTTCTGCATTTTATAATAATAATCAATTATTGATTAATCACTGATTCATCAAAAACATTCTGGCACTTTGTTACATCAATTTACACATTTTATTATATTAGTTTATTTCTGGTATTTCTATATCCCCATGTGAAATTCCAGTCTCCAATTCTTTCTATCTTCTGCGTATTATAACTTTTCATAGCTTTTTTTGTTCTTGATGTAGTCCAGTATTTCGTCTCGTCTTCTACAAAGTTTTCTTGTTCCATTTATTTTTTCGATGACAGTACCGATGTACAGTAATGTTATTAAGTTCCAGAACGGTTCTTTATACAATTGTATGGGGGACGGGACGGGGAAAATGTCTGTCCCTCCGTCCGTGTGTATGTATGCGCTATAATTCAAATACACTTTCTCGGGATGGAGGTAGTAGTACGTTTCGACGTTTCGAATATGTCACTTAAATTTAAAGGAAACCTGTCAGAGCTGATCCCTTTGTCTGTTTGTGAAGTTCACGGTCACCGTTTTCTATGGAACAGTATTAAACTAGTGGTGAAATCTTAATGACATATTGAAGAGATCTGACATATTAAACTCACTGTCGTGACAGCTGTGAATGGGGTTCGAACGGAGGAAATATTCACTTTCCGCTGCAGGAAATGCACCCTCCAGCAGCATGTTGGTTGAAACATGTTGTTTTAAACTTTTCTTATAGCTTCTGCAAGTTTGTGGACTAGAAACTTGTACAAAGTTCAAACCAATCACAACATTATACAGAGTGTTAATGAATAACATCGAAATATTTTACCTGTGTGTATCAAAAATAAAAATCCTTACACATACGTCGTTCTTAATAACTTTTAGGAACATTCTTGCCACATGGAAAGAAAATCGAGCCACGCGTTTGGTCTAGATTGTTTTATTAAACAAACATACAAACAGACAGAAGAGAAGCAGAACGATCGACTTAAAACGGGATCTCGCTTCCATGGGGGTCCTTAAACCTAAATCCATACTTAACCACACCATGTCGGCCAGGGGAACTTATCTATGAAACATAAAATCCCCTTGGGCGGACCGGGAACTGAACCCAGAACTTCCCGATCACCTGTCCGAAAGTATAACCACTAGAACACGAGGCGCAGTGGCGGACGCAGAATTTTCTTTCGGGGAGGGATTTGAGGAGGGGGGAAAAAAAGGAAAGAAAAGTTCACTTATATTTATAACTAGCATGTGCCCGCGTCTTCGCCCGCGATAATTATTTAAAAAATGAAAAATTAAGAGCATAGACCTAATAGTTAAATCATTATATTTATTAACACCTAAATCACGTGGACTACATACCACGATTTTGAATGCAGTTTTATGCAATTTTAGCGGCCTTCGTTGCGTGTTACCAGTCCGACAAACAACTGTTTTATGCCCGGTTTCTACAAACTTGTGAATTACCTATGGGTAAATTATCCATGGGCAAATTAGTTCCATTTCACCCACAATGATATAATGAGCAAGGCCTTGGAGTTGTGCAGTTAATTTAATTCAGAAGGCTTTGATTCTCATTGTTTAAATATTACTATTGATCCTATGAAAGGTTAAATTTTATCCAGCCATCCATGAATGGATAAATTAACCCGACGATTTACCCTTGGAAAGATCTAGCCCGAGTTTGTAGGAACATTTTTTATGTAATTTTCATATTTACCCAGAGGACATTTATCTAGAAACTCGCCACAAGTGTAAGTGATTGCTATCTTTAAATTATTTGTGTTTGTGTGGTGTTATTCTTGTGTAAATTCTGTCCATTGGATAATTTACCCATGGGTAATTCGCGAGTTTATAGAAACCGGCCATTAGAGAGCGTGTACTAAAAAAATGTTTTAAATAAAAGTATTAGCTCTTACTCGTAGTATAGGCACCTCATGTACAAAGTTTTAACAACAATCGTTAAAGCCGTTTTCAAGAAAATTGGTGGAAAATTGTTAATACAATGTTCTGTCGTGAATTGGTAGTAGGCCAATTATTACAAAAACCCTGTTCGGGTCGCTATATAGTAGGGTAAGGCATTTGGTGATTTTGCATCTTTTTATATGAAGATTAACAGTTAGTTCGAATATAGGCTATATAAATATGTATCATGACGCAATTTATTAAATAAGGACAATTTGTTTTTGCATTTTTTTGCTTCATTTTGCATTTTCGTCATTTTCAAGAAGTAGGTCATTTTCGCCATTTTAGGTCTTGTTCCAGTGGAGGTAGAAAGGAGCCTTTCCATTTACAAATCGTTACTTTCAGACAATAGACAATCGTTTTTATTTGAGAATCTCCGCCAAGTGTTCATAGTTCATTTTAATTCAGGTTTATTGTAAAATCAAAGCAGTTTGTCTTGTTGCAATAAAGAATATCTTTTAATTCAATTTAAATTGCACATAATTGCTAGGGGCAATTTGATAGGCATGCCAGTACAGAAAGAATTTTTTTCGCTAAGGGTGTCCAAGTAGTGTAGATTTAGACTTACTTTTTTAATGACAAAATAAGTGTGTTTTAAATTGTAGGTTTAAATACATAACGCACTGTCATGTATTAAATTGCTTTCGCGATTCATTACTTAAAAAAACTAGTTTTAAGTAAAAAGTAATCATGTAAATTTATTGGTTTTTTTTGAAATTTTGTGTCAATTTTTCAGTTTTCTAGGTCAAAATGCATTTTTTTATTTTGCATTTTTTTTCACTATTTTATGGTCATTAAATTCCTTGCCCTAGTGATTAGTATACAGGATGTTTCAAAAATACTTTTATAAATTTCGGGCATGGGTCCCTTCACCAAAAGAAGGAAAACATTTCATATGAACATATGTCCCATAATCCTTGTTGAAACTTTCCATCGACTTGTCATGGAAGGCTGTGGAACCATTCGACACCATCCCGGAGTATTTGAAAGGGTGCGACAGTCCATGATTCGACGAGTGCATGCATGTCTAGAAGCAAGAGGAGGGCATTTCGAGCATTTGTTATGAGTTTGTGTGTTGACGTGTTATGAGTGTACCAATTTGTTGAACAGTTCCTAACGAGAAAACAAAGGATTATGGGACCAATGTTCATATGAAATTTTTCCTTCTTTTGGTGTAAGGAACCCATGCCCGAAATGTATAAAAGTATTTTTGAAACACCCTGTATACATATAGCATAATGCCACTCGATATAAAAGATATGTACATTTAAGTAAGTTATACCTTTGGTGTCATTCTTTTTTTTTTTAAGGTTTCCTCTAAGACATATTTTATGAAAGAGCGGGCACGTCTGCTAGTTATAATTAATAGAGAGTGGGACGCACTCAGAGCAATTTGCTGCAATAATCGTGTCGAGTGGGAACGCAATCCGACAACCTTGAACCCGCACTCACCCACAGGAAGAAAATTCTTTTATCTGCTCAACACAGAAAACAGAGTTTGCTCAAGTTCTCATGTTAGCCTACTTTCTGTGCAAACCTCACTGCCTTCATAAGTGACTCAAGTTTTCTACACGTAGTGCTTGAATAGTATTGGGACTGGGAAAAAAAGTCTAATTTATGCATTGAATACAGAGTGCTAATGAATAACATCGAAATATTTTACCTGAATTTCTTATCTGTAAGTTGAGGCACTATGGTTTGAGTGAAAATAGTTTAAGAATGTTACAATCATATTTGACTGGAAGAAAGCAGTATGCATCTATAAATAATACGAATTCGCAACTTGTGGATATAAACTATGGCGTAACTCAAGGATCAATATTGGGCCCTCTCCTGTTTATTGTTATGATTAATGATCTTAGTTATAATCTACCCAAGGCCCCTGTCTTGTACGCAGACGACACCACTATAAGGGCAAAAAACAAAAACTTGGATGAATTATATAACTACATTGATATTAATTTCAATATGGCTAAACACTGGTTTATGGTAAATGGATTTCTTTTGAACGAAAGTAAAACACAGGTCACGTATTTTGGACTTAAAGATGTAACAAATGATCTTGATAATGTTAACTTTTTGGGCTTTGAACTTGATTCAAAACTTTCATGGAAGTATCATATAGATAAAATTTGCAAGAAGCTGTCTCAAACCACTTACCTTCTCAGAAAACTCACATGTTTTATTCCGCTTGATGGTCTTAGAAATATTTATCATTCACTTGCTCAGAGTCATATTGTGTATGGTGTACATTTAAGGGGAAGCAGTTCACATATCAAGGAGATACTGCTTTGTCAAACGATAATAATTAGAATAATTATGCGCAAGAAGCCTGATGAACGTTATAAACCTTTGTTTATTCAACTAAAAGTACGTACAGTTTATAACCTTTTCATATTTTATACTTTACTTCGTATTCATTCTAATTTACACCAATGTAATTTAAGATCTGATGTACATAACATTAATACTAGAAATAGATACAAATTGAATATCCCTAATTGTCGACTTACCCGGACTGAGGAAACATGTTTTTGTTAAAGGTATGGTCCTTTACAACAGATAAACTCTTGAAACCAGAAACTTAAGTATATGCTGTTTTAAAGGAAAACTTTTTGATTGGTAGCTAAGGCATCCTTTTTGCTCTATTGACGACTACCTGAGTTTTAATGTAGTTAATATACTTTGATTTTATGTGAATTGTTATTATAAGGGATTTATTTTAATGTACACTGACAATGTCTATAGCAGGAACAAGCTGCTCTTTGACAATAAAGTATTATTATTATTATTATTATTATTATTATTATTATTATTATTATTATTGTTATTGTTATTGTTATTATTGTTATTATTATTATTATTATTATTATTATTATTATTATTATTATTATTATTATTATTATTATTATTACCTGTGTATAGACAGGACATAGTAAAAGTAAAGTGTTCCCTATATAGGCCATGGAGGCCCTGAGGGTTCCAGGAGGTTGAGGCTCCCAGATTTTGGACATTCGGCACGTGAAGGTGGTGAGGTTGTCAGCCTTACACACCGGCCGCCTTTACCCCCAGGATTTCTCCTAGTACTCATTTCTGTTAGAGGCTGAATTGACCCCAGGGCCATAGTGCCACCAGAAAGATTAGGCCAATTGAAATATCTCAACGACCTCATCGGGAATTGAACCCGCGACCTTCCGGTTTGGAGCGCAGCGCCTCAACCACTACGCTACGGCGTAAGACGAGACAAGCAACTTTTATTAGGAGATTTTTGCTCTATGGCGTAAAATGCTTATGCTACATGCCATTAAAGTCATTTCAATTTAGCGCTCTAAGTGAATAATGAAGAAAAATAGTGTTAAAATGTTTATTAAATTGACATCTTGACTTCTTAGTGATCGATAAAAACTGGATTCTTAATCATTCATCAACGGCTATATCACATTTTAGTGTTTTCATAATCTGTAAAATTTACAGACTAATCACATGACTGGCCGCCACTACATTAGTTGTTTTATTCATAACTCCAGTATTAACAACGCAGTTCCTTTGTTTTGCATTTTTTCAAATGTTAGAAGTCAGTGCTGGCTGGCCATGCCCTGCTGTAATAGGAAAAATTGGAGAGGCCTACATAGAGCTAAAGTCTCCTAATAAAAGTTGCTTGTCTATGTCCCCTCTGCACACATATTTCGGTGCTATTCATTAACACCCTGTGTATTAAAATAAAATTTAATAAGGAGCAGTTGTGTATGCTATTGGCAAAGTTCTTCACCTTTATCCACAAATACTGCGGGTATAAGGTGGAAAATACGTATACTAATACTAATTAGGCCTATCCCTCATTGGTCAAAATCAAGTCATTGCCGTTTATTTTGCTTTTCCCCAGTTCAATGTGTGCATTTTTAAATTTTTATCTGAAATAATATTTTTTCCAATAAATCATGTTTCTTCTTTTTCTTCTGCCTTCCTTTTGTCTATCAACCTGTACTGACCTCAGTTCCATCTTTTAACTGGGGATGTTCCTCTTTCCTTTAGGATTATATCGTAAGGCCATCTTTGGAATCCTTGTTTCTTCCATTCGCTCTAGATGTTCCTTCCATGTTTGTTTATGTTCTATTTTCTCATTTACCGATCCAAGTCTTGTCTAATGTTTTCATTAGGAATCCTGTCCAGCTTAGTGCAACCTTTAACTGCTCGTAAGAATTTCATTTCAGCCGCCTAAATACGGCTCGAATCTTTTCTCTTCATAACCCAGGATTCACTACCGTATACTGGAATAAGTACAGCCATCACCTTATAGAATTTCATTTTTGTATCTTTTCTTGTATTGGTTAACGTTCCACTTATAGTACCACATACACTCTGATAACTGTGTAATTTATTATCTACGTCCATATCTATAAATCAGGACTAAGATATATAATTCTACATCAAGATGGCGTCACGAGGAAAATGAAGCAGAATGTTGAATGATTTTCAGGGGTTGCTGAGGTAGACCTATTAAAAATGAAATCATCTGCTACAGTATTTCTTGTTTCTCTCCTCTTTCCTCCGCTTTCTCCCGCTTTTACCCCTCTTTCCCCGCTTTCTCACCTCGTGCTATTCAATTCTTTCACTAACATAAACGTTCGTAACCCAACATAACGGCGGAGCTTGGCTGGTGCGCGGCAAAAATCTATCTTTTACTAAAATATTATTTCAATACGAATAACGTTGCACTATAACTTATAAACAAATGGAGAGCCACATAGAGGTTACTAGTATAACATTCTGTGACATACATCAGGATTTACACATTCTATTGCACCGAACATAACAGTTACTAGTTACGTGTAAAATGAATTAAATATGAAACACAGGTGAAATACTGAAGTGATTTGAATTTGCAACTTTTATGTTGGTTGTACTGTGATCATTGGAATATAATTTATTGTGCTTTACTGTCATGGCGTCACGGTGAAAAGATACTTCGGTTGCTTGTTTATCCATGATCACTCCAACTTCATCACTTCCATCTGTAATGAAGAAAATATCACTAATTAAATCATCATTGAAGAAAGTAACACAAGATGGGTCTAAGTTATAATTTATAAAGTCTAGGGAGGACTAGTAGAGAAGATTTAAAAGTTTACCGAGGAACAAACCGCGGCCGCCCCAAGCGGCAGCACTCACAACCTGTTCTCTGCGTAGTATTCCTTATGTCGCGAAGATGAACAGCCACAAAGATGTTCAAACTAAAACCTTGCAAGTGTACGCGTGTTCGTCGTTTAAAACGAGGTGATCCAGTGGAATAAATTCGTTATTGTAGATGGTGCTCGTCAGTGAGTGAAGGTTTAATCAACCCACAGCTTCTGTTCTTTTTCCACGAGGCATGGTTCCACTGAACACTGAACCACTGAAAATCCACATAGTATACCAGAAGGCCCTCATTATGGCAGGAAAGTTGGTCAAGACAAATCCTCGCACACTGCAACATATAAATAAAAACATTAGGAATGAAATAGGAAGCATTACAGTGCCCGAACTTTACCGTGTCAATCAGAATGTGTTTTCCCGATAAAATGCCTGTTTGCATGAAGGAAGACAACATTTTCAACTTAATTTATAAGGTAAGATTTTATACACTCTCTGAGAAGCGGAATCTAAAAAGATGAAAAGCAGGCTCCTGCCTTCCTGCCCACCCGCCACCAGGAAAACGTACGGGGGGTAAACTGACATATTTATATCCCTGTAGGCCTACATAGAAAACGCGATTCTAAATCAGTTGAGCAAGAATAAGTTATTATTTTGTCGAGAACAAAACACTGGAGTGCAAAAGTTCAAGAGATATTGATAAAGTAGGACCAGTTAGAAGTAAACAAAATACCGATATAATTATCATATCAAACAGATCATCAGGTCTCTCTCTAAGTGACCACCTTTCTTGTAATTATTGAGAGTATCACTTGACTTATATCTAGAAAATCATCACTGATTATACCCAAATATCCTAAACACGCAATATTTGCACTTAAAGCGTGTATACATACGTTAAAAAATAAAGCTAAACAAAATAGCAGGTTAGGTCTGAATCTGACTGCCAACATGTGAAAAGTATTCAGACTTAATATAGCTATAATATACCTATGCATTTCATTATTCCTTTGAGACGTTTACAAATGTGAGCAAAATATTGGACATATTTTCCAAAATCGAGATTATCCTCATAAAACATCTAATATCACACGTATTTTGTTATACATTTAGAAATGTTCAATGCAGCTTATTTCTTTGTTAAATAAATGTGTTACACGGTTTTAAAAATGGGAAACGATAAATGCCGCACCCTATGAAGAGGAGAGTTTGTCTTGGCGAATGATTTGGTTCAACCCACCAGCCCTATATATATGCCATTCTGTTCTCTCACAAGTCTAACCTAATCTTCTAGATACCAAAATTCAACTCCGGAAATATAGCACATAAGACCCATCCGCACTTAGGTCTATCCTGCGCCAAAATACAAAGACACAAGTACACAGCCCAAACACGTAACGCCATCAACATCCCCTACGGATGTACATAAGGGCACAATAGGTATACACACATCACATATGGTTTGACAGGAGGTTTAGGCTTAATTCCTTGCCACTTCGGGGGTAAGAGTGGGCACACACACACACAGATACTGTATGACCATGACCATGGGTGGTATGAATACCTGTGAGCGAACACTCAAGTGACGGTGCAAGATGGTCAAAGAATCAGCCATTATGCCCAAATCTAGTGATTCTATTCCATGACAAGGCTATAAAGAAAATGCGCAACATCCTTGTAATAATTATAATTTGTATAAGGCTATTTATTGAATTTTAACATTGATTGAGGCGTTGCCATGGATATTAGAAGCTAGAAGGTTAGGTTAGAATTTATAATATTATTAAGGGAACAAGGTGGCCCGTATCCACACTTAATACTGTATTATGTAAGTCCTTATTAATCTCCATTTAACACAGTCATTTCGTATTTCTTTTATTGACCTCGTAAATCTAAATGGATAGCCTAATAAATGTTTACTTCTTCTCCCTATACCACAGGTATTATAGGGGGAGGAAGTATTGTGTTCGACCCCGAAATTCGATGTACAGTTTTTAACGTAAAAACACATTTTGATGTACCCTGAATCCAAACAGGCTATTTTCAGAAACATGTCTGTGTGTGTGTGTTTCAGTGAACAGCCTAGCTCGAGAAAGAAAAATCGTATGAAAACAAAATGTTTTATTTGGGTTAGAAACCTTCTGGAGATGCGACACGAAGACTGGCGACGACTATTCCTTACTTTTAATGAAAATTTAGTTTTTGGCGATTTTTTTGAAAACGGCTCTAACGAATTTGGGTAAAATCCCATCTAAGGAGGTCATTTTTTTAGAACCGAGATTCTCTTCATAAAACACTTATACCACACGAATTTTGTTATAGATAGATGTGTGGAGAGGAGATGTTGTTTTGGCGAATGATTTGGTCCATACCACCCGCCCTAATTGATACACTTTCTTTTATATCACGATCTAGCGAAAACTCTCTTCTTCTCCACCATTTTTCTGTCCTCGTCCTCCTGATTGGACGTTGGAGGTGTGACGTCATATTGCTAAACATTGGATGAACAGTGTGACAAACCCACAAGCCACTAGCTGCTCGTAAAAAATGGTGGTTGTGCTATTCAGTATATTGCTCCTTAACTAACATATACGTTCCTAACCTAACAAAACATCGGAGGTATTCAGTATATTGCTCCTTAACTAACATAAACGTTCCTAACCTAACAAAACATCGGAAGTATTCAGTATATTGCTCCTTAACTAACATAAACGTTCCTAACCTAACAGTTGGTAACCGTGTATCGGTCATAAACAAAAGAATCACACAGTCCGTGGAAATGTGAAGATCGCGTGAAATGGCCTCCTTAGTTGGGATTACGCCCGAATTTGTTTACATTTTGTGCATGAAGAACGAAACTTTTATTTGAAACTTTTTCCCGCAAAAATTCTCTGAAGGGTAGTTCTAAGCCACCCACTGATTGTAGAAACTCAGACTTGCTTGGTGAACAATAAAGTTTTGCTTCAGGTTGAAACAACTGAATACGCAATCTTTGCAATATGGCCTCTTATTCTATATCAGAATGCGAAGTGAGAAAGGGTAAAGCCCATGCATGTTTAGGGTATAGAAAGTTACATTAGTGTGTTAATGAAATTTTATTTCGGTTGTGAATCCTTCGGGGATGCGGTGATATTGCGATCATTCGTTTTTACAACCATTTTACACGATGAGAATGTCATTCATAATATATTATAAAATATTATTTTGGCGGAGAAGTTACGTGTTTCACATGAGATTCTTTAAATGTTGTATTCCAGCTGTTCGGTTTCGACACGTTCTAACATACCATCCCCATTCGAGACATCGGAATGTGAGTATTTTCTGTCGGACTGATTATTCAGCCTTTGTAGAAAGACTTTGTGACACTACAGCTATCATCATCATTTGCAATAAAGGTCGTGTGAGTTTTCCTGTGCACACATTGATGCTTGTTTGTTTATCGTGATTTGCGAGACAAGACGAGAACAGGAAGCTGCGTAATCATGGGAACAGCATCTTGACAATCACATGACTGTCACTGTCCAGTGTCTGTTATACGTGTAGACCACATAAATCTAATGTTTATCTTAGACAATTATAATAAATTGTTAACATTATGCAAGTTTATGACGTCAACATTCTCACACTTTTTTAGTTCCGAAAATCTGGGGTGTTTACAGCTTACGCAATGAACCCGCCTCGTCAGTGGCGGACGCAGATGGGGGTATCGAGGGGATATATCTGTAGACACTGACGCACTGCCCAAAACCTTTAGAGATTTCGAAATGAAGGTAATGAATTTTTGACGAGTATTGTGACTGGAGATGAAAGCTGGTTACATCATTATGAACCTGAAACAAAGCGACAGAGTATGGAATGGCACCACTTGAATTCGCCATCGAAGAAGAAAGCGAAGACAGCTGGAACGGAATTCTATCACAAGGGTATTTTCAAACTTGCAGAACGATGGGAAACATGTGTGCAAAGAAAACGGAGACTATGTGGAGAAATGAAAGAAAGGGAGTCTGGACTTTTGCGTCCCAAAACCACTAAACTAGGACTTTTGCGTCCATATATCCTCAGACCCAATGGCCCGTTTGCGTCCCGGGTTTCTCTAGAGCAATGACCAAAATGCGTCCCATGCAATACAGGTAAAATTAATAATTGGTACCATGTAGTTCGTTTAGCATTACCCAGGGTGCACCGCGAGGAGGCGAATTGCTACACACCCCAAAAATGTTAGTCCTTTCATTACTGTCAGTATTAAATAAAATTGAAGCGTAGAATGAAGTCACTCTTGGTCTTTTGGCTACCAGTTTACATTATTGTGGTTGGTAGGAACTTAAATGATACTGTTCGCACATATTCCAGTCTGCTAAGTGCTTCAGTTCTATATTCAACCATTCTTTCTACCAATAAGGCCTCTTTTTCATTTTTCTTGGCATTGACAACGGTTGTTGAGCGTGTGTGAATATATGTTTCTGCTTGTATATTCTTCACTGCTTCGTCAGATAGAAGTATCCATCTTGTTCAAGACGGGACGCACGAGGGTTGTTTACGTCAAATTGCACCGGACGCACGAGGGTTGTTTTGATGAAGCGACCACTCGCTTTGGGACGCAAAAGGGTACGACCCAAAGAAAGGTCTGTAGATTGAGATGACATACTTGGATTCACTTACAAATAAAGATTCAGGTTGTGAAAAAATGTTGCTCACGACTTTCAGTATGCCCCTCGTAAACAACCTGTACCTAAGTAATAAGTGTGGAAGTGTCTGTCTGTCTGTCTGTCTGTCTGTCTGTCTGTCTGTCTGCGTGCTATGCACAGCCAAATCTGTTGCCATCTCGCAGAGATCTGAAATTGTTAACATAGATGGACTGGAGGGTGTCTTGAATGCACATAGAAGCCGGATTTTTTATTTTCGGTTTCGTTCGCGAGTTATTAGGAAAAATCTGGCAGAAAGCTTTTTTTTTCCCCCACTATCGAAGCATTAGTTTTCAGTAATACATTTCATTTGTGAAATCAATTGCAGGTGGCCTTGCTTTGCTGCCATAGAAACCGGGAATGCGAGAGCATCGCTAAAATAAATTTCTTCGGCATAATACATGGAATTCTGGGTCGTTTCTAGTTTGTTAGTCCGCTCTGCTTGATTCATTTGTTTATTGTAACTTTATTGAGTGAGAATGTATAGGCAAGTTACATTTAATTACGTATTATGACTGTGAATTCTTAGTTACAGTTAGTTAATGCATTTCCTTTATTACCTAGCATTCAGCTTCTGTTGTCTTATTACACCTTTGTCCTTAATTGAAACGGGATTATTTCATTTAGCAGGAGAGTTCATTTCATTCACAAACCAATCTCCGTTAGATTTCATATTTTATCCACAATAGTTGGCTATATAAATGCCCACTTATTCACAATTTTTCTTTCATTTTGCCTTTTTTTTAGCAACGAACTGAGTTATTGTATGAATTCCATAGGATTTAAAGAACATTATAATCTGAAATATGACTAATTTTCATGGTTCTAAAGCGCGCACAGTGTCATAACATCCCCATAAGGTTAATTGTTTAAAATATTTTATTTCGCTAAATACCCACGAAATAGAAGGCAGTTAATAGCTAAATCCGCCATTTTATTTTACCAAAAAATACGGCCCCTACCTACGATCTGTTGGTCTGTGTAGTGTGTTCATCCAACGAAGAATTTAGATCAAATCAGATGTCATAAATGTAAGCATTCCATTGACTTCATAATATATATCGATGAAATTGCCTTCTAGCTGTACGAAGACCGTGGATGGAAAACATAGGCCTGGCTGAAAGTGCCTGCTATGTACAATCTCTCTTCAGCTTGAAGTTGTTTACATCACATGATGGATGGCGGTTGTTATGGAATATAGTTCAAGGTGAGGCTTTCAACTGGCTCTTGTATGCTGCTAAATTCACAAATCGTGATCTTGTGGCTACCCTAAAACAAAATTTCTGCTTTACTTGCTATATGTATTTATTTCGATTATTTTCATTTTCCTACTGAGCTATGCAATTTGCTTTTAAATTACAATTACAACCTACGCTCAGTATTTAAAACCTTAGAAATTTAACCTATTTGAAAAACATAACTTATCTTATTACTAGGGCAAGGCATTTGATGATTTTGCATGTTTTTTACATGAAGGTTAAAATATAGCTCGAATATATATATATAAATGTGTATCAAGAAATAATTTACTAAATAAGGGCAATTTGTTGTTGCTTTTTTTGCTTTATTTTGCATTTTTCGTCATTTTCAAGAGATAGGTCTTTTTTGGCAATTTTTAGGTCATTTTGAGCGTTTATTTATTTATTTATTTATTATTATTATTATTATTTTTTTTTCATTTATGTCATGATTCAGTGTACAAATCGTTACTGTCGGACAACAGATAATTTTTTTAAAAGAATCTCCGCTAACTGTTCATAGTAATTTTAATTCACGTTTATTGTAAATACCATAGCAGTTTGTCTTGTAGCAATAGAGAATTATTATAATTTTTTTAATGCCACATATTTGCTAAGGGTAATTTCATGGGCATGTCAGTACAGAAATATTTTTTTTTCGCTAAGGGTGGCCAAGTAGTGTAGATTTACTTACTTCTTTAGTAATAAAATAAGTGTGTTTTATATTTTAAATTTTATTTCATATGAGGAATTTTGTTTTTGTCTAAAACTATAATACGTTTGTTTTTATATAATGTTCATAATATAATTTTAGTATGATTGAACTGACCCCGAACACGAGTTATGCTCATGCGGGGCAAATAATACTCTTTTGTAATTGTAATAATTGTGTTTATATTATTTGTGTTTGTAATAATTTTATATTAATTTGTAATTTGTAATAAATAAATAATAATAATAATAATAATATATATATATATATATATATATATATATATATAACGCATTGTCACCCATTAAATTCCTTTTAGCAATTCATTACTGAAAAAAAAACTAAATATAAGCAATAATGGAAAATTTATTGGCCATTTTTGTGTGTGTCATTTTTCACTATTTTTAGGTCATAAATTATTTTTTCTTTTGCATTTTTTCACTAAATTAAAAGCCTTGCCCTAGTAATAAGATAAGTTATGTTTTTAAAATAGGTTAAATTTCTAACGTTTTAAATACTTGTAACAGTAAATGTAATTTAAAAGCAAACTGTAGGTAACTTATTATTTCGACCCCAAATTAGAAACAATGGTTTAAACTTAAATTCATGTTTTTATTTCCCCTGAATGCAAAAATACTAATCTCAGAAGCATGTCTGTGTGTGAACAGTCAACTCCAGAACAAAAAAAAATCACGATAAAAGGAAAATGTAACACGAAGATTGGCAACGATTTTCTCTCGTATGCCACTTTGCATGAAGAAAATTTCGTTTCTCGCGGTTTTCTCGAAAACGGTCCCAACGATTTTGTTTAAATTTTGTACATTAGGTGCAAATACTAAGAACTACAACTGTCATTTGAAACATATTTTCCCAAAATTCTCTGAAGGGTAGTTTTAAGCCACCAATTTTTTGTAGAAACTCAGTAATGCCTGGTGAACAATAAAGTTTTGCATCAGTTTTGAAACAACTTTATACGCAATCTTGCCATACGGCCTTTTATTAAGTGCCAGTGTGGTATTTTATGAGTAGAGCCCGGATTTCCATGCAAATGCATGTTTTTATATACTTCGGTTACACTTCCCAAACTTTGTAGTTACTCATTATATGACTTATGGATTCCAAATAACCATACTTTTTCCGTGCATGTTTGCATATTTCGGCCTTTTTATGACAAAATTCATGCATAATGCATGTTTTGGATTTTTTTGTTTAATATAGCATATTCAGACGTTTTTAATGCATATAAACCCTCCTTATCTGGTTTTAGTGCATAATATCAAGTTATTAATACCATGCATTAGTGTGCATATTACGAATGTGCCTCCCTAAAATCTCGGCTTTTCAAAGAAACGTAAAAAATGTTGTATTGTATTACCATTGTTATTTGATTGACTTGGCAACAGAGTCTGCCATCTGCATGAATTTGAGAGTGCAAACTGCTGTTTACCCTAAATAAACAGTAATATAATACACCAGGCTACAAAAGAAAATGCAGACTCGCTTACCCCCACCACCTTCCATTTAAAGAAAACTGCTATAACAGAATGTTCTCTGCTTGAATTTGTCAGTCGCTAGTTGAAGACGTTGAATAATTATCTTTAGAATCGTGTTGTGGAGAAATGGGTGTGACAGATAAGTCGGGAAAAACTTAAGAAGGTACTTAGTTCAAATCCTGATCTTAAACTTCTGAAAACAGTGAAAGACGTATTATGTGGAAAAAATGTAAAAGACATGGAATTCGATATCACCCTCAGTCAAATTTCTTCCCTTAAGTATGCACCTGTTACTTCTTGTGAAGTTGAAAGATCCTTTTCTGCGTTCAAGAATGTCCTAAACTGATAAACGCACGAGTTTAAGTGAGGAGAATTTTGAAAAAACTCGTTGTATATTGTTTTAAGAGAAATTGAAATAATAGTGCGGATTTTTGATAGTGCATGTTTCGCCCTTCATTGTGCATATTTGGAGATACGATAGTGCATGAATGCATGCATGTTTTTAAGTTTGATAGTGCATGAAAATCCGGGCTTTATTTATGAGATTGTGTGTGAGGACGAAAAAGTCTTCCGTTTGTCTGTCCGTCCGTCCCGTGTGTCTGTACGCGCCATAACTCAAATAAGCTTTTTCGGATTTTCATGAAACTTGGAAAACACATTTATAATGTCCATGGGAAGAACACTATTGAACCAAATCGGTTCACCGGTACCGGCGTCAAACCCAATTTAGTGTTTTTATTTAAAAGCGCCATAACTCAAATACGCTTTATCGGATTTTCATGAAACTTGGTATACACATTTATAATGTCCATGGGAAGACGTCTGTTGATATTGGACAAAATCGGTTGGCCGGTACCGGAATGATGCCCAATTTAGTGCATTTTTATGGTATTATATAACAAAGGCCCCATAACTTTCTAATAGAAAGGCGCCATAACCCAAATACGCTGTATCGGATTTCCATGAAACTTGGTATACGCATTTATGACGTCCATCAAAAGTACCCTTTTGAATTTGAACCTAATCAGTTGACCGGTACCAGAGTAAAACCCAATTTAGTGTCTATTTTAAAAACACAATAACTCAAATATGGTTTATCGGATTTTTATAAAACTTCGTATACGCATTTATAATGTCCATGGAAAGACGTCTTTTGATATTCGACTAAATCGGGTTGCCAGTACCGGAATAATGCCCAATTTAGTGCCTTTTATGTTAATATATAAGAAGTCGCAATAACTCAAATATGTTTTATTGGATTTTCCTGAAACTTTGTATGCCCATTTATAATGTACATGGGAAGACGTTTTCTGATATTGGACCAAATCGGTAGACCGGTACCGGAGTAAAACCCAATTTAGTGTCTATTTTAAAGACGCGGTAACTGAAATACTCTTTATTGGATATTTATGAGACTTGGTATTCACATTTATAATGTCCATGGGAATACGTCTATTGATATTGGATAAAATCGGTTGACCTGTTTCGGAGTAATGCTCAATTTAGTGCCTATTTTATGGTAATATACGTATTCGAAAGAATTTATGAGATGTAAATCAGTTATTGTGACAACATAATCAATTGTTTTACTGTGATTTTATAAGGCTTTGACAGTTAAAATACAGTTAGCTATGACAAATAACACTATTGCTTTACATGCGCTTATCCAACTAGACCGTTAAACTAACCCAGGTGACTGAGATGGTAACATCTTGGCCTCACATTCTGGAGTTCAATAGTTCAAATCCCGAAACCGGCCGATTTGACTTTTTTTTTTTTTTTTTTTTTGTATTCTGCATATCATAATTGCAATCATAACTGATTAAACAAAAACATACTGGCACTTTGTTACATCAGTTTACCTTATTTTATTCTATACCAGAATGTAAATAGCCAACTTTACACGCAAGCTCTTTAGCACACTCCTGGGGAAAGAGCTTAGTGAATCGTTTGAGGAGGCAAGTTTTCGACTGCTTGGAAACAAATGCATCTATAGGGAACAAGTCCCTCAATAAATATTTTGTGTGACGTGCCTATGTAATTTCATTATTTGTGCATAATTTTTTCAGTTTCAAATAATGAAATTACTTATGCGCTTTTTAAAAATGTGTAAATAATCACAGAAAAAGCCATAACGATCCAAAACAATCAAAAAAGGCTTTAAACCTTAAGATAGGCTACAGAAGCC
This sequence comes from Ectobius pallidus, assembly GCA_964059195.1. Lineage (NCBI taxonomy): Eukaryota > Metazoa > Arthropoda > Insecta > Blattodea > Ectobiidae > Ectobius > Ectobius pallidus. The sequence goes on from CAXKWD010000001.1 coordinate 10,022,731, forward strand.
GAAAAAGGCGAAATAAAAACTGGATCTAAATAACTCCGGGGCACTAACGTCCTAGAAGGGACAAGGCCTACCACCCGACTGCTGCGTCATCTACCATAGGCAGACGGCAGGATTGGGGGCATGTGGTCAGCATGCCGACACCCACGGCCGTTAATGGTGGTTTCCATGACCGGAGCCGCTACTTCTCTATCAAGTAGCTCCTCAATTTGAATCACGAGGCTGAGTGCACCCCTACCAGACCTCCCTACCTCAGAAAAATCCGAGGAGTTACCGGGGATCGAACCCGGGCCGAAGGATCTGTAGTCAGCGACGCTAATCACAAGACCCCGCCGGCGGTCAAAAACTGGCCCTACCTTCCCTAAATATACACAAACATATGCATATATCTATTTAAGTCTTTAATACAACCACCAAATAGAAAAGGCATTTTGCATAACTCGTAGGCCCTAATTATAAATTACATACCTAGATTCACAAATATCTGGTGTAATTCGATAGTTGCGCTTTTACCTCAATGCATAGGCTATTACAAATTACGTTGCAATCAATGATAAGGTTACTAAATTTTACTCACACTTAAATAAAGAAATGTAATTTACTAGGAGGTGCCCGTGGCTTCGCCACGATAATTCTTTTACAAATCAAGAGTATAATAATTATTAAAGCAACTAAGCCATTAATAATTAATGAAACAGCTAAAATTCCTGCTATAGAGTACATTCCACGACATGAAAGCGCCCCCTGGGAAAACTATATCAGAATCGATTATGCAGTTCCAAAGAACCTGTGAACACATAATACGTATTGTTTCTCAGCTGTTTATTGACATGAATATGATGTGAATTTTATTTTATCAATTCAGTGTAATTTTCATAAATTATATTATGTTTCAAGGGAAGGAATGATTTGTTTGGATTATTATTATCAGCGATATTTCAAGAGATAAAACCATCAATATTTTACAGCTGTTGCCCCCGGCTTCGCCCGCCATTATTCATTGACTCCAGGCTTTTTAAGAAAATTGCACTGGTAGATTATTAAAAATGTTTGTGGTTCAGAGCTATGAAAATTGTAAGTAAAAATAAAATTAGAATATTTGTTCATTGTGTTCATTTCACTTAGGCCTTATATAATAAAGAAACTGTTTTCCTTCCTAATCTTGTAGTCGTCATGAAAGTTTAGACTGAGAGATACGAACATCGCCGAGTATACCCGATGTCTCACGAAGCGGGCGAGCAAGCACGCTATTTAGGGCCGTTGAATTGTATAAGAGTAGATAGATTCTGGACAATAATGCAGATTGTTTATGCACCGTCATTTGTCCACGCATAGCAACTGCATAGGGTTACGTTATGTGATATTAAGGGCTTTGAATAATGGCATAACATTGCTTTTCCTCATGTTTTGAAGGCTTAAGTATGCAAATAATCATTGAGATTTGAATAAAACTATATTTGTATAAAGGACAGACACAGAACTTTACTTTGTATGTAGTAGATTATTATTATTATTATTATTATTATTATTATTATTATTATTATTATTATATTATCCCTTGTTACATAATGGAATTAAATTACTTAATGGAATAGCATTACAAGGGCCTTGATTTCTAAGTGAATACATATTTGTTGTTACATTATATGAAGTTAAAATTTCGAATTGAGACATTTGGAACGGTTTAAGGCATATTTGATTTTCCATATTTGTACATATTTCAGGGTAAAGAACATATTTTTAAATACTTTAGTAAAACTCGAATATCTTTACATAATTGAACATTTTCTTTTAAATATGTTCCATGCTTTATGATTTCAAAGTTATTGTCAAATAATCTTTTAAATTGTATTTTATTAGCATCTGTATTTCAAAGTTGGATTCTTGAATTTCTATGAAATGTTGAAAACCAGATGTACAACTACAATTACTTTTTCCGAAATTGAAATTACCTTTTCCGAATTTAAATTCACCTTTTCCGAAATAGTAATGACCTTTCCGAAATTGAAATTACTTTTTCCGATTTCGACTTAGCTCCTGAGGATGTTGCAAGGTTTGCGATGGTCCCTGTTACTTCTTGTGATGTTGAGCAAAGTTTTACTGAGTACAAAGCAATTTTCAGAGACAATAGACGCAGTTTGTTTAATCCACTGCTTCAAAATAGGTAATTCTCACTAAAATATTAAGATATGCCCTCCTTCCAAATTTTATCAACCGCTAAAAATATTCCAACTTATGTATGCTTATGTTACGTGACTTCTCCCCCCCCCCCCTTCTGCTCGGTGCTGGAGGAGATGGTCCTAGCACAGGCTCCTGAGGTATTCCCCTTACTATACTCGCGTTGAACCGAAGGTCGCACACAAGAGCTTCAGGATCTGTCAGCGGCTTCTGAAAAGATCGCATAATTGACTTCTTCCTGCTGCTGTTATTATTACTAATGTAACTTGATTAAGAGCTTCTTGCATCATAACACACGCCTATTCATGGGACCTGGGTTCAGTTCCAGACGACTGTTGTGCTGCATCTTTATAGCAACACCAGTTCCTTGTGGTACGTCTTAATTCACCAAGAGGTCCCGTTTTAACTCGTCCGTATGGCACTTCGTCTGTTTGTCTGTGAATTTGTTAGGCAGTCACGATCGATTTGCTTCCAATCAGGCAGGAATGTTCCTTGAACTTATTAAAAAAAACGTATGTGTAAGGACTTTTATTTTTGAATCCGTTTCAAATCAACAAATTTTAAGAAATTTTTTTGCCACACCATTTTTTATTTTTATGAAATTTGGTAGGTGATATGTACCAATCTTCTGAACCCCAAAACAAATCTTTTTATATCTCTAAGAAATTTTACTCCTGAGATATAGGCATTTGTTTAGTACACGAACAAGCAAAAAATGTAGCCTAATTACAGACTTATATTCTGAAAGCTGTAGAATTTCTATTTGAATCAGTATGATAGTCAGATAGGGCTCATTGGAAAGCTTAAAGAATGGAATTTCATTTGTGCATACTAAATTAGATTTAAGTTAAGTCCAAACAGAGGTTTTTGGGGCTCTAATCTTCGTTCACGAACTGTTGTTTTGTGTACCTTTAGGCATTAAAAAAACAATGAAGGACTTGGAGTAACAGGTCAATTTTTTTCCTGTTATACTTATGTATGAGGAGTATGTGTAAGAAAAAAACTGAGCTGTTACTGGTGGTCCTTCACCCTGAAAAATTTGCTTGAACTTCAAAAAAAAATTAAAATCTCGCTTTTTCTCGGTTCCAAAAAGTAATGTGGGACAGGTGATAAAAATCTGAAAATGCCAGAATGAGAAGCCCTTATAGTGTACTTTAAAATAAAAACAAAATCATCCTGTGACTCAAAGGGATAGAGGAGCTACAAGCCTTTGAAATATCAAGAAAACAACACTTGACCGCTACTGAAAATAGGCTAAGTAGGCAGGATAATTACCAACAAAATTTACTTTAAATTTACATAAAATACAAGACATTTATTTAAAAATGAGAATTTTCCTCAGTTATGCTAATTTCTGCTTTTTTGTGACAGATGTTTTCAATTACGAATTTAAAACCAGGACTTCTCTGTCTGATGTTGCCTTAGAGGATGTACTTCTATTGCCAAATCGATTGTACGAAATATTGGTAAATTAGTTGCGGCAAAACGATGTTAACAATTTACAGAAAACACAATATAAGTAGAGAATAAATGGTGTGTTTATGTGTTCACAAAATTGTTATTAATAATGCCTGCGCCGTGGAAGCACCTGAGTTGGAAAGGCCTGTATTAAATGGATGTGAGACATGGCCGCTTACTCTTCGGAAAGAACATAATCTGAGATTATTCCAAAACAGGGGGCTTTGGAAAATATCTGGGCCTAAATCTCCATCCACAATGTGCAGTCGGCAGTCGGTAGTTGGTAGTCGGCAGTCGGTAGTCGAAGTATAACGTGTGTTTAGGGCGTTGTCCAGATTTTGATGGACTTATATATATGCTAAACATGAATTGAAAGAGACATTCTGATTCTGGGTTTGAAGAACTGAAGATGTCACCCGAGAGCGATGGCAGCTTCACACATATTTTCTGTAAGTAAGGAACTTAACATTATTTCTGTAAAAGCTAAGTGTTTAATACAAAGGTAGAAGTAAATTCTTTTAGGAGTAATTTAAATAAAGAAAACAATTTCTTTATTGTCAGTATAAAGATCGCAAAGAAGTAGTAAACTTTATTTTATTCTATTGTTTTTAATTTAAGATTGTTTTATTTTAATAATATATTTAGTTACATTATACTATGTTGTTATATGAGTTTTCCCCAAGTGATAAATCCTTTATGCATGATCCAGTGAACGCAACAGAGTATGAAATCCGCAGTGCCTAACCCGTCCAGTGCTATCCTAGATAATTCGAGTGCTACTTTTAGTAGTGCAAACTTAATAGGCGACACGCGCCTAACAAATGGTGTCTTAGAAGCGGGATTCGACGCGATTAAATTTTCATACTCTAGGTAACACAGTGACCGCGAATTAAGCAATTGTGTGTAAAATTAAAAGTGATTAATTAATACTTAATTTTAACAAGTGTTGAAAAGAAAAATACGGTGAACCAGTGATTGTTAAAATACAATATGGCCTTAATAGAATTGCTAAATCAGTTAGCAGTGCTTCACACTCAGAATGATTAAGTGCAATACAGCTTGCAGTCAGTTTCAATACCAACAGTTAAGCTTAAAGATCTGGTAGCAGTATACTATTTTAACAATATGCCATAGTTTATTGAGTGTTGCATTCTAGTATATAGCATTATCTTAAGCGACGACTATTTTGATTATGATAATGACAGAATACGGAAATTTTCAGAAAAAGAATATAGGGGAACGGCACAAATAAACAAACATAATCGTGTGATGAATATTTTAGAGAATTTGGAATACTTTCACTTCTACAGGCCTATATTTATCTAAAATTGCTGTAATGAGTTTAATAAGAAGTTAGGAAATATAACCGGTATAGATTTACAAATGTCCTATGCTAAAGGAGACAAAAGATGCAGATAGAATGACATTATTGTCCTAATTACCTAGTTCACTGAAACTAAAACAATTTCAAACAGATTCTCATAGATAAATCATATTGCAGAATAAAAGTATACACTAACAAATAAATATTCAGGATTATAAGAAGACAAAGATTTTTTTTTACTTAGGAAAAAAGCGTTACATTGCTAATATAATATTCCTTCTGTATTATATGTCTATCTTAATTAACTATTATATTCGTTTAATATTGAACTTAAACGGTGGGCTTATATTATCGATGTTAATAATATTTGCAATATGATAAATCCTATATCGAGTGTCAGTGCGAATTTTAATAATAATAATGGAAAATGAACAATGTGATAGTAATAAGAATTCTTTGCTTACTTGCTATTAAGTAATGGTCAGGGATTCATACTAGTTTAGCAGTAAAATACGTTTTTACAATAATTCTGTAGTTGTAATAGGGAATTCGAAAATAAATGTTGTGAATATGGAAAGTAATCGGTGCTGTGGTTGAATTTTTGCAATGAAGACCGGATCTAACCGCGGAGGTAAGCCACACATATCGCAAATAAAGCATCTTTTAGAGAGAGATTTTTTTGTGATAATTTTATTATCGTTATACTTCGGGCCGCTACTCAAAGAAAATACAAGTTCGGTTATGAATACAGCAACGGATGCGGGATTGGAATTCAAGTAGCTGTCACAGCTAATAATTTAGAACAATGCGAGCGTCAAGGTCAACATAGAGCAGTTTTGTAATGAAAAATCAAAAGTAATGTGTTAGTCGTATGGTAAAAGGGCCGTATATGTTGCGAATGTAGAAGTAAAGTGGAAAAGTCCCACTACCATGCAGAAATCATGAAAGAGACAGAACGACAGGGGAAGTCAACTACGTCTTGTGATGACGTTTGTGGAGCAAGTGCATGCGGATCCCTTGTGTGTGACGTCAGCAAGAGCGCACGGTAGTAGGGATGTTTAGAGTACGCTAGAGCTAGGTACTAGAGGACCTATTCACTTTAGCTCTGTTGGTAGAACAACTTCTGGTTGGAAATACGGAGCATTTTTCAAAGTTAATGCAAGTACGCGATCCTGATAGTGTTCTCTCTGCAGAACATGTGTTAGTTCTGCAAAACATTCTTCTTCAGTTCGAATCGAGGTTTCAGGATGTGGAAAACCTTTCTCCAATGTTTAAACTTTTTGCTACCCCATATTCAGTTAATGTCAAAGACGTTCCTTGCCGGTATCAGTTGGAACTGCTAAACTTACAATGCGACGATCTGTTAAAGGACAAATACGAACGTAAAGTGGTCTTGGGTAACTTTTACAGAAATTTCTCTGAACCCAGATTCCCGAGACTTGCCACACGAATATTATGTAATTTTGGATCGACATATGTGGCCGAACAATTTTTTTTCACTAATGAAATGTGCATAGCTCAAATCAAGAAGTACATTGTCAAATCACAACCTAAATGTAGTCTTCGATTAAATATTGCTCAAACATTACGTCCCAACATTGATAAACTTGTTAAAGAAAAAAGAGACAGGAAAGTCAGAAAATTGTTACTGTAATCTTGTATCATCTAAGGTGCAGACGAGCTTGTATGGTAATTAATTCAGTTCATTTTTTTAAATCATTTTTACTGTAGTGAATTATGTTAATTCAAATGATAGTAGCCTATTGTCTATTTTTGTCAAAGAACATAGATTTTGTGGAAAGGCAATTGTTCTCACAGAATAGAAAAATAGAATTATTTATAATATGTTAAACTACTGTGCTGTAATTAACCGATAAACTATCAAGAAAATCGATTGATGTTTCATTAACTCGGAAACACGTATTACGTAAGTTCTAACCCCCTAAATTCCCGCTGCCCGCAATACTAATGCCCCTCTCTTCCCCCCTGTTCACTGATGCCGCCATTTCACATGCTCCTCGCAGAGATATAACGCGAGCAGTCAGAGCAGAAAGCAGTGACGTCACAGAGCAAGCTTCTGTCTTCCCCTGCAGAACGACATAGGCAAAACGGCCCAGGCAACAGGTATTAGTGCCAGAGAATATGTAGTGAACACTCTAACACAACTTAGCACGTTAAACCAAACTTTACAGTGAAGAACAAGGCAAGCATTTAGGCTAATCTTAAATCTAAGTAAAGAAGTTCTTTCTAATATGCTGTCTCTTTCTAGAAAGAAAGACGAATGGCTCTACTCATATTAATCGTTTGTAGTCGTATCCTATAGGAAAAACGTTGGTAGGAAGAACGTTGAGTCAGGCACAAGTAGTATGTCTGGAAATTATTGTGAAAAGTGCACGAAAAGAGAATGCAGAAAAAGCGACGTCATAACGGTACCACTTGTATACAGTGATGATGAGAAATTCTATTAAAGAATGTGAGCCCGAACCTACACCTAGACTGTAGAACTTCGGATGACGACTTATAAGGGACCTGTAATTAGTATATTATCTTGGGAAAATGTGGTAGACATTATTATCATAACGATAAAAGAATTTACTTCTACCTTTGTATTAAACATTTAGCTTTTACAGAAATAATGTTAAGTTCCTTACTTACAGAAAATATGTGTGAAGCTGCCATCGCTCTCGGGTGACATCTTCAGTTCTTCAAACCCAGAATCAGAATGTCTCTTTCAATCCATGTTTAGCATATATATAAGTCCATCAAAATCTGGACAACGCCCTAAACAATCCTTTGACCTTAATTAGGGCGAGGTCGTACTTATAACGTTCTTGCATGAAACTACGCGTATAACACACATACTAATTAAATAGATAGATACCAGATTGTCTCAAAATTATTGTTATTGGCCTTACGATGTCACACGAGGTTAAGGATTAAAAGGTCTTCAAACATTACCGTTTGTCAAAGAGATATTGGTTGACAAGATAATGGTCAGAGAAGCTGGAACCTCCAATAATTACTCTCATTGAATTCTGACAATATACACCAATATAATATTATAATAAATAAATATTATTTATTATAAAATATATTATATTCATAATATTCATGTGCTCAGGCTTAACAACTACCGCATAAAGGATTTGGGTTGGTTTATCATTAACTTAAATGGATTCGTACTCTTTGATATTTTGTCAAAAACATCTTCATATGTCTTCAAACTTTAATCTACAAATAAGGGTACCGTAATTTATACATCCTTTTTTTCTAAAATAACAATCCTTATCTTACCTCGAGGTCATTCCGAAACGGGAAGTCAAGGATCAGGGTTTTAAGGATTTCGATCAAACATTAATGTTCTAGATCGTAATTCGTATTTTAGTGCTCGTTTATACTCATCGGTCTTTGGTTCGCATTCAATCGTCAGTCTTGCTACTGGGTTATGGGAATCTGCATGTTAGTCTCAAGATCCATGGGGTTTCCTCACGTTAGCCTTGTGATCCATGGGGTTTCCGCACGTTAGTCTCATAATTCATGGTAACTTTCAGTAGTGCAAACTTAATAGGCGACACGCGCCTAACACTTATTTAGAATTCCGATAGTATTCAATGAAAGTAAATGCACAAATGCTTTATAGAAAGAACACAAAATAAGAAAATAATGACTGTGTATTTTTAAAAAAATACCCAATAATATCAAATGTTGAAAAAGACCGTAAAATGACCAAAAAATTACCAAATTCCAAAAAACAAAATACCTAAAAATAAAAATTGGATAAAATGACCAATAATCACCCTAAAAATTGTCAGATGGGTAGATTTCGAAGAAAAATCTACCTATTGCATTCGATACCATGTCATGATTTTCGAAAAATTCTTTCATATCTTTACCTTTCATGCCTCCCTAAGTACGAAACCACCGCCCGTTCAATATTTATTTATATATATCTTTACACGCTAGCGGCCGTAATTTTGAAGATATTTGAACCAAATTTTAATATGTTATTTCTAGGCCCAGTAGTTCGGAAAGTTCGTTAATGAGCAAAATTGGCCCAACGGGGGATAAGGGGAGGGGATTGAAATTTTGAAAAATTTATATCTCGGCCCCTATGAAGTATAGAGGGAAACTTTGTTTGAATAAATTAGAGTACTCCCTACGGAGTTCACAGTGACACCAACGATTCGGGGGTTTTGGGGGTACGAGTGGGGGTGGGGAGGATGGAAATTCAAAATTTTTGAAACCACGTCTTGTGGGGTATCGTTGAAAAGCTCTTGATGAGTAGCCTACTCTACAAGTCAATAACTAGTTTCTCGATAGCTCTCATATAAGGCGAGATTTGAATGTTTGGAAAAGTGCGCTTTCCTCTTTTTTGCAGTTATTATTGCGGGTTTGTCATTCCAAGGCTAAAGAAGAAGAGTGCAGCGCAGCGACAATAAATTAAGCCAAAAACACTTCGAAATCTACCTCAGCCTGTAGGCCTGCCTAAAGGGATTTTTATAATCTAGGAGTCATGATCAGAATATCTGCACTAGTGGCAACGTCCATGATGAATGAATGAATGGAGCCAATTGGATCCCATGAAGGGCAATGGCCTCTTATAAGGGAAAGCTCATGTGAAGTTCATGTGGTGATGTTCCAGTTAAAAGATGACAGTCATCAAAATCCGGGCTCTGGTAAAAAGTCACTTAACTCAAGAAATACTTGTATGCTTTGATTGTTATTTGAACAGTTAATGTATGTATCGTCTTCATGAGGTGGCTTTCGCTCGATCGTCTCTTCTTTGTGTAATAGTTTGTTTGAATTCAGCTGATTATATCTGTACCTCAGAGCCAAACGAGCGTAACTGCCAAAAACTAAATTTTACAGGAGGAGCGAAAAACAAAATTATGAACAATAAAGGGGAATGGAGTTGCTACTATTTGGCTCTCAATATCTTGGTTTCTAATAAAGTTATGGATATAATATTAATTGGTTCTATAGAGGTCAAGAAGTTAGTAAAGAATATGAAAAAAACAAAAAAAATATGAAATTTGGAGTTACGTTCCTTTGGCTCTGAGGTACAGATATATAGAGTTGTGTTTCTATGAATACGCGTCATCTCCCGTCGCAAAGCTGTCAGTGGATTTAGAGCTTTCTGCTTTGAAATATGTAAGCTTACTTGCATCATAATGCATTAATTACCCACAGACTACGTAAGTGCTTATATAAGTTCAGTTCAAAGTATTGTCTACCGGTTTTAATTGTAATGTTTGTAACTGCATTTATCATATTATCTACATTGTAATGGCACTGCTTCAGCGCTATAAATAGCTTTATTTCGTTCTGAAGGCTATAGAACCTAAATACTTTATGTAGTACTGTAATACAATTTAATTTTCCTGGTCGGGACAAGTTACCTAGGTGGCGTTTTTTCCGGGGTTTTTCCTCACTGTGAGACAAATGTCGGGTAACTTTAGGCCCTTGTGGTTCCCAGATATCATCTGGCCGTCATTATCATCTTTATCCCATCCTCGCCTTGTTTGGAGTGAGTGTGTGTGTGAATGGTGTGTCTCGTCCTATGTGTTCGTGTTGTATCGGAGGTGGCCCTCCATGTCCTCGTCTAATCAAAAAAGTATGTTTGTGATCCAAAGATGAACCCTCTCCCGAGGGGTCGCGGCCCTGTAAGGCCCGGGCGGCTTGGGCCGCTTAAAAAAGTCCCTAAAAGGAAGAGGCGAAACTCAGGTAAAATTAATTTGATTAATACCATTATTTACATAATCAAATCTATCTATCTACTCTTATACAATTCAACGGCCCTAAATAGCGTGCTTGCTCGCTCGCCCGCTTCGTGAGACATCGGGTATACTCGGCGATGTTCGTCTCTCGCAGTGTAAACTTTCATTACGACTACAAAATTAGGTAAACCGCTATTATATAAGGCCTAAGTGAAATGAACACAATGAACAAATATTCTAATTTTATTTTTACTTACAATTTTCATAGCTCTAAACCACAAACATTTTTAATAATTTACTAGTGTAAATTTCTTTAAATCCTGGAGTCAATTAATAATGGCGGGCGAAGCCGGGGGCACCAGCTGTGAAATATTGATGGTTTAACTCTTGAAATATCGCTGATAATAAAAATTCCAAACAAACTATTCCTTCCCTTGAAAAATTCTGTCAACAAACAGTTGAGAAACGATACGTATTATCCACCGCCGTCTCGAGAATTACGCACGAGAATTATACAGTTTAGAAGGCAGTGGTTCACAGTTATCTTTGGAACTGCATAATCGAATCTGAGATCGTTTTCCCAGGTGGCGATTTCTAACCGTGGAATGTACTCTAAAGCCGGAATTTTAGCTGTTTCATTAATTATTAATGATTTAGTTTAAGAATGATTCGCGTGCAAGTGTTAATAAATATAATGCTTAAATAATTATTATATTATTAATTTTTAATTTTTCAATTAATTATCGTGGGCGAAGCCGCGGGCACCTCCTAGTTGCATACAAAATAATTAACATAGGTAATCCCACAATAGTTTACAAGTTGGATTTATTAAGCCTATTCCATGAATAAAACATCGTTGCTTACTCTTCGGTAAGAACATAATCTGAGAGTGTTCGAAAACAGGGGACCTGGGAAAATATTTGTTCCTAAGAGAGATGAAAATGGGGACTGGAAAAAACTGCATAACAACGAGCTTCATGACCTGTACTCGTCACCGGATATAGTGAGGGTAATTAAATCTCGGAGGATGAAATGGGCTGGACATGTTGCACGCATGGGGGAGGAAAGGCACAGGCCTATCTCAAAAATATTAACTGGTAGACCCGAAGGGAAAAGATCAATTGGAAGACCTTGAAGCAGGTGGGAGGGCAATATTAGGATAAATTTAAGGGAAGTAGGATTTGCGAGGGCTGATTGGAGATGACATAGAAAAGGGTTGAATGGCGGGCTCAGATAAGCGAGGCAATAAACCTTCGGGTTCTATAAAATTGATAATATTCCATTAGCTTGCTGAGGAATTGTCTATTGCCATTGAATAAGTAGGTAAGTCAGTAAGCATTGGAGTACAGACTCAGTGGCGGCTCGTAACTAAACCAGGGGTGCTGCTGCAGAAATGTTTAGCCTTTGTTTTAAAATTGTGTAAAAAGAAACAAACATATTTAAAAAATATTCAGGAACTTGATGAAACCCTGAAAGAACAAAACCAAACATATTTCACTTACTTTAACTCCTGCAGAAGTTCGACTGGGAGATGTGTAAACATTCACCCTACAGCCCAGACCTCGCTCCCAGTAATTTCCACCTTTTCCTACTCCTAAAGAAATAACAAAGATGACAGAGAATGACAGACAGGTGGAGATGGTTGTGACACAATGGTTCAAATCCTAGGCGGCAGACTTCTACGACACAGGTATTCAAACGTTGGTCCCACGTTATTAAAATGTCTCGATTCCGGTGGCGAATATGTTGAAAAATAGCTGAACACTTGGTGTATCTGTTGCAATAAAAATTTCCATGAAGTTGTGTTTTGTTTCTGTAAACGTCCTCTGGGAAACTTAATTTATGGACTGTCCTCGTGTATACATCTCTGCACATATTCAGTCATAATGTTGCCATCTAGTAGTGTTACAGGTAACTAAGCGAGGAAAGGAAATCTCATAAAATGTTCTGTCCATGTCTTGGAAGAGTTAAAAGTGACGTAGGTTGCAATGTTGTAGCTCTATCATTTTGGCGGGCAGAAAAGTGTTTAGCGAGCACGTGCTGGCACTGTGGGCTTGAGGCAGTGTGCCAGGGTCGCAACCTTGAGGTCACCAGACCTCCTGCATATTATCACCTTAAAAGCCTGCACTTCTTTCTCATCAACGTTAGGGTACTCACCATACGGGTTTGGGCAATGCCCGTGTGTGTCGGCCATCTTCTCTGTTGGCTGCTAATTAGTTTCCAAAAACAATATATAGTCGTCTCGCTATCATCGCCCCCAGCGGTTTTGTCTTTGAAGTGTTGTTTGTTTAATGCACTCTTTAATAGCCGCGTGTTGAAGTGTTGTCGGGAACGAGAGTTAAAGAAACGCTAAAATGTTTCTTATACGAGGGCGAATTTGGCTACAATTATTTTTTTATTTGAAAGTTAAATAACCTAAGGTAAAGTCCAGTTATTCATTTCATGGCCAGGCGGCTTCCTTTCATTAGGAGGAAAAGTTTGCCGACAGCTCAATCCATGTTCTTTGCTTTACCGCACCAATCAGCTTGTTACCCCAGCCAATCAAAATCTAAGAATGTCCTGTGGCGATTTTGACAGCTACTCGTCTACTCCGCGTGGAGTGAAATGCGAGGTTGCAAGATCAAGTTACAGTAAACAATAACACGTGTGAATTGAATAAAGCGAAGGAAGAACAGAGGTCAGTGATAACAATGAGAGAATATTGCAACGTTGCTTTTGTTTTGGAAAGCGGAAGCCCAAGACCGATTTAGTCAGATCAATTAACATAAAGAAACACCGAAACCTTTGAAGCCGACTGGCCATGCAATGCGTAACTGCACTATATCAGATACTCGCTCCAGTGTTTGATTTCTAGAAATCATTCTTTAACTCAACAATAATTAGTAAAATTGCATTGAAACAACACAGATTTTTTGAAAAAAATAACTCTACTTTTGGGGGGAAATAACACCGCTATTGGTAAAAAAATAACACCACTTTTGGGGGAAATAACACCACTTTTGACCAAATAATAAACACCTTTTGCATGTCTCTAGTTATGAATTATTTTTCAGAACAGTATTTTTAACCTTTTCGGTTTGTGAGGGAGTTTTGGGATCTATTTTAGTTTCAGTAATTCGTAGTTATGGGAATGATTATTTTCAAAGTTAAAAGACGATTAAATGTGCTTTAGAAGACGATTAAAATACAGTAGAACTCAGTTATCCGGAGTAATTGGGACCGGACTTGATCCGGATAAAGAAATATCCGGATAGTTGGATAAATCATTAAAACGTGTCATTTATTTAAAAGAAATAGCTGAATTGTACAATACTGTACTTACATGAAGAAAGAGGCAAGTCACTTATCAATTTAGCATTTTTTATTTAAAAAAAGGCTAAGTTTGCGGAATTTCTTTGATAACCAAATTATACAGAGTGAAAATTGCGCAGGGTTTTACAGCTTGTAACTTCGTCAGAAACAACAAAATTTACTACCATATTGACCCCAAGGGAGAAAAACAAATTCCCTAAACTTTATCAATGCTTTACTCGATGACTATTATCCATAATATTGTAATTTTTATATATATACACCTTGAAAGTACAGGAATGAGGGAAATCGGAAAGAAAGGGAGAAAGGAGAGGAAATAAGAGATTGAAGGAGAGAACTGAAGGGGTTGTCAGAAGGATTGAGAGAGGAATTGCTGCAACATTTCAAGTGGGAGGTATGTCAGCATCCTCCATACAGTCCAGACTTAGCGCCATGCTATTATCATGTGTTCGGTAAGCTGGAAAAAGGATCTCGGTGGACGACGATTCAGAAACGATGAGGAGGTGAAAGCAGCTGTCTCCAGGTGGGGTTACATCAAGGCATATAGAAAAGGAGGTGGGTCAGACTGGTTTCCGCGTGGTGGGGGAGGCTGATTCATGACGGAGCTGCAGTCCCGACCCTTTGTACTGCCACAGCCAGTGTTGCTATGCCGATGTGTTTGTTGTGTAGAATACTGTCAACATGCCAGGAATGCGACGTGCGGTTGCAATATGCAATAATTCATATTTTAAAACCAAAACTCGACCAGATGGTGTTTCATATTTCCGTTTTCCGAAAGATGAACGAATAAGGAAGCTTTGGATCGAGCGTTTCAAACGAAAAGACAGTTTTAACCCGGGAACGTCTTATATATTTTGCTGTGATCATTTTAATCAACAAGACTTTGTTAGGGATTTTCGGTGTGAACTTACGAAATCGGGATCCAAGAAGAAGAGGAAGAAGAAGAAGAAGAAGAAACAATCAACAAAGATGCCATTTCATAGTTAAACATATTACCCAGTGGTAACAAGTGTGGCATTGTAAGTTGAAATAAATCATCGATAGTTTGCTTTCGACCTACTTTCTGTTGATGCAGTTTGAATTTACTTCGGAAGTGGTTAAATAAAAAATAAAAAATCCATACCTCCAAGAAAAGGGAACCGGGGATCCAACCCAGGAAAAGTTTTAGTGATTGACTAATTAAAATAATATTTTATGCTATTTCGCCACTGAATAACTAGTTAGCAATTTTTTTTCTTTACTCTAAGGGAGCATTCACACCGAAGTAGCATGCCACTTGCGATGTGCTACCTGGATGCACGCTGCACGTTACTCATTTTAAATCCCAAAGAAACAAGTTCAAGTCTTCACACCAAAGTGGCGTGGCAATAGTGCAGCTCGCAGAGTGCGACATTTATTTCTTCAGATTGATCTTGACTTATTTCATGCGACGCTACTCGGGATAACGCATGCGTACAGTTGCCTTTTCAGCTGTTTTCTAATTGTTAAGAAAATTCAACACTTATTCGCTTATGTAGCGGTAGATTATGGCAAAGATGTCATGAAAACTGCTAGAGAGAGAGAGCTATTTAACATACAATTTGTACATACGTAGACTCTGTGATATGGCAATCGAAACTAGTAGGAAAAAAGCCTGGATTAAAATTGCTGAAACTATATCCTCTTTAGGTAAATTACATTGCTTTAAATGGGTTACTCAATTCTTCAAGTGAAAATATATAATGTACGTTAAACTGCAGATCGCATTCGCTACTTCGGTATGAATGCAAAACTGTGAACGATGCAACTCAATGTGCAGTTTGCATCCAGGTAGTGCGATTCGCATGCTATGCTACTTCGGTGTGAATGCTCACTAAGACATGCAAACTTAAATAAGAAATCGTTACCTAAGTTACAACACTTATTTGTATTTATAAGAAAAGGTTAATATCACATAAAACACTGCAAATAATAGGCCTACTCAATATGTCTTAAAAGAAAGACACTGGACTAAAATTATTAAAATATATATATTTTTTTTTTTTCTTATCCTGAGAGCTAGGGGGCCACTGTCCCCCCTCCGCCCCCGGGTATGGGCGCCCATGAAAACGATAGCAGTCGAAGCTGTAGGCGAGGTAAGCTGTAAGGACTGCATCGGATTTAACTGTGGGACTACAGCCGCGTCATCACAGCGGGTGAGTGGTGGGGGAGAACCGCAGTCCGACACACCTCCTCTTCTATACGCCTTGGGGTTACATAGCGCTGGAGTTAATTTCTACGCATCCGGAATCGAAAAGTTGGTTGACCGTTCCGAGAAATGTTTACAGTCTCTTGGGGACTATGAGGAAAAGTGAACGTACATTGTATGTTGTCATAGCCGTGTTGTCTATGTGTAGGTGGTTTCATAAATGGTCATAACTTGGAAGTATAACTTACTTTTTTATTCGCCCTAGTGCTATTTTGTTATTAGATTAATTTGGCATCAGAGTCTGCCACCTGCTTGGATTTCAGAGTGCAAACTACTGTTTACCCTCAATAAACAGTAATAATGTTCGTGTCATTTTATGAAGGCCTCGTCCCAAACCATCGTCTATCTACAAAAGAATATAATAGCATTGTTCCTTAATCCGAAAATCTGCACTGACACTGACACCGACAAAGAACAGTTGCGTGGATTTCCCCAGTGTTGACGGTGTCATTCACCACTTCTCAAGTGAAGTAAACATGCTGTGGTACGTATTTGGCAACATTGTACTGGATTGCAGACCAGTGTGAATACGCGTAATTACCTTTCTGTTCACTGATTGACAGGTCGAAGAGGATTGGGGGTAGAGGCAGTTCTTGGAAAAATGTCTTTAAGAAGTAGCACCCACAATATATTCCGGCAGACCACAAAAGGATATGCCGACGTTTGACTCACAGAGTGGGGACGATGAAAATGAAAGCACTATACCCGCACTGTTTATAGCAAGTTTATGTGCAATTTGCATGTTAGGTGAATTATTTATGTAATCTCCGAGGCTGTACATTCCTGGAAGGACCAGGCCTACAATCCGACCTCTGCGTCTCTACCATAAACAGATGACAGAAGTGGGGGCATGTGGTCAGCATGCCGACACCCATGAATATTACTTAGAATTAGAATTGTTTTATTTTACCTGGTGAAATTAAGGCCATTAGGCCTTCTCTTCCATTCAACCGGGATTAATACAAATGAACTTTACAATATTACAATAGAACAAGTATGATACAAGTACAATACAAAGTTACAGATTCACAGAAGCATGATTATGCTATTATCACTTAAGACTTAAGAACTAGTCCTCTAGAGATAACACAATACACAAAAACCAATATGTTAAATAGTTTACTACTTACTGAGATTTAAACAAGAAAATGAAAAGTTGTGGATAATTGGAAACACTTACAGTATTTAGGTATGTGATGATTTATTGTTGTTATTAATGTGAAACCAAGTCCCTAATTATGGCATCATTGGTCAGCTTACGTATGAATTATATTTGTGTTTGACAGTTCCTACAGTTCTCAGGTAAAGCATTCCAAGATCGAGATATGGAGACGACAAAGGAGCAAGAGTAATGGGTTGTTTTATGACGAGGGATACTTACAAAGAATAGAGTTTCTTTGTGAACGAGTACTTATGCAGTGTGTCCAGAAACTGAGTATCTATTTTACAGAAATAGAGTTTTAGATTAAGGTGTATATTTCCGCGTTATTTCTTTTATATGTTTTATTGCAGCCCAGGTAGTTATTTTCGCTAAATGAAAATATATTAATAAACAGAGAAATGGAAGAGTTGCTTACAAAGAATGGATTCCATTTTAAACATATAAATATAAGCCATCAGACTATATAAATATAGGAAGACCTAGAAAACGTGGAGGGAAATACGAGGCTGAAACAGATGATTATCTCCTAAACCGTGAAGTGTTGATGTTGATTAAATATCATGATCAGGATCCGGATTCTGATGACCTAAAATTGTTTGAATATTGACCTTTGAAATGACCATAAATTTTAAACAAAATTACTTAGAAGTGATACCTAGAAACTGATATCTTATTTATAAAAAATATTATTATACACACAAAGTTATAGCTAATTTGTACATTGTAAAAACTGTAAATAACTGTAATGTTGGTGAATGTTCTTTTCTCACGAAAATTTATACTGGCACTGAGGCACTGGCGAGTCAAAATTCGGCATTTCCTTTTGCGGTCTTTCGGATTATATTGTTGTTTATTGAGGGTAAACTGTAGTTTGCACTGTCAAATCCAAGCAGGTGGCAGACTCTGGTGCCAAGTCAATCTAATAACAGTAGTATTATAATACAAAATTTTGGCGTTTCTCTGATTCTCATTTCCGACTGAGACATGTCAACACTTTAACGCCGAATTTTTCTTTCTTAAATTAAACAAACAACACTTCAAAGACAGCACCGCTGGCGACGAAAAAAGTTAATACACTCAATGTAAATACATGAAAATGACCACATAAGGAAGCAAATGACACGAAAATGACAAAATAATGACGTAAAATTGAGATAAATGCCCTAAAAATATAAAATTGCATAACATGACAAAAATGGCCTTATAAAAATGCATTATCCCTAATCTAGAGGCCATGATTAGGATTTATCCACAAGTTGGCAATGTCTATGCAGCATCAATAAATAGATGACATGTTATTAGCAGGGCCCGGATTCTAATGACATGTCATCTTTTTATTGATGCTGCATAGACATTGCCAACTTGTAGATAAATCCTAATCATGGCCTCTAGATTACAGAAATGCATTTTTATTAGGTCATTTTTTGTCATTTTATGCCATTTTATATTTTTAGGGCATTTATTTCAATTTTAGGTCATTATTTTGTCATTTTCGTGTCATTTTCTTCCTTATTTTGTCATTTTCGTGCATTTACATTGAGTATATTAACTTTTTGTCGTCTTTTTTTTCTCATAGGGTAATAATTTTAAAAAATTACTAGGTTAGCATAATGGAATATTTTTTATAGGATCTATTTTAAAAACTACTTTCTTATTTTTCTCCTCAAATGCTCCAAAAACAAAGAACAAAGTTTTTAGACCAACAACATCCTTTCTACATTTACAGTTTTTACAATTATGTACAAATTAGTGTATACCTTTGTATACAATAATATTTTTTTTGCTATAAATAAAATATCAGTTTTTAGGTCATTTTTTATAATTATTAAGTCATTTTCTTTAAAATTTAGGGTCATTTTATAGGTCATTTTTCAAACAATTTTAGGTCATCAGAATCCGGGCCCTGGTTATTAGAATCCGGGCCCTGATCATGATATACTCGCACTCTGTTTCCAAACAGTGTTTGGGAATGCGAGGAATGCTGTAATGCAGAAGAGGAAACATTTTGAAGAAACAATAAACAAGCTGTGCATATTTTTAGCCAAGCCTTGTCTGTATAAATAGAGACATTGTATTATTAGCGATGTCCGAGGTTTATCGACACTAGCGACCCAGTGCGCAGGCGCGGAGCGGGGTCACTGCAGAGTAAACATAACCTCAATCGTACGATGATGCAAAGTACACAATAGACCTACACTTCACAGCTGTGAAATAATGTTTATATATAATAGTCTCCGTAATTGAAACCAGTAGCGGCTCGTGGCTCAAAACGAGGGCGTGCTGCAAATACCATTTCATACAGCAAACTTAAAATATTTTTAAAAATTATGAGTAGGCCTATCTAAACTGCTCGTCTCTTAATCCATCTCTAGGAACTCTCACGCGATTTTCTCTACCCTAATTATTTTTTTTGCTAATTTCCCTCGTCGTAATCTATCTCTCCGAAACTCTCGTGAAATAGTGTTTAACATTATTATTCTTGTAGCCTACTGATTATTAAACCAATCTTCTTCATTCATTCTTTCTACATGTTCTCTCTGACTTTCTTCATTATAACCAGTCACCAATGCCTTGTACTCTACACCCTTGCCTTATATCCAGGCTTTAAAACTTAGTGCCCGATCGAATATGTTAACAGCAACTGTACTGTACAGACTTTGCTCGGCGTATGCGGTAGCTACCATATGCTAGTTCACGTGATAGTAAACAAAGCGGATTACAGGTATAGAAAGACCACAAAATAACTTCTCATTCTCTAAACTCACATTACAAGCATGCAAAACGTTACGTTTTCCTGTTTGTGTGTAATAGTCCCTCCCAAATGTTTCAATATATGTTTGCGTTTTAGAACACTTTACTTTCGGTATTCCGAACACGTATTATGCATTTATAAACACGCATAATGACAAGGTACACTGTTGACCAATTTGAGCGGCACCGTACTACGAGTGTATTGACTTCTCAGTACTACCATCAATGACTGTCTTATCAGCCTACGCAATCGCCCCCACCCCCTATACTCAGGTTGTTGGTAACCGGAATCATCTCCCTCTGTGGGTTCGGGCACTAAGTTTTAAAGCCTGCTTATATCACAATTCCTTGCCTAGTCCTTTAATATCCTTCCTATGGGTTTTCTTAAACACAAGCACCAATTGCATTCTAAATATAACTTTCCCGAGCTTAATGTGATTAAGTTCTTTCTTTTCTGAACGCAAAAATGTCTCGTGCATTGTCACTACAGTAGATGAACTATTCCAGGAGAGTTTTCAGAGAGATAGATTACGACGAGAGAAATTAGCAAAAAAATAATTAGGGCAGAGAAAATCGCGTGAGAGTTCCCAGAGATGGATTAAGGTGGGAGGAAATAGTAATCCCTATGCTTAAGGTGCAGAACGTTGTATGAGTTGTGTGAGAGAGAAAATAGCAAAATCAAAATAATAATAATAATAATAATAATAATTAGGGCAGCGAAAACCGCGTGAGTGTTCTCCGAAGTGGAATAAGACACGAGAAAATAGTATTTTTAATGATCGAGGTAGAGGAAGTCATGTTAGTGTTCCCAGTGCGACAGAATACTTAATCGGGGTTGTGGAATCCGTGTTTCTGAATTTAACACATTCGAATTTGGCGGTGAAGATGAAAAACATTGCTTACTCGACTATGATGGTCCCTCACGCTACATCACAGCCCTCTACCGTCAGAAAGTGCAAGATCTTGCACATAACTAACAGTGCGCTCGCCGGTGAGACGTGAAGTAATTAGTAAAGCCTCGAAATCTCATGCTTGGCGCCCCCCTTAGCACATTATGCAGGTTAAAACTCGCATATACGCCAATACAGTCAAACTTTGGCGTGACATCACAGCCCTACGAGAGAGGTGCTGTTTGCAGAGTCCTATCGTGAGGCGGAAAAGGTAATATTCACATTACCGACTCTGATTCTCCAACAGAACAGCTGAGGAATGCTCGCTTGGCGCGCAGAGTTCAAAATCTACGTAAAAGTAAATATTATAGTATTGTGAAAATAACATTATACGACGAGCAGAACACAAGCTGTACACTGCAGCACTGCAGCACAATAGGAAAAACCGCCACTGATTGAAACTATTGTTTATTAAGTGCTAGTATGTTACTTTATGAGATTGTGTGGGTGACGAAAAAATGTCTGTCCGTGT
This sequence comes from Ectobius pallidus, assembly GCA_964059195.1. Classification (NCBI taxonomy): domain Eukaryota; kingdom Metazoa; phylum Arthropoda; class Insecta; order Blattodea; family Ectobiidae; genus Ectobius; species Ectobius pallidus. The sequence goes on from CAXKWD010000001.1 coordinate 10,044,279, forward strand.
GTCTGTACGCGCCATAACTCAAAAACGCTTTTTCGGATTTTCATAAAACTTGGAAAACACTTTTATAATGTCCATGGGATGAACCCTATTGATATTGAACCAAATCGGTTCACCGGTAACGAAGTAATGCCCAATTTAGTGCCTATTTTAATAGATTATATTAGAAAGGCGCCATACGCTGTATCGGATTTCCATGAAACTTGCTATACGCATTTATGACGTCCATGAGAAGTACCCTATTGAATTTGAACGTAATCTTTTGACCGGTACCGGAGTAAAACCCAATTTAGTTTATATTTTAAAGGCGCAATAACTCAAATACGCTTTATCGGATTTTGATGAAACTTCGTATACGCATTTATAATGTCTATGGAATGACATCTAATGACATTCGACCAAATCGGTTGACCAGTACCGGAATAATGCCCAATTTAGTGCCTTTTATGTTAATATTTAAGAAGTCGCGGTAACTCAAATATGCTTTATTGGATTTTCCTGAAACTTTGTACACCCATTTATAATGTATATGAGAAGACGTCTACTGATATTGGACCAAATCGGTAGACCGGTACCGGAGTAAAACCCAATTTAGTGTCTATTTTAAAGACGCGGTAACTCAAATACGCTTTACCGGATTTTTATGAAACTTTATATACACATTTATAATGTCCATGGGAAGACGTCTATTGATATTGGATAATATCGGTCCACCTGTTAAAGTATATCACTTTTTATGGACACGATAACTGCCGTAATTTTGAACAAATAAATTGCAGACTGATACAGAGATGGAAAATCTCGGTCGAGTTCGTTAACAGGCAAATCGGGAAGTTTCTTTTTTTAAGGAAAAACATAACTCCCTGAAACTCAGTGAATCTTTTTAAATTTAACATAGCTCTACTTTCTAAGATTAGTATAAAAACTTGTTAACTTTTGTTTCAAAAGTTTTATCACCAACATTAATTGATGAATTTCATATTCGCTGAAAGGGGAAAGTATATGTCTGAAAATGGTTGTCGCTGTCTATATATAATATAAGCGGATTTGTCCTGAATGAATGAATGACCGACTGACAGAGAATCAACGTAGAGCCGAAACTATAATAGGTATAGGCAGAGATTTGAAATTTTGACGTTACCTTCGTTTAATAATGTAAGGTTTTTGCAAATATTTGATTTTAAATGCCAAAAATCAAATATCTTCGAGGAGACGAAATACCTTATTACAAAAGAATTAATCAAATACAAATCACATTGCATGTACAGTTCTCATGACAACAGTGTATTGTTGGCAGTGTTCATAGGTAGCTTTGGAAGTGCATGTTTCGGGACTTTGACAATTTAGAAAAGCTATCGATAGAATTAATTGGTGTAAATAAATATTGAAGAGTGAAATCCACGAAAATGATGCACAATGTGATGCAGTCACATAACTTTCTCTGCCCTGGATATAGGGAATACCATTTTCTCACTTCAAATTTGATGTAAAATGAGAGGTCTTATTGCATGGACAGCTTAATCCAGTTGTCTCAGTCTGAGTGTGTGTCAACGAGTAAGTTATGCCATATTAAAAATCCGTAAAAGATTCCATCCACTGATACGTTATTCATAGCTGCTAGGCTTTGTATTTTTAGTTGAGAAATATTGATGCCCTAAGCATGTAAAAGGAGACAAAATAGGATGGAACATTTTTAGTTCTATGCGTGCAATGTATTATTATGTCCCAGGTTTTTGGGGAGGGAAGTATGAAAGTGATATTGAATTTCTTTTTGATTTCAGCCCCGAAACGGTTGTATGGTAACACGGGAGTGAGAAAGAAATATTCCGCAAAGACAATTCAATTTTATATGACCGAAATTTATTTTTATTTCAACCCCTACCAGGCTTGGTGTGTAGAAGCAATATGTTGCAAAATTCACATCCTCTATGAGCCATAAAAAGCTATATCAAGCGTTTTCTGAGATAATAGTTTGAGTGTGGTAAGTCGTTCTTTCTCATTTCTCATTCTAAATACCTATGTAAGGCCCTAGAGTTTGAAAATAGAAAGTCTTTCATCAGTTAATTTCGAATTACAAAATACCAAACTTGGGCGACGGAATATATTAAAGGTAGAGGAAGTTATGTGTTTCACATCATATTTTTTATTTACATTTTTATAGTTTATATTATGGAATTTAAAGTTCTGTACATGATCATGTAGAACCTTACTAATATTGTGATATTCTTCTGTTTCAGGTAATGATAACACAAATACTTCTGATGCAGCCTAAGTCCGCTGAATCTGTAAGTCATGAACTACTGATTTATTACACTGACCAACAGCCATTTTGGTGCTTTAGAATTGATACCTATTTTTGGACATATTTACGTCCCTGATGCCAAATGTGCCATTAGTTTTGGCCTTTCAGCTTTAGTTTTATGAGATATGGTATTACCATTATGCATATTATTCCACTAGCGTGTGCCCGCGGCTTCGCCCGCGATAATTATTTCAAAAATTAAAATTAAGAGCATAATAGTTAAATCATTATATTTATTAACACCTAAATCACGTGGACTACATACCACGTTTAGATAGCGTCGCCTGGTAAAAGCTATCTCAGATTCGAGTTCCTTGGCCCAGAAAACCCCTGTATAGTGAGTTTCGTCCAAATCGAACAATGTTTGACCACATTTAGGCCTATATTGATTATCCCTCTTCCGTCTAAGTTGAAAATTTCAGATATCTGCGTGCCTTGACATTATAAACAAATGAATCGACCTGCGTGGGATGACAAAAATAGTCAAAGCCAACTGTAATTGATTTGACAATGCATTGATTACTGAAAACTGATGCTTCGAAAACGTAAAAAATGCACGTTTTCTGCCCGTTTTTCACTCATAACTCTCGAACGAAAGCGAAAATTAAAAGTCCGGCTTCGAGGTGCATTTTCCAACCCTTCAGTCCACCTATGTTTAAAATTTCAGATCTCTGCGTAGAGTAGATTTCGCTGGGCATCGCGGACAGACGGAGGAAGACAGACACTTCCTTTTATGGGTTCTTTCAAAAAATTGATATTATCACATACTGTACGGTCGTTTATGACTTATGAGCTGTCAATTTGAGGGCCAAAAAATAATCCAGCTTTTAGTTTTTCTGTACTTCGTACAGTTTTCGTCCTACGTGTCCAAAGTATGGTCAAGAACCTTCACTAGCTATATTATCAAGCAAGATTTTGACCAAGAGTTCACGAATAAAATCTATATAAAAGTAGAGTTGGTAGAGAAAAACTGTTTACATATTTGGAATAAGCACACTTTAATAGCCAAAATCCGGTAAAACATCTGAGACACCAAACAAAAATTCTTTTTTGATGAGCTGTGTAATTAATAGACCTATATTTTCTTCGCAGAGACGGACGTTGAATCCAAATGCACGTTCCATTTCCAATCCGTTCTTGTCATTCTGGGTTTGGGGGAGAATCGAGTAATTTGACAGTAATTTTTATACTGCCCCGTTCTTGCAGTAAAATAATAGATCATTTTTACAGGTGGAAAACGTATTTTGTTTTTGTGTTATATACGGAGAATGGGAGAACTTCCTTAATAATTAAATTATTCGATTTAATTTTTTAAAATTGTTTATATGGCTACAAATACAAATTATACAAATTATAATAATATTTAGAATATGCAAATCTTAAAAAAATGATTTGCACCGGAGAGACTAAATACTAGGGCTCGGTTGTAGTTTTAAGCTTTTAGTTATATATATATAAATAGGCCTACATAATACACAAACATAACTCACACTATAAATCACACAAATAAAAGAAAAATTCACAAAACACTACACCATTTCAACCTCAATTTCGGAAAAAGTAATTACAATTTCGGAAAAAGTCATTTCAATTTCGGAAAATGTAAATTCAATTTCGGAAAAAGTAATTTCAATTTCGGAAAAAGTAATTTCAATTTCGGAAAAAGTAACTTCAATTTCGGAAATACCAGGGCTATTTTTTTTAAACATTATGGGGCATAAAATGAAAACCACAGTGAAAATTAAAACTGTTTTATTTGGAACATTTAGGTACAACTTCTAGCTACAGTAGAGCCTCGGTTATCCGAGCCCCGACTAACCGAGTTCCGGGTTAACCGAGGTAGTAAAAAAAAAGTTCGGAAGTTCGGTTTGCGATAGATGAGTTAAACCGTATGTCTTTTTACTATTTTGTATTTGTATTTTAATTTTATTTTTACGTTAGTTTTTCATTTGATAATACAGTAGAAGCCTTTTTTCACATCTTCGACCACGTTTTCATTCATTTCACCAGTTTACCAAACGTTTCCCTCTCAATTTTTGACAGAGTCCTTGTTATCCGAGTTTTCGCTTGTCCGAGGTACCCTCGGTCCACATTACTTCGGATAATCGAGGCTCTACTGTACTTCTCTACCTAGTCGCGCTCCGATTGAGACATTTGTTGAAGCGTGGTGCAACTTTCAAGTACCCTCTTCAATAGGCTGGCGGCAAGCTTCTATGAAAAGGGTACTTGAAAGTTGCACCACGCTTCAACAAATGTCTCAATCGGGTGCGACTAGGTAGAGAAGTAGCTAGAAGTTGTACCTAAATGTTCCAAATAAAACACTTTTGATTTTCACTGTGGTTTTCATTTTATGCCCCATCGGAGGTTTAAAAAATAGCCCTCGTATTTCCGAAATTGAAGTTACTTTTCCCGAAATTGAAATTACTTTTTCCGAAATTGAAATTACTTTTTCCGAAATTGAAATGACTTTTTCCGAAATTGAAATTACTTTTTCCGAAATTGTAATTACTTTTTCCGAAATTGAGGTTGAAATGGCGTAGAAATAAAACATATACATGACTGTTAGTCTTTAATTATAAAATTATAAAAGTACATATTATTGGCATCTATATTAATAAGAGGAAGTGTTTGTCTGTTTGTGCGCGATGCCCAGCGAAATCTACTGCTCGCAGAAATCTGAAATTTTAAACATAGATTAATTGAAGGGTGGCCGAATGCACCTCCAAGCCGGATTTTTAATTTTTCGATTTCTTTCGCGAGTTATGAGTGAAAAACTGTCATAAAAAGTGGATTTTTTTGCTTTGTCGAAGCATCAGTTTTCACTAATACACTTCAATTGTCAAATCATTTGCAGGTGGCTTTGTCTTTTTTTAAATTTTTTGTCATAACTTGGAAATAAAAGCATCGCGATTTTTTCAATATATCGCATGGAATTATCGATCGTTTCGATTTTGTTAGCTCACCCTAGTCGATTCATTTGTTTATAATGTCAAATACAATGAAGGCGCTTTCTAATCGTGGAATGCACTCCAAAGCGGGATTTTTAGCTGTTTCATTATAATTATTAATAGTTTAGTTTGTGCATGATTCGCGCGTAGGTGTTAATAAGTATGTTTTAATTATTTTGCTCTTAGTTTTTTATTCTTCGAATTAGGCTTATTAGAGTGGGCGAAGCCGCAGGCACCTGATAGTTTATTATATAAGGAAAGAAAAACTAACCTTAATAAGACACAGGTGGAAGTTTATTATGTTACTCAGTGGGCCTTGAATGCAAATATATAAAGCCTTTGATAAAAGTGCCCTTAAATGTTACTGAATTTTTTTAAAGGTCTTATGTTCCAAAGTCAACAGTTCTAGTATATAATATAGTTTATTAACTGTTACACAAGCTCAATAAAAGATGAGTAATAGAGACTTCAATCAGATATCAAGGTCCTTACGTTTGTGTAGTTTCAAAGAAAGTGTAAATGAGTATACCTATGATTCATTATCATCAGATCAAGTTTATTTTTAAAGCTTAGAGATCTTTCGATGTGGGAACATCATCTTCAGGTCATCTTGTAGATTTGTTATTTTAAATTATTATAAGTTAATGTATCAATGTATTGTATCAATAAATCAATACTTTGTAGTACAATAATACAACCTATCTATCTATCTATATTAATAAAAGGAAGTGTCTGTCTTTCTGTCTGTCTGTCTGTCCATCCGCGATGCCCAACGAAATCTACTGAACGCAGAGATCTGAAATTTTGAAACAGGTGGACTGAAGGGTCGGAAAATGCACTTCGAAGCTGGAATTTTAATTTTTGCTTTCGTTCGTGAGTTATGACTGAAAAACGAGCAGAAAACGTGTATTTTTTTGCGTTTTCGAAGCATCGGTTTTGAGTAATACATTTCAATGTCAAATCAATTACAGTAGGCTTGGGCTATTTTTGTCATACCTTGGACATAAAACCATCGCGATCCGCTTGAATGTTGTAAGCCCAGGCTGGTCGATTCATTTGTTTATAATGTCAAGGCCCGGTAGACATATGAAATTTTCAACCTACACGGAAGAGGGATAATCAATATAGGCCTAAATATGGTCAAACATTGTTCGATTTAGACGACACTCACAATAAAGGGGTTTTCTGGGCCAAGGAACTCGAATCTGAGGTCGCCTTTACCAGGCGACGCTATCTAATCGTGATATCTAGTCCACGTGATTTAGGTGTTAATAAATGTAATGGGTCCGGGCGGCTTGGGTCGCTTAAATCCTAAAAGGGAGAGGTAAAACTACGAAAAAGAAAGAAAGAAAGAAAGATAAATGTAATGATTTAACTATTAGGCCTATGCTCTTAATTTTTTATTTTTTAAATAATTATCGCGGGCGAAGCCGCGGCCACATCCTAGTCAATAATACCATCTACTTTGAAAATGGTGTAAAAACCTCAAAAGGTTGAATGGTGCTCATATCATACCGTTATATTATTCGGAGCGCTAAAGACGTTCCAGTGAGAAAATATAACTCCATTTCCAACACGAATCAGATGTGGTTTCACTACAGCAGCTCCTCTACAGGGAAGATGAACAAAGAGCACGCGCCGCGGGAAATCTTCACTTAACGTAATTACAATTGCAATGTTTGCCGATGACTTAGCGATGCTGTGATAAGTAGAAGCAGCAGGTATTAATATATGATGTTGTACTTTTCATGACTCAACACATCGACAATATCTTCCTTACATTATGCATTCTACGAGAATAGTGGCAATATTCCCTGCTGCAGGAATAGTGTACAGTACATTTCGAGTACTTCGGCCTAGTTATTGGATTTAGCTCACTTTTTTTTCAATTGATGTTATGAATGAATATGTTTCAGGAAAAAGACTTCACATATTATATGAGAATTTTATGAGAAAAATCATCTGATACCGGGATTCGAACCAATGACCGACTTCCCATGCCGACGATCTACCAACTGAGCTTATGAGAGCTAATCATAGCACCAGATGGAATCTCTCTCGCTTGATTATCCTTATTATCGACCTCATGGTCGTTATCCATCCAACGTAGTGAAAACTGATGACAGTTTGGCTAATACATTATTTTTTTCATTTCCTAATAATTATATTTACATAATATTTTCCCATTCCCTACAATCACAGAAGGCCATGATATAGCATAAACATTCCAATTGCGTGCATATTCTCGCAGAAAACCCAGTTTTGCCAAAGCAAGATACCTTTTTGTCATTCATTGAACCTCCCATAATGCAGTACTGGAATGCAAGAACTAGTTTTGCAATCAATCCAAACGTTTTTAATTGTTCTCCCTTTGGAGTCCGTTAACCAATACTCCATACTCAGTTACGAGTTACGAGTGTTTTTGGAAGTCTATACTGATCTGAGGTGAACACCGCGTAGCAAAATATCTAACGTCTGCTCAAGTATTTTCGTCACTGCATTGTCAAAACTGCTATCTTCACAAATCAAAAGCAAAAGCTAAACTGAGGGGTGAAACATGTATGATTAAATAAAAAGCTTTTAGTTCTGTTTTGTAATGTATTATCTTATGTATGAATAAATACTCTTCAATTTGTTATTTTGCCTACTGTTATCAATCGGTTAACGTCCATGGGAAGAAGCCTATTGATATTGGAATAAATCGGTTGACCGTTAACGGAGTAAAGCCCAATTTTGTGCATATTTTATGGTAATATATTAGAAAGAATTTATCAAATGCAAATCAGTTCTCATGAAAAACATATTGTTTTACAGAGTTCATATACGGCTTTGGAAGATGCAATACAGTTAACTTTGACAAATAACACTTCCCACATATTCCTTCACATTATGCTTATCAAACTAGACGATTGTTCTTCCGTAAGTCCTGCTTAATGAATCGATCTGGAGCTTAACTCGGACATCGATAACAAAAATAACTCATTTTCTGCATATCATAATTGCAATTATCATTGATTAAACAAAAGCAATCTGGCACTTTGTTATATCAGTTCACCTGATTTTATTTTTATATTGTGATCGGGTTGCTGACCCACTTGCAGTGTAAAATAAAATTAAAATAATTTAAAACTTCATATTTAACGCCATTTTCTTCGTCATCAAATTCCTCTACAATAAGTAAAGCCGTCTAAAGTTTTCTCAGCCAGATATTTCCTGCAGGTCTATTAGCATTGTACCGATTTGTGTGGTATGGCTTATTGTTTGTATCAACTGTGGAATTTTTGTGAGGTTTTTCCTGGGTTTTGATTGGCGGGGCAGAGACAGTGTGTTTGCTGATATCCACTTTGCACCAGTTATTGTTTACTGTCACAGATAACACTTTAATGTGTTAGGAACACTTTAATGTTGTTAAATGTGCCGGAACTACAAAATAAGGAAAATAAATACACGCATGTGAACTTCATACTTATTGAATGTCAGGAGCTAAAGAGTGAAACTGCCTTCCAACAGATACAGCAAGAGTTCGGCTATTTTTCAACATGTCGCCACCGGAATTGAGACATTTATAATACCGTGGAACCAACTTTTGAACACCTGTGTCGTAGAAGTCTGCCGTGTCGTAGAAGTCGTAGATTTGAACCACTGTTGACAAACATTTTCGCCTATCTTCCTTTGTCTGTCATTCCCTATCATTTCATTAGGTGTAGGAAAAGATGGAAATCACTGGAAGCGAAGTGTTTATACACCTCCTAGTAAGTCTCCTGCAGAAGTTTGGCTGGGATGTGTTTAAACATTCACCCAAAAGCCCGTACTTCGCTCCCAGTGATTTCCATATTTTCCTACACCTCACGAAATGACAAGTAATGGCAGAGAGGCGAAGGTGGTTGTCACACGGTGATTCAAATCCCAGGCGGGTTCCACAGTATGACAAATGTTTCAATTCCGGTGGCGAATATGTTGAAAAAAAGCTGAACACTGGCTGTGTCTGTTGCAATAAATATTTGCTTCAAATTGTGGTTTGTTTCTGTAAACGGCCCCAGGGAAACTTACTTTGTGGACGGCCCTCGTGGATTCATAGGCATCCCAAACTCGGCACAGAGATAGCAGAAAAGGAATGCATTGTGATCCTCAGTCTTTGCTGTAACCGATAACTTCTCGCCAGCCACTGAAATAGCATAAATGAAAGTACGATTTTCAATCAAATTTTTGTATACATTTCGCAATATGCGCTTATTTAGACATCTCGCAGAATCTAACAAATTTCGCGATAATTCGCTGATTCAATTTGCTTAATAATGGTATTTTGCGCTTGCACAAAACTAAATATATATAAGGGAAGGTGTTTTGTAAAATTTTGCGCTTATCGCAGTTATCAGAAATGACGGTCCCCAATAAATGTTATTACCGGTAGGTCTGTTCCAGTAACACAATCCCCGCACTCACGCGCTGTCCCAGCAGCGCGAATCTCTTGAACTTCTGTACCAGCCAGTTTTCCGGAAATTGTATGCCGCTAGAAAAGTCATGAATTACTTATCAGAGACACGCGCAATGTTCTGTCTGATGTCACTTCCAATTGAGGAGGTTGCGAGGTTTATCATAGCAGCAGGAGCGAATTTATCTGATGAAACTCGTAAACTCGGGCTTGAATTTATTAAGACTATTCCATTTTAAAAAAATGAATCGGATTATACAAATAATAATTACTTTCGTGATTTGCTATATAAAAACAAAACTAACAGCTGCGAGATCATGGCATACTATGAATCAACCATCCATGAATCGATTCGAGTTACCATATTGTAACCAGTGCTACCAATTGTGCATATTACATAGTTAACTCTATTCAGGTAAGCAAACAGGAGAATAGAATTAAAGCATACGAACTGGCTTGCAATGAATTGAAATTGTGTTTTTAATCAATGTAAATTTACATTATTAAAAATCGAAACACGTTATGTTGTATTAAATAATGTGTTTTTGTGCTGCTTAATGGCAGCATGTGACGTATTAACCACCGCGCGTTGATGTCTTACGTGTCCAGCAACAAGCTGACGTTTTATAAGATAAAACTGCATCCTTGCGATCCGAGGAAGGATATTATAAGATAAACGATCGTGATTGGTCTATATCCGAGGAATTGCTAAACGTTAATGGTTAATATCAAACACATATGAGTGGAATGTCACAGCTAAAGTGGTGTTTTATGACGAAATTAAGATCGATAATATAAATCAATATGGCTAACTTACTCATATTAATGTTTACCTACTTCCAGATAAGCTACAAACTTGAAATAGTGCAATAACCGAAGAGAAAATTCCAAAATTATTTATTTATTTATTTATTTTTATTTGTACTCCTGAAAAAATGTTAAAATCCTTCCGCAACTTTTGCGTTCATTATGGCTAGAGGGTAATATACTGTCTCTTATCTCCAATACGATGTCAATTCGTTATTTAAAAAAGAATATCTAAAACTTTACTGGGGGTTTAGGGGCGAAGCCCCCAACGAGAGAAGCTAAGAGAGTTTCTAATTCTATATCTAGAGTTAGAGTCTACTACATAGATGGCTATTTCTATATCGCACATGAGCAAAACAAATTCTCAATAATTTGCAGTTTTTTTAATTCCTCTCCCCGTACCATAGGTATTATAGGTGGAGGAAATATTGTTTTTGCACTCCTTAGCTAGTAAGTGTTACTTACGAAAGTTGTTTACATGGATCGTAACTTGACATTACCACACGCAATCTTGTTGCTAGGGGCGACGGGCAGAAAGTGACTTGTTGCTAGGGGCGACGGGCGGAAAGTTACTTTACCGCCCGCAAATGCTTATTTGCGAGCAGAAATGACCAAGGCCTCCCCGTTTTATAAATATTCGGTTGCCATAAACAATAACAAATGCGAATCCCTTTCTGAAATAAGCACCATTCTTCAAGACTGTATATACATAATATTTTCAGGTAATATCACAATTAATATAATTAAATTGATTTAAGTAACCGTCGTGCAAAAAATAGCATGCAACTTAAAAACGAGGCTGTGCCTCGGGTTTTCAATCTGTTTCCTCGACCCGTAAACGTGCCTTTCCGCCCTTGTGTCGCAATATACTATTTCGACCCCAAATTCGAAGTTGTGTTTTTAACATAAATACATGTTTTGAGAGCCCTGAATCCAAAAATACTATTTTCGTAAACATGTCTGTGTGTGTCTGTGTTTGTTAATGTGTCAGTGTGGATGTCTGTGAACAGTCTAGCTCCAGAACGGAAAATCGTATGAAACAACATTTTGTATTTGTGCCAGGTACCTTTAGGAGATGTGACACAAAGATGGGCGACAAGTTTATCTTATTACTTCCTCTGCCCGTACCATAGGTACTATAGGTAGAGGAAGTATTGTTTTCGACCCTAAAATTCGAAGTTGAGTTTTTAGCATATATACACGTTTCAAGGCCCCCTGAATCCAAAAATACTATTTTTGGAAACATGTCTGTGTGTGTGTCTGTGTGTCTGTGTGTCTGTGTGGAAGTTTGTGAACAGGCTAGCTCCGAAACGGAGAATCGTATGAAAACAAAATTTCGTATTTGCGTCAGGTACCTTCTGAAGATGTGATTCGAAGATTGGCGACAAATTTCTCTTATTTTTAAGGGGACTTTACATGAAGAAATTTTCGTTTTTCGCGTTTTTCTCGAAAACGGCTCTAACGATTTTCTTTAAAATTTGTACATGTGTTCCTTTTACTGAGAGCTAAAACTTTTATTTGAAACTTTTTTTCGAAAAAATTATCTGAGGGTAGTTACAAGCCACCCACTGTTCACCCACTGTTTGTAGAAATTTTGTCTTGCATGATGAACAACTGAATACGCGCTCTTTCACGGCCTCTTATTCTATATAAGAATGTGAAGTGAGAAAGATGTATTGTTGGCCAGGTATAGAGTAAAGAAGTATCTGAGGGAAATATTCGATAAATTTCGGAAATTATTCTTTTCGGCGGAAAGTTCAATAAACGTCTGCAGTCACTTGTTCTTTTCTTTTTTTAAGTTTGTTATATAGCCTGCGCTTTTAGTCGCATCATTGAAATAAGAGGTATTTATAGGATAATTAGCGTAAAATTGTGTCTTGCGATTCTGTAAAAGGATATGTGAATACTGCTAACTTTTATTTGGGCAGAGGAAGTTATGTGACTTTCACATCAGATTTTTTTAAGGGGATTTTACATGAAGAAATTTTCTTTTTCCCAATTTTCTCGAAAACAGCTCTTACGATTTCCTTTAAATTTTGCACATGGGTTGCTTGTACCAAGAGCTAAAAATTTTATTCAAAACATTTCTTCGAAAAAATTATATGAAGGGTAGTTATAACTCACCTACTCTGAATACGCGCTCTCTGTAACGGAAAATCGTAAGTTACGAAAACAGAGTTTTGTATTTGGGTTAGGTACCTTTTGGAGAAGTGACACGTAGATTGGCGGCAAGTTTCTCTTATTTTTAGGGCACATTACATGAAGAAATTTTCATTTTTCCCGATTTTCTCGAAAACAGCTCTTACGATTTTGTTTAAATTTTACACATGGGATGCTTACACTAAGAGCTAAAACTTTTATTTGAAACTTTTGTTCGAATAGTGCTCTTTGCAATATGGGCTCTTGTTCTATAACAGAGTGTGAAGTGAGAAAGTTGTATTGTCCATGCTTAGGGTAAAGAATGTTACGAGAGTACATTAATCAGATTTTATTTGGGTTTTGTATCCTTCGGGGATGCGATGTGATGTGGTAACGATATTATATTTATTTCTGCAACCAATTTCAATGAAGACAATGTCTTATATAAAATATTGTACTAAAGATGCTTACTTTTATTTGAGCAGAGGAAGTTATGTGAATTTTACATCAGATTTGTTAACGAAATCTGTCCCAAATGCATTTCTAAGGCCTTTTACGATTATGTGCATCCTTGTCGCTGATAGTTTCCACGCGTTTGGGATTTCTTCTCTCTCCTTTGGATAGTTTCAAACAGTTTGTGATACAGTTTGAAACCTGCAAGAACACGTTACTTATCGTCGGTTACGGTCTGAGTTTTATAAAGTCGCACGATCACGTGACTTGCCAATCTCTTACGTAAGCATGTTACGTGGAGAGATTACGTCACACAGATGTAGTGCAGATATCAATGGACTCAGAGTTCATCGCGCTATCTCGTGACCAACTCATCTGTTTCAAACCCGTCCGCGCCTGGGCGCCAGGGATTAGGCAACCCGATTCACACTTATCTCATGCATGTGTCAGACTGCATGCTCTCCCAGCTGAGCTAACCAGAGTTGACTCGCAGCGTCGGATGGAAGTTCTCGAACATTAAGCGTAATCATCAGGGTCCGGATTCTGATGACCTAAAATTGTTTGAAAAATGACCTATAAAATGACCCTAAATTTTAAAGAAAATGACTTACAGTAATAATTATAAAAAATTACCTACAAACTGATATTTTATTTATAAAAAAATTATTATTGTACACACAAAGTTATAGACTAGTTTCTACATAATTTCAAAAACTGTAAATAACTGTAATGTTGTTAATGTTCTTTTCTCAAGGAAATTGATACTGGCACTGAGGCAATGGTGAGTCAAAATTCGGCACATCCTTTTGTGGTCTGCCGGATTATATTATTGTTTATTCAGGGTAAACAGTAGTTTACACTCTCAAATCCAAGCAGGTGCTAAGTCAATCTAATAACAATAGTAATATAATATACAAACTTTTGGCGTTTCTTTGATTCTCATTTCCGTCTGAGACATGTCAACATGCCGAATTTTTCCTTCTTGCATTAAACAAACAACACCTCAAAGACAGCACTGCTAGCGACGAAAAAAGTTAATACACTCAACGTAAATTCATGAAAATGACTAAATAAGGAAGCAAATGGCACGAAAATGACATAATAATGACCTAAAATTGAAATAAATGCCCTAAATATATAAAATTGCATAAAATGACAAAAAATGACCTCATAAAAATGCATTTTCGTAATCTAGAGGCCATGATTAGGATTTATCCACAAGTTGGCAATGTCTATGCAGCATCAATAAAAATATGACATGTCATTAGAATCCGCGCCCTGGTAATCATTCATAGGAGAGATATTTCATGTGAGGCTGTGACTGGAACTCTGGCTACATCAGTTGGTAGAGCGTCTGCACGGAAAACCGAAAATTATGGGTTCGAGTCCCAGTGTCTGAGGAATTTTTCTCCTAAAATACTCTCATGTAACGCCCAACAGAAACAATATTCTGTGGTTTCATAAATGCATATCTACGTGCTTTGTATTAGTCTATGGACTCCGTCGTCTTAAGGAAGGATAGCAGCTGTAGGCTACGTTTCATTTGTATCTGTGGGCTCCCATATTTCTTTTGAGCGCTCTATAGGGTTAGGTCCAGGCTTCGAGCTAAGTTAGTACTTTACGACTCACCCTGCTCCCCTTTCCACTCGCCATTCGCCTGGCAGCTTCCACCCCTCTCGGCTGCTTCCCGCGTGCCGCCTGCTCCACTTCCCCGCAACGCATACCTTCATGCCTGTAGCCGTTGCTCAACGCCGGTAATGCATAATTGCAATTGATATGTCACCTAATATTTAACAATAAAGAAAGCCCCTTGCAGCTCCACATAATATTCCACAATTATAAAAACGACCCTTCCAACAAAATAGGCTATTTCACAATACAAAAATACCCTTGTACCATACATAATATTTCATAATTATAAAAAACGCCGTATTATAACATAAAATGTGGCTTAATTGATGCAGGAAAATTCCCTTGTGCCAATACTACTTATAAAAACCGATTCTTGCATTAAAACTCATGAAATCCCCCTAACATAACTCTAATATACGAAAGCTCCCTTCAGTGCTCAACATTCACTCGTAGCGTAGTGGTCAAGACTCCTAGCTATAATGCCAGGGGTCCCGGGTTCGAATCCCGGTCGATCCAAAATTTACTATTAGGAATAGGTCTCAAATAGGTAGGTAGGGTGAAGAGGAGGAAGAGAGGAAGGAGATGGGAAAGGAAGAGAAGAAGAGAATAAAGAAGAAACATTATTTTTTCTGTTTCATCAGTTCATTAAGAGATGGCGCTACCGTCGCTTCTAGTAGTTCAAACGCCACCGCTAGGGAGGGATTGAGAGTAGGAGTGGGGGACTCGGGTGAGTCGCAATGTACGAATTTGCCAAAAAAAAGTGTATAAAATGCTAGTTTATTCATCAGACTTGTGTCTATTCTACATTTGTGTTCTTGACCCAAGGCTTATAATTTGTTAATTGGTAGGCCTACATACGGTTAAATGCAAATAGCAAACACCGTCTTTCTATATCCAAATTAAAATTACAACAAGATCTATTTATTTATGCTTATTTAAAGTTTCGATAATATTCAAAGTAAGTAAATGTATAAATTGTCTTTAAAAACTACATTGCTAGGCAATATTTTCATCTTTAAAAAAGGCATTGAAAGGTAATAGTTTCGTGTTTAAAAATGACAATGCTAGGAACAGTTTTGTGTTTTAAAACTTCATTGCTAAGCAACAGTTTCTTGTTAAAAACGGCATATAATGCGAGAAACAACACAAAATGAGAAAATAATTATTTTGAATTTTAAAAAAGTACCTATGAAATGGGGGAAAAAAATAAAATGGCCAAAAAATGACCAAATAATAACATTGGATTTTTAAAAAATGACCTAAAAATGAGAAGTTGGACCAAAAAAGACCTAAAAATACCATTTTTTATATCTAGGAGTCAGAATATCTGCACTAGTGGGCAACGTCCATGATGTACCAGTTAAAAGATGACATGTCATCAAAATTCGGGCCCTGGTTATCACAGATATTAATAATTTAGATAAAGCGGTAACCCACAGTTGTTTTTAACACAGAACAGATTTACTGCTTGTGTAGATTAGGATTAAGTGACTCTAGTGGGATTAAAAGTGGATCTGCTATCTGTTGATTACGAAATTAATTAGTTTTAACGTTCAAGTGTGTAATGAGCCAGAAGGATTATCCGCGAATGGGGAAAGCATTATCTGCACAATGGTTGTCATAACTCAATTCTGATCATCAACAAATGAGCAAGATAAACTTTTTGAAGTAAAACTTCTTTTGCCGCGGTAGGGGTGAATCGAGAAATGTGTCACGCTCAAAAATCGTCACGAAATTAATGAGATGTGACGGAACGGACTGCACAGAAAACAATAAACTCAATGATTGGGAGTAATCAGCTGCTATACGATTTAAAGGACAAGATAAAATACTCAAAGGGGAATCAAAAATTAAAAAATCCAAAATTGAAAAAATCTAAACATCCAAAATTAAAAAATCGATGATCCAAAATTGAAAAATCCAAAAAATCAAAAATTCATAGATACAAAATTTAAAAAATTAAAATTAAAAATCAAAAATTAAAAAATTCAAAGATCCAAAATTTAAAAAATAAAAAATTTAAAAAAATAAAAAATCCAGAATTAAAAATCCAAATATTCAAAATTTAAAAATCAAAATTTTAAAAATTTAAAATTCAAAATTCCAAAATTTTAAAAATAATAAAATTCAAAATTTAAAAATCCAAAAATACAAAATTTAAAAAATCCAAAAAATAAAAAATTCAAAGATCCAAAATTTAAAACATTCAAAATTAAAATATTAATAGATCCAAAATCAAAAAATCCTAAATTATAATATCCAAAAACCCAATATTAAAAAGTCCAATAATCAAAAATTGAAATCCAATAATCAAAAATTGAAAAAGTAAAAGAAAATTAAAAAACAAGTTTCACTTCTGTCGCGTAGCGTTCCACGCACACTTTTTATATAGGCCCTACTACGGGTGGAGGAAATACTGCGTTCGACCCTGAAATTCCATGTTGGGTTTTCAGATCGAGGTCCCCTGAACGCAAATAGTCCGGTCAACGAAAGATTGTAGAGGCAAATGGAAGGAACACAATCTTTTACTGTGGGACTTTGTTTGGGTTAGTTAGAAGGTAAACATTCTAAAAGTCCCTACTCCTAGAAGGTGAGCGGGGGGCAGGGGGGGCCCGTACAAGGTCCCTTTTTCGGTTTTTCGCATATATCTCGGAAACTATCGGTCCTAGAGATAAGACCGCTCTATACAACATTAAATCTGACAAAATTGTGAACAAGATTGACTCCACTCATTTGTTTTCGCTACCTCCCATTGTTTCCGATATCCGCGCTCAAAGTGCGCTAATTTTGAAAAAAAAAACATTGCCTCGCGTTTTTTTGCCATATTTGCCATTCTAACTCTTCAGCCTATCTTCCTATGAAAATTTAATAAGAGAGGTCGTTGTACAACATTAAAATTAAATCAAGAATATATGTTATTTCACTATTTATCTTTAACCGTTCAAAAGTTATAGCAATTCCGAGATTTTGCAGATTAACTTAACTTTCGTATTTTCCGTTATTCCACTTGTGTTCCTTCAATTACCCTCTACACTCTCGTTTTGAGCATTCACTGATTGGACTAAAAGCAGAGTTTTCTGAAGCATATTATGTTAATGTCGTATCTCTTAAAACGAAGGAATGGAATCTTATATTTGGATTATAGCTTTCAGGGAAGAGACTCGAAGACAAGCCACACCTTTCTCTTACTATCCGTATTAAAGAATATCATTTTCCGTTGAGGGAAGTTTCATACTGTATTTTAATATCCACCTTATACCCTCAATTAATGATAATGCCGTTCTAGATTTGCCTTCACTAACATTAAGTGCCAGTATGGTACTTTATGAGATTGTGTGGTGGACGAAAAAATGTCTGTCCGTCTGTCTGTCCGTGTGTCTGTACGCACCATAACTCAAATATGCTTTTTTGGATTTTCATGAAACTTGGAAAACACATTTATAATGTCCATGGGAAGAACCCTATTGATATTGAACCAAATCGGTTCACCGGTACCGGAGTAATGCCCAATTAAGTGCCTATTTTAATAGATTATATTAGAAAGGCGCAATAGCTCAAATACGCTGTATCCGATTGCCACGAAACTTGGTATACCCATTTATGACGCCCATGAAAAGTGCTCTATTGAATTTGAACCTAATCTGTTGACCGGTACCGGAGTAAAACCCAATTTAGTGTATATTTTAAAGGAGCAATAATTCGAATACGCTTTTTCGGATTTTTATGAAACATCGTACACGCATTTATAATATCCATGGAAAGACGTCTATTGATATTCGACCAAATCGGTTGGTCAGTACCAGAATAATGCCCAATTTAGTGCATTTTATGTTAATATATAAGAAGTCGCGATAACTCAGATATGCTTTATTGGATTTTCTTGAAACTTTGTATACCCATTTATAATGTACATGGGAAGACGTCTACTGATATTGAACCAAATCGGTAGACCGGTACCGTAGTAAAACCCAATTTAGTGTCTATTTTAAAGACGCGGTAACTCAAATACGCTTTGCCGGATTTTTATGAAACTTGGTATACACATTTATAATGTCCATGGGAAGACGTCTATTGATACTGGATAAAACCGGTTGACCTGTTTCGGAGTTATGCTCAATTTAGTGCCCAGTTTATGGTAATATACGTATTCGAAAGAATTTATTTAAAAAAAATGAAAATCAGTTATCTTGACAACATAACCTTTTGTTTTACTGTGATTTCTAAGGCTTTGGCAATTAAAATACAGTTAGCTATGACAACACTATTGCTTTAAATGCGCTTATCCCATAACTGTCCCAGGTGGCTGAGATGGTAACGTCTTGGCGTCACATTCTGGAGTTCCATAGCTCAAATCCCGAAACCGGCCAATTTGACTTTTTCTTTGTATTCTGCATATCATAACTGCAATCATAACTGATTAAACAAAACATACTGGCACTTTGTTATATCAGTTTACCTGATTTTATTTATTTATTTTGATCAGATAATATACAAGTTCTACAGCAGCTATTATGAATTTAAAATATTTACATTCTTTCAGTATAGTTTTTAAAACATTAAAAGGTTTTATTATCTATCTATATGACCGCTTAATGTGAGTAGTTTTCTAAAGTAACCTAAAATCTTTATGGTCTGTCTATTTATTGCCTGAATGTTTGGTAAAACCTATTTGAACTAACATCTTGTATTGTTAAAATCAGTGTGAGTTATACAATATAGCCTACAGTATACTCGTACACTTTGTTCACATATTTGATACAAAATATGCATAAAAAGTAATGTCCTTATTACTAATTTAAAAGACACTGATTAAAGAAAAGCATTCTGGCATTTTGTTACAACAGTTTGCCTGATTTTATTATTTTATATTAATGTAGCTGTAAATTAATATAAAATACATTGCTACCGAGCGAGGTGGCCGAAATATTAATATCTTGGACCCGCATTCGGGAGGTCCCAGGTTCAAATCCCGGGACAGGCCAATTTGACATGGGGTTTTTCTTGCTTTCCCAGTCGTAAAGGCAAATGCCGAATTGGATACTTACATACCATGAATCATCGTCACCATTTCATCCATTTAAATTAATATCAGTTGAAATTTACTCAATTAAATACATCGACAATAGAAACAATTGACAAGCAATAGTTCCATGGCCTACCCTACTGTACAGATACAGATCCCGAGCTCTTCATATAGCCTCGAAGTTTAAAGGAGTAGAAACACAGCTGGCATAAATAGAAACAAATGCATTCCCTGCTAATTGTGAACACCTAAAACAAGGCGTAAGTTTACAAACATGTGATTGCATTTTAGTCAAGGCCTTCTCTATTCATGATCTGAGGCCGTGATTTCCACATTCCTTTTCTAGACTTCACGTATTTCCGGCCCATAAGACTCATTTTAATAGCTATTTATGTATCAAGTACGCAAAATAACGCTTTAGCGGACGAATCTAGTATAGCGGCCGAGGCGAAAGCCGAGGCTGAAATACTGGATGAGTCCGCTAAAGTTTTTGCGTACGTGGTGCATACAATATTTTTTAGTAAAAGTTCTATAAATTATATGAAATAAAACAAAAATACCGTAATTAATTATAATGAAAGGCAATCACTCATTTCTTTAAGTTATATTGTCATGGCCATCTAGATCATAAAACAACAACGACTGTACGTACCAATAACAAATGTGGTAGTATAGATGCATAATATACTACCCGCGCGCCACTTCTTGAGCGCTGGATTTACGGGGAAGTGAGGGTCGGGGGTAACAAAACATAGCTATTCCGCCAGTCTTTCTGCAGTGTTGTCAACCAAAGAAATAACGTTTCAGCAGAATCGCGCGTATGGTATTTTATGTATTGACTTTAATATACAACGATTTTAATGCAGTCCAATAATATAACGTGGTGACGGTATTGCGTAACAATTAATAACACGTCATAAGTCTTTAGTTATCAAATAAATCATTTTCCTCCGGGAAGAGAATGTTATACAATGTAGGCTCAATATTTTTACACTGGATGACTAATTTTAAGCATAAAGAAGAGTCTTAGCAGAACATGCTTCACCATATCGTGTTTTAAAACGTAAGAGAGGTAGGGCATCTAAAAGTGGAGAAAGCTATAGGCCTAATTTTAAACGTATTTAATACAAATTGTGAAAAGTTCGCTCAACTTTCAGTCCATGAAATTGACATCAGAGTTCACGGGATCGTCAGAAATCAGCACATACGGAATTCTTAAAGAGGTGAGGAAAGTGTTGGATGTACAATTAAGTGTTTGTGAAATCAGCAGTTCGAAAGATTGTATTTTTCTCCATAACTCGATGCGTCAGAAAAGATAATGTCAATAAATAAATAAATAAGAATCCTGAGACAGAATGAAAGCTTAGTATTGAAGCCACTAGATCAGGGTGTATAGCGTACTTCGTGTTTCAATGCTGTCAGCTTTATCTACGAAGTTGAACGAAACCTACCGAATGAGGACTAGGGAGCCGAGCGCTCAAGAAATCGCGCGCGGGTAGTATGAATCCCTTGTTTGTAAACAATATTGCATACCAACTAGTATTTATGAAAAGCTTGTGAAAATATAAATGATAATACCGAGGAAATTTCAATCCAAGCCAGAAACATTGAATTGGAGCTGCTACCAGCAACTTCACGGCAGAAATAGGCTATGAGAAGGGATATATTACGGCATTTAAATGCTGTTCGTCCATGGTAAGGAATGTTTTTCATGTGAACCAAAATGTGAAAAGTTGTTGGCTTATATTTGTTGTCATGTGATAAAGTGGGCTACCGTGTTTTGCGAAAAATCCTGGTAAAGTTTCTGATTATCATAAAGAAACGTGTTGGCTTAAATTTGTTGTTTTATGACCAATTATATGCGTAAATCCATGTTAAAGTTGGTGTGACTGGTCAATGCCGTCTGGGTTTTGTTTATAGATTGCCATGACGACTTTAAAGTATTAGGCCGCTAAAACTGCATTTTGAATGCAATTTGAATGCACTTTTATGCAATTTTAACGGACTTGTCCTTTAAAGTGCAGCTTTTCGGCGTGTTACCAGTCCGATAAGCAGCTGTTTTAGAGAGCGTGTACTAAAAAGAAGTTTTATACGTCAAATCATATTTAAGCATGGACACATTTAACGTTGTAGATCTAAGCATAGGCGCATCCGGGTCCCCTTATGCACCATTTCGACGGATAGTCAAGTTAAATGACAATTCTTTCACACTGGCCATGTGTAGGCTAAGATGGAAAGGTGAATTGCATTGAATAGTCGCCCTTAAGGCGGGAGGCGGGTGGGAACGACTCCTAAGCACCGAAGCCGCAAGGGCTTATTGTACCTACCTCCGGAATGGGATGAGTCGCGTGCCCACAGGCCGCCCCGGTTCCGCAGATCCCCCTGCAGGCCCCCACGGAGCCCTCTACATCGAACGAGCCTTACTAACATGCCACGTGCACGCCACCCTCTTCGGTCCCTCCAACCGGAGCCCTAACAGGTCCGCGACACACACCACCAACAAAATTTAAAAAATCCAAAATTAAAAATTCCAAAATTAAACAATTCCAAGATCCAAAATATAACAAAATAAAAATTAAACAAATTTAAAAATTTAAAAATCCAAAATTGAAAAATCAAATATCCAAAATTTAAAAATCGTAAATCCAAAATTTAAAAATCCAAAATAAAATATCGAAAATCCAAAATTAAAAGTCCAAAAAATAAAAAATTCTAAGATCCAAAATTTTAAAAATCCAAAAATCCAAAATTTAAAGAATCAAAGAACAAAAAATTTAAAATGTTAACTATCCATAATTGAAAAAATCCCATAATCCAAAATTGAAAAAATTAAAAAATTAAAAAAATCCAAGTTTTACTGCTGTCGCGTGGCGTTCCACCCACTCGATTTTTTAAATTTATGTCAGCTGTGTTTATACTCCTTTTAGCTTCGAGGCTTGACCACATGCAGCGGGGAGAACGGGAGAGGCCCCCAAAGGGCGGTGACTGCCAAAGCAGACCCGATACCAGAAGTGGAAACGGGATGAGGATGAAAAGGGGGAAAGGTGAGATGAAGTGGAGAGTGTTGGTGGATTGAAGGGGGAAACTGGAGATCCCCGAGAAAACCCCCCCAAGGCACGGCTTCATCCACCACGAATGACACACCCGCCGGCCCCGAGATTTGAACTCAAGACCGCTAGCATGCCAGGCTCACGCGCTACTGCTGGAAAGGTGAACTCAGACTGAAAAATTCAATGCCGGGATTTGAACCTGGATCTTCGGTTCTCCGTGCCGCTCCCATACCAACTGAGCTACCATAGCAATATGCCGGTACAACATTAAATTTTCCAACTGACTCCCGGCTATGGCATTCAATTTTCTAGACTGACTTCAACTTTCCAGTCAAGTTAAATGTTTCCATGAATCAATCTTAAAGTGTGTAGAAAATAGCAGCCTGTTCTTGATATGACAGGATTTGGTTGGATTCAAGAACTGGGAACTACGAAACGTTGAGGAGATTCTAGTGAACTTGATTCTTAGAAAGGAAGTGAACTATGAGCGATAGAGAGGTTAAGAGCTGAGATGTTACAATGTAGCGAGTGATGCTGCGTGGACCGTGTTTCAATTAGTACAGCGCATGATAAGCCTTATCACTGCAACAGTCCCATTCAAGCATGAGTTATATTTGTATTTACTAGGGCAAGGCATTTAATGACTATAAAATAGTGAAAAATGCAAAAAAAAACATGCATTTAAGACCTAAAAATAGTGAAAATTTAAGAAAAAAGACCAATAAATTTACATAGTGTATCTTTTTCATGTTAATTTCAGTTTCTATCACTTAATGCTTTTGTATAATTAAATTGTACTTGTAACAATTAATTTCTTTTTTCTCATTTAATGTATCTTAAGATTCTTTCATATTATTTAGTGTGTCATTTTAATGTATCTTAAATAATTTCATGTGTTATGTTGTGTTCTTTTAATGTATTTTGTGTTACTTATTATGTTATATTGTAACAACTAATGTAAGTTACTATTAGTCCCTGGTGAAGTGGAAGAAAAGGCCTTACGGTCTTAACTTTCTCCAGGTTAAATAAACTATTATTATTATTATTATTATTATTATTATTATTATTATTATTATTATTATTATTATTATTACTTATAATTAGTTTTTTTAATTAATGATTTGCTAAAAGCAATTTAATGGATGACAGTGCGTTATATATTAATTTACAATATTAAACACACTTATTTTGTTACTAAAGATGTAATACTTTGACACCCTTAACGAAAAAATAAATTCTTTCTGAACTAGCATGCCCATGAAATTGCTCCTAGCAAATATGTGTCATTAAAAAAAATCTTTATTGCTGCAAGGAAAACTGCTTTGGTGTTTACAATAAACCTGAAATAAAATGAACTATGAACACTTGTCGGAGATTCTCAAATAAAAACTATTGTCTTTTGTGTGAAAGTAACGATTTGTACATGGAAAAGCTCCTCTCTACCTCCACTGAAATATGACATACAAATAACGAAAGACCTAAAAATGTCGAAAGTTATCTAAAAATGGCTGAAAATGACCTACCTCTTGAAAATGACGAATAATGCAAAGTAAAGAAAAAAATGCAGAAAGCAAAATATATTCGAGATATCTTTTAACCTTCAAATAAAAGATATGCCACATAATCAAATGCCTTGCCCTAGTAATGTCTATTTCACGGGTATAAGGCACGAAATAATCTATTCATTATCAAACATTCTGCAACCGAATTATACGATTGTTATGCCCTGCTATACTATTAAAATTAGTTCATAACTAAACTAAATTAAACTCCGTGGCGCTACATCCCTGGAGGGACTTGGCCTACCACCCGACCGCTGCGTCATCTACCATAGGCAGATGGCAGGATTGGGGGGCATGTGGTCAGCATGCCGACACCCACGGCCGTTAATGGTGGTTTTCATGACCGGAGCCGCTACTTCTCTATCAAGTAGCTCCTCAATTTGAATCACGAGACCTCCCTACCTCAGAAAAATCCGAGGAGGTATCGGGAATCGAACCCGGGCCGATGGATCTGCAGTCAGCGACGCTAACCAGAAGACCACGCCGGCGGTCCTAGTTCATAACTAGTTCATAACTAGACCTGGGATTTTAGGCTCTAAAAAAAATAGTTTTAAGCACCTAAAATAGGCTTTTAAAACAATTAAATAGGATTTTAAAATGTGTAAATAGATAGAAAATAGACTTTAAAATATTACATTATACACTTAAACTGTAACATGGTCTTTTTTTACTGCTAGAAACGTGGTATACCTATTCTTAAAAGAATTAACTGTAAAATTAGGCATCTCGAATTATATTCACTTAAAGTTCTTTCACTGGTGACTTGACACAGTAATCCTTCCCCCTTAATCCTCCCCCTCCCCCATCAGTCAGCATTCCTTTAGCGACAGTTGTTTGGAATAATCATGTTTCTGTGTAAAACCCACCTCTGCTGTTCTGCCCTTCATTCAGGGATCTCCATTAAATGATTGTAAAAGTTACAGAAGTTGAATTTTATTTTAAATATACAAAATAGGCATTGTAGGCACTAAAATAGTAAAAATAGGCTCCAAAGGTCCAAATAGGCATTTTAGAGCACTATAAAACTCTATAAATATAAGTGATATATCATGAAATGTCAACATATTTTAAAAATTTCATGTTATTTCATAAAGAACAAAATAGGAATTTGCCTTAAAATCCCAGGTCAACATAAGATCTATGGACGGTCGCAAGCATTGTTCCTTCATAAGCAGGGTGGCCAGATTGTAAAGCAAAAAGCCGGGACTCCTTACCAAACAATACACCTGTTCTGTATAAGTTCTTAATACACTTAGTATTGCATGCGTTTTACTGTATTTCTAATAGGCCTATATGTCCATCGCCGTGGGTCAGTCGGTAGCGCGCCTGCCTTCCACTCCGGCGGCCCGGGTTCGATTCCCGGCCGGTTCGGGGATTTTTCAGTAGTGAAAAATCCCTTTCCCGGGTTCAGGACTGGGTAGGTTAAGTCTTAGGTTAAGATAATGCACATTGTGCGCGATTCCTTAATTATTAATAGGCCTATATTGGTAATTTTGTATAAATTAATATTATTGTAATAACTAGGGTTCATGACGTCATATTTTTATCCTGGCCTCCATTCACGCCGCGAACACAAATTAAACATGAATTGCATATTTGTTACCCTAATCGGACCGTTTTTATTTTGCATATAAAGTCATATTTTGGTAATTTTCATGGTCGTGGTCACACTTGGTCATATTTGTAATTTAGCGTCATATTTCATTTATAAATTCGGTAAAAGACACAATTATGCAGATTTGGATTAAATTGTCGACTTAAATTTTGTTCCGAAACTGAAATGTGAAGGGATAATAACAAGTAATAGCACAATTATCTCTTCATCCTTGTTGTTAACAACTTCCAATAGACATGTTTTTAACACATTTGCAGTGGTATATGGAAACATTAACAGATTAGAAGTTCTTTACAAGCAAAACTGTAAAAATTGTTAAAAAATGATTATCTGATTCAATTAATGTGATGTAATTATTTAGTGTCATTAAACGTTTTAAATTTGAAAAATTATTTTTAAAGCATACGTTCCTTTATGAGGTCATATTTAGGATTTTTTAGTCATATTTACTAATTTTTAAGATCATATTTTCCACTTTTTTAGGTCATAAACATCCCATCCCTAGTAATAATCCTTATTGAATGGAAAAGAAAGCCTAATGGCCATAATTCCAGAAAACATATGTAACTTATATCAGTATTTGAACTTCCAACAGGCCTAACCACAGAAGACTGGCTTTGGTCATAGATCATTGATGTAGTGTGATATCGTATGAAATCTGTTCAAGAACTCAGAGTGTAATACGGGCCTAACATTGGTTATCTTATTGTTCATGTCCACAGCTGGTGATTCTTGATACGGATCCGCATCAAAAGCGCAAGTCCTCGATAGTTTCAGAATATGCCGCATATCGTGCTACATCCCTGAAGGAACAAGGCCTACCACCCGACCGCTGCGTCATCTACCATAGGATTGGGGGGCATGTGGTCAGCATGCCGACACCCACGGCAGTTAATGGTGGTTTCCATGACAGGAGGCGCTACCACGGAGGAAAGAAAACACGGAGACGCTTGCGGTGTTGTATGGGAAACAGATGAAGCCAATGACCACGCCCCCTTAGAGTACCAAAAGGGAGGCTTTCTATATACAATAGCACACAAATACTCCGAAGTTTCACGGGTTATAACAACGTAACGGTAGGGAAAATATGTAATATCCCAATTTCATATATTAACCACATACTCTGACATCATAATAATCCCGGTAGTAAGAAGAGTAACTTATCTCAGAAGAGCCAAAAATGTAACTTTCAAATGAGCAACTTTACATGTGCGAGTATAAATAAAGAGTCAGAAAATAAATAGTGACAGTGCGACTATGATAATTCAGAACGAGAAAATTATTCTGGACAGTTATATACCTACACCATGTGGTTATTGACTCTATTAAACGCAATAAATGACAACTAATGTAAGTATTGGAAATCTAAAGCAATAAATTACTTAGTATTACTAATAATTCACATAAATGCACTTTATTTGATTAATTACAATTAGCCTAAGGAAGTTATAAAGAAAATACATCAATAATTAGCAGCCTAGTGTAAAATACAAGTAAATTATGCTTAGCAATTATACCCATATTCATTCATCCCAAAAATTGACTATTTTCAGTGCCTACATTTTACAAAATTATTAATTTTTAAGGTAAGTTCATAGAATAGTGCACAACATGCACTCATTTTCACTTCTGAATTGTTCAAAACAAAGAAACAAAGACGAGTAACCACGCTATCCGTGCACACTATAAACATATATACATCACAGTGACACGCCCCCTTAGAGTACTGAACGCTCGGACAGTTGACTTCACGCTTGCGGTCTCAGGGCATCTCCGTGTTTTCTTTCCTCCATGGGCGCTACTTCTCTATCAAGTAGATCCCCAGTTTGAATCACATGGCTGAGTGCACCCCGTTCCAGACCTCACAAAAATCCGAGGAGGTACCGGGAATCGAACCCGGGCCTACGAATCTGTAGTCAGTGACGCTAACCACAAGACCACGCATGCAGTACTGAGTTCACAATAGACCTAACATGAGTGCGGCCATGAGTGTGTTCGAAAACAGGGGGCTTAGGAAAATATTCAGTCTTAAAGACAGATGAAAATGGGGACTGGAGAAAACTGCATTAACGACGAGCTTCATAACCTGTACCCTTCACCGGATATAGTAAGGGTAATTAAATCATGGAGGATAAAATGGGCTGGACATGTTGCACGCATGGGGGAGGAAAGACATCTCAAAAGTACTGACTAGGAGACCCGAAGGGAAAAGACCACTGGAAGACCTAGACGCAGGTGGGAGGGCAATATTAGGATTGATTTAAGGGAATTAGGATTTTCAAGGGATGATTGGATGGAGTTAACACAGAATAGGGTTGAATGGCGGGCTCAGGTAAGCGCGGGAATGTGCCTTTTAAAAAATAGATAATATTCCTTTAGCTTGTCTATTGCCTTTGAGTAAGTAAGTAAGTAATTTGTACCAAATTAACATAGCTAAGCTGATAGATTGTCTTAATTAATATTTACAGTTTAGTTATGTTTGTTTTTTTATATCCTAATAAAATATAATATAAACAGTTGGTGTTATCAGTTGTTTAAACACAGAATACAATGGTTGAGACATGAATGAATCACAGTAATCTTGTCAATAATACGGAAGCGGGCGATAAGGACGGAACAATGAATACTGAATGGGACTCTTCTGGAAATTCGAGACAGTTCAGGGACATGATAGTTACGTCATGGCGACGACCCGTACGAGGCTCGCGACCCCCGCCTTGGAGACTTAACGCCACCAATCATCTGGAACCTGGGCCTCTGTGTTTACATAATGACTACAATTAAATCTTTCTGATATCCAGTGCGGAAGTAAAACATTATGAAAAATATATCTATACTTAATTAATATTACCATTAGCTCTGTGTGCAACAAAACAAGATAAAGTACGAAAAATGTACAACATTTGTACAAGTGCAGTGAGGTAAATATGTCTCTTAATAATAATAATAATAATAATAATAATAATAATAATAATAATAATAATAATAATAATAATAATAATAATAATAATAATAATAATGATAATAATAAAGTCAGGTAAACTGATGTAACAAAGGGCCAGAATGCGTTTGTTTAATCAGTGATAATTGCAACTATGATATGCAGAAAATAAGTTATTTATTAGATCGATTTCCGAGTAAAGCTCCAAATCGATTCATTAAGTAGAGCTTACGGAAGAAGAAAGATCTAATTTGATAAGCATACATGAAGGAATATGTGGGTAGTGTTATTTATCATAGCTAACTGTATTGCAACTTCAAAAGCCGTATATGAACACTGTAAAACAATATGTTGGCATGAGAACTGATTTGCATTTGATAAATTCTTTCTAATATAAAATAGGCACTAAATTGGGCATTACTCCGGTACCGGTCAACCGATTTGGTCCAATATCAATAGGCTTCTTCCCATTGACGTTATAAATGCGTATACCAAGTTTCATGAACTTCTGATAAAGCGTATTTGAGTTAGCCCGTGTACAGATACACGGACAGACAGACGGACAGACATTTTCCCGTCCACCACACAATCTCAGAAAGTACAAGTCTGGCACTTAACCAGTCTTATTTTTAACGCATAAGACATCCTAAAGATAATACAATGCCGCGTCGCCAACTCACTCACTGACATAATTTATTTTATTATTTAGTTTTTTCTTTTCTTCTGTTAGTATAGGTCAATTGTATTTTCTATTATAATTAAGTTGTATAATTCCTCTATTTGAAGCATTTTTCCTGGTTGAGTGGCGTATGGCCTTAACTCCGCCAGGTCAAGTAAATAATAAAAATAGTTTGAGTTATGATCATGAACGTTCGAAGACGCCACCTATCTAAGTAGATAAGCAGGTATTTTTGTCGCGTGTTTCCGTTACTAATAATTTTACAAACAGTTCACGTCAGTTCAAGATATTGTGTTGAATTTTAAAAGTGAAACTTCTTTAGCCGCGCTAGGAGTAAATTGAGAGCTAACCCAAACATGAGGTTACGAACAAAATCGTCACGAAATTAGTGGGAATGTGACGGAACGGACTGCACAGAAAACAATCATCTCAATGATTAGGCTTATCCAAAATTTAAAAAAATCAAGAAATTAAAAATAAAAAAATCCAAAATTAAAAAATCTAGAAATCCAAATAAAAAAGCTAGTTACCCGTTTGGGACAAGTGCATAAATGTTAATGGGGATTATGTTGAAAAGTAGGAAAAGTCTTGTTTTGTAAAACTAAGCTGTTTTTCTACAGGTCACTTTGTCTCTTTAATTATTGAATGACCCTCGTATACACACACACACACACACACACATATATATATATATATATATGGACACATACATAGAATGAACGACAACAGACTCACAAAGAGGATTTTGTATGTAGTTAACAGTTCAGTCAAAAAAAACAATTGGCTGCAAGAAATAGAAGAAGACTTAAAACAAGCAGGAATCAATAGGGAAATGATAAATGAAAGTTACAAATTCAGAAACAAAATTATGAACGCAAAATTTGAAGTAAAAGAAAGCAAGAAAGCAGGTAAAATATGGACCGAACAAAGGAAAGAGGAACACAGTCAAAGAATGAAGAGATTTTGGGAAGAGAAAAGGAAGAAGAAACAAGAAGGAAGTGTATAATCATGTAACATTCAAGTTCAAACACTGTCTTAATGGCAAAAATGTGTAATAATAATAATAATAATAATAATAATAATATAATAAAAATGATTGGACCGAGATTGATATAGGAGAGTGAAAAGCATAACGATAGATCAGGGAAAATGGGAAAGGAAGTAAACATGCAAACACTATTAAGGCCTATAACAAGTAATGTAAACATTACATAACTTTGTATGTTTATGAGACTTGTAAGCCGTTTCTTTCGTATTGTTTCTGAAAAGTGGGATATGTAAATAACGTTAGCTTGACAGCTATTAATTGGATTATTGATTATTTTGGTTTGATAAGCCAGTCTGTCTGCCTCCAATCTCTCCTGGTTATCAGGCGCCGACACACCAGATTCCCACAAAACTTGTCGTCACTACACCCTTTCTCAAGAAGTAGTTATAACTAGGGCCCGGGGGTTTAGCCACAAAAACATTACATCAGGTTAGTGGTGACTGGGATATAGCCGTATGTAAACACGAGGGAAGGGGGTGACTCGCTTTCAGTGGCGCACTTTAATACGAACATTCAAGTTCAAGGGCAGTGCAGCTAGTCACAGCGTCATAGAATAGTTTGCGCATTTAATCGTAAATCACAGAAACAAAATATATTTCCTAGTAAAACGAACATAAATATACACAACCAATGCTTTAACAATATTCACAGTGAAAATTAAAAGGCAATTTATATGTCTGTGCATACGCTTTGCAGTGAATGGCAATATACATTTTGAAGTTTTCAAAAGAAAAATATCTTCTATTTTCCTCCAAAGAAGATCTTTAATGGTAAAAACTTCTCTCTACGTCTCATGACGTGACGGGGGGATGAGATATTAGTGTTTCCCTTGTGTGGGTACACATTATGGTCTTATGTAGAAGCTTCCAGTGCACCTCAAAAGGTAAAAATAGTAGAAAAATCCTGCATTTTTCTGGATATTTTTTTTAATTTCTACTGCACCTGTAGAAGTATTCCATCTTCA
This sequence comes from Ectobius pallidus, assembly GCA_964059195.1. NCBI lineage: Eukaryota > Metazoa > Arthropoda > Insecta > Blattodea > Ectobiidae > Ectobius > Ectobius pallidus. Next base: position 10,075,871 of record CAXKWD010000001.1, read on the forward strand.
GGTTGACCCTTACCTACGAATAATTCCTCCACGAGTCTGATCGCTTGTGCCATTTACATATTTTGTCTCTCTAGAAGAGTGATACATCTAGACAGTTGCCGAAATTATTTGCAATGAACTTGATATTACTTAGTAGCTTTTCTAAACAAAAGGCTAAACATTTTCTGGAGCAGCACCCCCACTCATTTTAGCTATGATCCGCCACTGGTTGTCAAGAACGCACAACACACAACGTCGTCAACAGAACACTAAACCACCACATGCAGTGCAAGTTGTTTACTAACTCAGAAAGCTTTCTATGCCTTGTGCATCACTAACTTGACGAATTATTGGCTAAACCCCCGGGCCCTAGTTATAACTTATAACTAGGGTTCGGATGTTTATGACATGTCATATTTTTAACCTGACCTCCATTCTCGCCGCAAGCATAAATTAAACACGAATTGCATATTTTTTATCCTAATCAGACCTTTTTATTTTGTATTTAAAGTCATATTTTGGTTATATTCATGGTATTGGTGATATTTCTGACATATCGGTAATTTAACATCATATTTCAGTTACAAATTATACAGTATGTGAACTAAATTGTCGACTGAAATTTTTACCGAAAAATCCACGAATATTTTGATTTTACTGTAACTGAAATGTGAAGGGACAATAACAACTAATAGCACAATTACCTCTTCCTTCTTGTTGTTAACAACTTCCAATAGACATGTTTTTAATATATTTTCAGTTCACATTTGCAGTGGTATCTGGCAACATTAACAGATTAGTTCTTTACAAGTAAAACTGTAAATCACCTGTAAAATTGTTAAAAAGTGAGTATCTGATTGAATTAATGTGATGTAATAATTTGTCATTAAACGTTTTAAATTGGAACATTTATTTTTAGAAAATACGTTCTCTTATAAGCACTGGCGTACCAAGGGGGGTGCGAACGGGGCGGTCGCACCGGGCGCCGTAAAGGGGGGGGGGGCGCCAAAATTGAATAACATTTTTTTTAGTGTAAGAAAAAATTTCTTTCAGGTAAAATATACGGTCTTGTTGGTCAAATATTCTTTATTACTTTGTTAAATACTGCAGTAATATTATTTAGAATGAAATAAACGTTTCATTTTAAACTATATATAGACAATACGAAATAGGTCGTGGGCGTCGAGCACACAGGAAAAGTTTACGGTGTACGGGCGAAAGAAAGACTAAATAATTTATCAATTTTATAAATTGGACGTGAAGTGGCTGCTACTATAGGCTATTATAAATAAGTTTGCATCCATCAAGGCTAGGAAGGCACATTTTAAATTTTTGTTATGACTCTGAAACTTCTTTTCTCTTTATTTTTTTTTTTTAAATAAACTAACCTTATAATACAGATTTATTTCATTCATATTTTTCTCTTTATAATGTGTTAAAGTTACATACTACTTTCAAAAAATAAATAATTGTGAATATTAAACTGTGTTTAAATTAAACTCATTGAACCTTCAACCTTTTAGTGTTGGGGGCGACTAGTTAGCCCCGGGCGCCAAGTAGCCTTGGTACGCCACTGCTTATAAGGTCATATTTAGGATATTTGGGTCATATTTAGTCATTTTTAAGGTCATATTTTCCACGTGTTAAGGTCATAAACATCCGAACCCTACTTATAACAAACGAAAATAGACGAGAAGGTATTTAAGGTGCCATATACAGAGTGTTAATGAATAACACCGAAATATTTTACCTATCTGTAGAGGGGACACAGACAAGCAACTTTTATTAGGAGATGTTTGCTCTACGACGTAAAATGTGTATGCTACAGGGCATTAAGGGCCATTACAATTTGGTGCTCGTAAGTCAATAGTTAAGCGAAATAGGGTTAACATTTTCATTAAATTGACTTCATGCCTTCTTAGTGATCGATAAAAACTTGATTCTTAATCATTCATCAACAGCTATATCATAATTTAGTATTTCCATAATTTTCAAAATCTACAGACTAATCACATGACTGACCTCCACTGCATTGGTTCTTTTTATTCATTACTACAGTGTTAACAACGAAGTTCCTTTGTTTTGCATTTTTTCAAATGTTAGAAGTCAGTGGCGTCCATCCCTTATTAAAAGTCCCCTAATAAAAGTTACTTGTCTATATCCCCTTTATACACAGGGAAAATATTTCGGTCTTATTCTTTAACACCCTGTGGAAAAATAAAAATAAAATAAAAATAATAATGATAGTAAAAATAAATAAATAAATAAATAAATAAAAAAACGCAATAAACATAAGTTTGCAAAAATGTGAATTTATTATTTTGCATATCTTGGAATATATTTCCACAATGAAACAAATCAGGATAAATATAAATATAAATACAATGTTATTTCGCAAGATGTCTAAATTTTCAGCACTCGATTTTACTTGTCTGTTATGGAAGGAAGTGTTTGGTGACGGAAATAATGACATCACTTGCGAACTAAAAGGAAGCTGTGGGATAAAAGAGGAAGATGCATAGCAATCACCCAGGCCATCTGATAGAGCGCTGCTTTCCCTGCCAACTCAAAAATCAGTTCCCGTCCTTTAATCATTAATTCCTACAAGTCAATTTGTGGCATCAACTTCTGCATATACAGTGAGTCCCACGCAAGAGTTGGCCAATGACGTGGGTTTCCGCGTCGCGGCTGGCACAGCTCCAACTCCCGAGCGATCGGGTGAAATATCTACGCAAATAATGCCGCGGTCGTTGTAATGATTCAGGTTCTCACATTTACTGTTAAAATTACAATGAAAATAATCACGTACCTCATCACAAGAGATGTTGGAAATGTTCTCCTCTTGCATCCACACAATACGTACTTTCTCTTGTGATAGGCCTATGTGATATTGTCATTAAGTTCTTCTAACAGTATGTAAATATTATTTATGGGGAAACTTGAAAAATAAAGTGTATAGGTCAATTTCCCATACATAATAAGAACTAAAAGACCATATCACAAGAGAAATTAACTCTATTTCGGAAGCTGAACTTACGCGCGTGAAAGAAAATTCCCTATGCAAGAAGAGAACATTTCCAACATCTCTTGTGATGAGGTACGTGGTTATTTTCGTTGTAATTTTAACTGTAAATGTGAGAACCTGAATCATTACAACGACCGCGGCATTATTTGCGTAGATATTTCACCCGATCGCTCGGGAGTTGGAGCTGTGCCAGCCGCGCCGCCGGAACCCGCGTCATTGGGGCCAACTCTTGCGTGGGACTCACTGTATTTGTGACATCAACATTCTTCTATCGGTTCTCTCATTGCATTAACAATTGAAGAACCTAATTCCATAAGGGCATAAGGCACAAATCTTTATTTTTGAGTTTTTAACATTTATGCCTTCTCCTCATAATCTCTTAAATACTCAGTGAACTATTTTTACTTGTGCCTTAAACCTTTGCTCAGTTATAAGAAAAGATCTGTGAGACTGCACATTTAGTTCCATACAGGCGTAAGGCACACTTCCTATCTGTTATTGAGGTGTGTTTATCAACTGTTTTTATTTTCTGCAAAGCTACATCCAAGCAGTTGTTTATAAAAACCGAACTTGCATTTCTGAAGTGTAACTTCATTCAAAATAGATTTTTTGCTTATCATGTATTGCATTAATGACTATACCGGTATTCATTGGCAAACTTGCAATTGTCACTGTATAATACACTGTATAATACTGTAAAATAAAGTAAAAACAAATAATATGATACAAAGTAAAAATATTTTGCTACTGTAAAAGTACTTCAGTTTTTGTTTAACATGTTTAGGTACCTCTAGTTGTAAAAAATCCCAGTACACTCTACCTTGTAAATTTGCAGAACACTAATTTAGCCTGCCCTTCAAAAATATACCATATAAAATTAAACTTTAAACCATCTACTTGTGAGTGGTAACATTGTTTTAAAACGTCAAGATTTCTCGAAACTATGTCCTTGTGCCTTACGCCCTTATGGAACTAGGCCCTTCAATTTTAAACCTTAAGGTTTACACGTTCATAATAATTTTTCTTTTTGTAATTTTAATAAAGTACTTATCGTTACTGTTGTCGTAGCATGGAACTACAAATCCTGATACCATTACACATGCTACACATGCCATCTCTTTAAAATGGGTGGCTTATAACTACCCTTCATGTAATTTTTTCGAATAAATGTTTCAAATAAAAGTTTTAGTTCTTAGTATAAGCAACATAAATTATGTGAAAAATTTAAAGAAAAGTGTTGGAAAAACAAAAATTTCTTTATGTAAAGTTCCCTTAAAAATAAGAGCACATTGTCGCCATTCTTCGGGTTACATCTTCAGAAGGTACCTAACCCAAATACAAAATTTTGTTTTCATACGATTTTCCGTTTCGTAGGCTCTTCACAGACATTCACACAGACACACTGACACACACAAACACTGACGTGTTTCTGAAAATAGTATTTTTGGATTCAGAGAATCTCAATACGTGTATAATGATTTAAAATATCTGTAAATTCTCAAAAAGTATCATTATAATGCAAAATTTACAAAATATGATATGAAACTTCAAACTTTCTTTAATATGCACACAAATATTCCAAAAATATGTACTAAATATACATATTCATACTAAATATTTTATTTATTTATTGTACTAAGAATATTACAGGCTAATGCCCAATTACAATATTCTCGCTTACATAATACACCAGATTAAAAAATTCAAGTGACATTCAAAATAATTAAGCTAATGCTACAACAATAAGAAAAAAAAACACACAGAAAAGAAAAACACAAACACAAAACAATATGACAATTACACAAGGGAACATAATATGAAAAAAACAAATAATAATATAATAGTTTTGGAGGAAAACATGTCAGAAAGATTCAAGTAAAGAAAATGACATGGAGCAAAATTTATTAATTATTATTTTAAAATTTTAAATTTTTTTTCACATATATTTTTAAACCGCTTATTGTTAGTATTAAAAATATCTATAGTGTCCATTTTGTGCAACTGATTGTATAGTCGGAGTACATTATAAAGAGGAGAATTATTATGAGAGTCAGTGTTTACTTTTGGGATGAAAAAAAGATTATGCAATTTATGAGATCTATAACGTGGAACATAAAAATATATTTCTTTGAGAATATTAATATCATCTATTTCATTATTAATTAATTTGTATAAAAACAACAATGCATGAATGTTTCGTCTGTGTGATAATTCCGGGATATTGAAATACTGTAACATAGTTGAATATGATTCAAATTTAGGATAGTAGTTAAACTGTCTGAAATACGTATATTTTAGAAATTTATTTTGAATGGACTCTATCAATTTCTTGTATTTAATGATAGTAGGATTCCAAATTAATGAGCAATATTCTAATTTTGGTCTGACAATAGTTCTGTATAGTCTAAATAATGTACTTATACTACAATATTTTGAGTTTCTGATAATAAATCCAAGATTTTTAAGAGTTTTACAAATAATATTATTAATATGATTCGAGAAAGTTAAATTATTGTTAAATAATATACCTAAATCATTCATAGTTGTAATTTTGTTCAACTGAATACCATTAATACAATATTGCCATGCAATATTATTTTTAGATGTTGAGAAAGTCATAATTTTGCATTTTTTAATGTTTAAAGGTAATTTATTATGTCCACTCCATTCACTTAATTTATTTAAATCATTCTCATCATGCTACAATAGTTCCTAAATATGCAGTTATATGCACAATAAAAGCCGTTCCATTTTCACCAGGACGCTTGGAATCGGGTTTAAATTAGTCGGAAACCTGAAATAATGCAAAGGGGGAAAATATGACATGTCATAGAAATCCGCCCCCTAGTTATTATTATATTGACGTGTTGTAATTTACCACACATTAGAAGGACTGCATGCAGAAAACTGTGTAATCTACAGGATAATTAATGGAACGGATGTGCAAAGAATTAGAACGCTAATTTTGTTACTTAACTTACTGACTTCCATTGACTTTAAACCATAGTTGCTTTACACCCGCACACTAAAAAAATAGTATATTGCGATACAAGTGCCGTAAGCGATGCATACGGATCGAGGAAAGAGTTTGAAAAAACGAGGCGCTCGCGCCGAGTTTTTTAAATTTTCCGAAATCCGTTATGCGCTTACGGCACGAGTATTGCATGCTATTTTTTGCACGATGATTATTTATATCAATTTAATTATATTAATTGTGATATTAGCTGAAAATATTATGTATGTACACTATTGAAGATGGATGTTTATTTCCGAAAGTGATTCGCATGTGTTTGTTGTTATGGGAACCGAATATTTGTCCTGGGGGGCCTTGTCCATAAAGGCTTGTATTATGGTGTGCAGTAAGTAAATTCTTAACGCACGGAAACTCTTACCGCACATAGCAACAAGATTGCGTGCGGGAATGTCAACTTATGATCCACAGCCATAGGCGTAACCAGGCCGACGATATGGGGGGTTATATTACCCGCGGGGAGAGGGGGGTCCGGGGGGCTTCCCCCGAAAATTTTTAAAAATCAAGACGCAAAATAACGAGTTTTAAGCTTCCCACGCTTTATACTTGTATTAAGTAATTTATGGGCAGACTTAAAAAAAAATTATACAATCTTCCTCTTTTTAATCAATGGGGGGGTTCATACCCCCAAACCCCCTCCCCCTCGGTACGCCTATGTCCACAGCAACAACATTCGTAAGTACCACTAATTAAGTCGTGCAAAAATTACTATTCAGACTGGTTTAACATCACGGATCATGGCATGCTTTGAGCCCAGCCATGTGTCAGACATTTCGAACTCGTAGATGGTGGGAACAGAGAAGAGAAAGACAAGCTAATTCACCACATAGCTAAAGAAAAACTAATACAGTTGCTCCTTATGGTGTTTTAATTGGACATTATGAACATGTTGAAGTAACAACCTAACTCGCAGTATGTTTTTGGACACATAGGGGATGATTTTAGCCTCAGTAATCCTATTTTCCACCTCTGAAGAACATTTCTTTTGTGGAATTTCTAAGAAATGTAACAGATATCAGGCATCCAGAAAACAATAGGTGGCTGGGAAGGATACTGATCTGACACCAGCCACCATACATAGGGCTAAGCTACTGGTTTGCAGTAACAATTCAACGTCCAAATATCGTTATAAAAGGGTGTTTTTAAAATAGCGTCATCGTTATAATGAGTTACATTTAACATTATTAAGATAGAAAATTCCCCGGGACCAAAGGAAAATCTCTACAGGCTATATATGAGGCTTTGTCCTGACTGACTGACTGACTTAATGACAGAGAATCAACGTATAGCCTAAACTATAATAGGTAGAGACTTGGAATTTTGACAGTGCCTCCGTTTCATAATGTAGGTGCTTACTGAGAAAGGATTTTGAAAAATTTTGATTGTAAATACAAAAAATCAAATGTTTTTGAGAATACTTAATCCCTTTTTACACAGAATTATCAAATCCAAATCACAGTTCACTTGAAAACAGTGTATTGTTGGCAGTCTTTACATAAGGCTTTGGAAATAAATGAAACAAGACTTTGAAAATTAGATAAGGTATTAAATTTTATATTTGAGTAAATTAGGTACTGTATCTGAAAATTTTGTAGATTATGTAAAATAATCAGTAAATTCAACCTTTTAATCGAAATGTTCGAATTAATCAATATGTTCTTTACAGCTTACAAGTTTCGCGGGCAAAGCCTTAATTGGGAAAACATGGATTGATTTGGACGAAAAACACTATGCGGAGGTTTTTTGGGCTTGGGAACTCTAATCTTCCCCTGGGGGGCGCACTTTGATCATGAAATTGCACCTCGAAACCAGGTTTTTAGTTTTTTTTTTTTTAAATTATCAATCGTTATAATAAAATTGTTTATGCATGATTTGGATAAGGTTCATGAATCAATGGTTCATTTTAATCGTTTCATTTGGAATTTGTATGCCCATATGGTAGCATAAGATTCGTTTTGTTCGTTTGTATATTTATATTTTTAACGTTAAACAATATAATTAAGAGTAAAATTACGTAATTCCTCCAATTTATGTAAAAACGAATTCAGTGTTAATAAATATAATGTTTTAATTATTTTTCTGTTAAATAAATGATTTAAGCACAATATCTAGCAACTACTATGTATTTAAACATGTATTTACTGTATGAATCCTGATGAAACCTGAAAGTGGATAGGTTTGAATTGGTAAATAAACTTGAATTAAATTGAATTGAATTGAGTAAGTAATCGCGGGCGAGGCCGCAGCACCTGCTATAAATATATGTTATATGCCGGTTTATCATTATATCGATCTTCGTTATACAGAGGTTTTACTGTAGTACCTATGGTAGGAAGTAAGCAAGCGGGACATTTGAGTGTCCCCAATAAAACTTTCAGGACAACGGGGCATTTTGTCAAATAACAGGACTGTCCCGGGAAAACGGGACAAATGGACACCCTAGGAAGGATGCCTAAATAATAGTTTTACTTTCTCGCATATACAGTCGGTCAAATAAAAAACGTCGGGCGTTATTTTATAAAGTATCACGAACGAGCGTATGCGCATGTACAGGAAGACGTAAGGTTAGGTTCACACATGCCTCTTGTCTATCCATGTATTTTCTTCATTATTTAGTCAGTTTTGTTCTAAAACAAACATGTATAGAAGGCTGTGGCTATATGCCTCAAATCCGCCATATTCTTGGTTGCAAATTTTTATAATATTAATAATTAATAGATTCGCGAGGAATACGATTATTCAAGGATCATTTTTTAAACATTTTATTTTATAATACCGGTACTTGTAGTGCAAAATCAATAAATTACGCTCAACTTCTGCAACCAATCTAGCATCGAAATACGCGCCCGGCCAGATCCACGTTTCCTATGAAAACTTCCGGTCGCATGAAAGTGAAGTTCCCACCTCCGAGCTGCTCTTTCATAAATATGGAACCTTCTCGCTGCTTCAGAGGCCGAAAAATGCAGGTCAATTACAGCCCTAACTACACTTTCTCTCACTTTAGCATTTGTATGTGGCGATGACACAAAGCAAAATGAATTATGACAATACATTAAGTTGGATATCGTGTGTTGCGCTTCCCGCGTTGTTCATATTTTCCCTCGTTCTTCATTTTTCCCTCGTTCTTCATTTTTTCCCTCCTGTCGCATGGCCTCATATGTTCCGAGAATGGCCTGTATTTTATGTTTTTATAGGAAACTTAAAACTTTAATTTTAACTGCATACGAGTCCCGACGATTTTTATTTGACCGACTGTACGTAGTATAGAGAAAGTATTGTGATCGTGACAAAATATCGAAATCGAGATAACATCGGAAATATATGTTTCACGATGCCTAGAAACCGGAAAAAGTGTTTTTGGAATGACGTCTGTCCGTATGTCCGTCTGTCTATGGACAAGCACAGCGGGTAAACGGTTCATTGTATTTACTTCATTTTTTGAACTAAGGACTTTTTCGGAATTTTATCGAACCGCCCAGAATTTGAGTTTTATAACTCAAATATTAAGGAGACTTTTCATGAAAAAAATTTTGATTTTTGAAAAATTGGCTCCAACGATTATAATAAAAATTTAAAATTGATCTCTTATCTATGACTAATAAAATGGCTAACTTATATCCGTATTTCTGCAATAATGACTTAGGGGGTACTTTACTCGTATCCATTTTAAATTTTTCTAGATTATCTCCATTACAGTATGCGATGCATAAAAACCTACCACAGTAAAGTTGTAGAAAAAATTAAAATGAACATTTTTTGTTTAAAAAAGTCTTTATACATCTAATACATATCAAGATAAACACGAAATAAGTACTGCTTAAAAGCGAATTTCAGAACATAAAAATCAATTAAAATATGAAAGACATTTTGTTGCCCATAGTAACATGAAAACTATAAACTACTTATTGTTGTTAAATGCAGTCAGTTTAGCTCAGTCGTAATGAACACACCAAACCAAATACAGCGAAGTGGTATAGGTTAATAGGGAAGAGGTCCTGGGTTCAAATCAAATTTCGTGGCCACCCAAATTTACCGTAGGCTCTTGTAATAACGCATTGATGCAGCATTTGCTTCTATTGTTCGGCTACATCTCAATGTATCCTGAATTTTTTTCTTTGAGATTGAGGGAAAGCGTGCAAACCCCAAGTTATTATTATTATTGTTATTTTTATTATTATTATTATTATTATTGTTAATATTGTTATTATTATTATTATTATTATTATTATTTTTATTATTATTATTATTATTATTATTATTATTATTATTACTTCACGGTAAAAGCAATGAGCATAAGGATCCACACTGATGCTTTCTTTTCTATATACTTGTTAGTTTTATGAAAATCTAATAAATAAAATTTAATTGTCTCTTTAATTTACTTTTTTCTGTGCTAGCCTTTTAACACGTCATTGCGAGAAAGTTTGTGCAACATATTTTTGCACCGTTTATTTCCTTAGTTTTACTGTGGGTTTTGGCAGAGGAGCGGAGAGGAGTGGCGATGGCGGGAGATATATAGAGCAGAGAGCTGCGTTATCAGTCAGTGCAAGTGCGAGCGTTAGCATGTTCAGGAACGGCACTCACAAGCCCGTGCCCACGAGTGACCTCGAGCGGCAAGACGACAAACCACAATCAGGTGTGTGTCTGTTTACATCATTACAGTGAAGTGTATGGTGTGTGTGATAATCTGTCTCCCAAGTAATGTATTCAGTGTCTGGTTTACAACATCAATGCATGTTTCCGAGCCCCCTGATTAAAAAACTCGAAGTTTCGGAAAAGCCCGTGTGTCTGTGAACGGCGTAGCTAAAATAAATTAAATCGTATTGAAAAAAAATATTTTGTAATTCTGTGAAGTGTCTACTTGGAATGTGAGTCAAAAAAATAGCAACGACTTTATTTTACTTTTGATGCCATATCACTTAGCATGAAGATACAGTGCACGCCGCTTATTGTGATCACTTCGGGACGCAGCTAATCTGATAATTAGGGACCGGATTCTTAGGTTTTTACCTATTTTTTTCCTTACTTCCAAAACAAAAAGCTGTCATACACTTTTTCTTATCATGTCCAAAGGATTCACCCACATTAATTTTGTGGCACCTAAAAATACCTAAATGGGGTATAAAAACCTAAATGTACCTAAACGGGATATAAAACCTAAAATATCTAATTTAGGCTACTTTTTTGTCCTTTTTGTTTGTCAGTTGAGAAATCGATATTTTGCGGAGAGACAATTTTTGTCGGGTTGAAATTAATACCACCAGCATTTCGTTCAACCCAATGTCGTCTAGGATGACAGTATCAAGAGAGGAAGTGTAAGAGTACCGGCGTATTCCTTTTAATATATTCGTACGAACAACCATTGTTGACGTCATGTGAGGTTGAAAGGACATCATCTGCCTTCAAATGTATTCTAAGAGATAACAGGAAGAACTTCACAGTTGAGAATATTGAAAGATATTTAGTGATACACTGTAAACAGGAAATGTGAGACAATATTATTTTCACTGCTTCTTTTGATTTTTTATGCTTTCTTTCTTCAGTTGTATAATATTGTCCTAAAGCAAATTTACACAAATTTAAGTCAATTTTGTTAAGATAAACTTTACAAGTATTATGTATTGAATCCTATGTAGCACATTCAAATTCACTAAACGAATTATTCTACCAAAAAACGATATTTTGGAGAAAAACCTAAAAAAAAACTATTTCACCTAATGGAAAACCTAAAACAGTGTTTTTAAAAACCTAAAAATCCGGTCCCTACTGATAATATTAGCCGATTGATAACAGTATCCGAAGGAATTAAATGAAGGTTATTTATTCATATATAAGACAACTAGCTTAAAAGACCCGGCGTCGCCCGGGTTTTTTATTTTGTAATTGAAAATTAACTTATGAAGGACATTCGATTTTTAAATTCTACGTCCTTATATTGGTATTTATAATTTGAAGTAGGAAGAACGACTTATTACACTCAAACTATTCCCTCAGAAAACGCTTGGTATAGCTTTTTATGGCTCATAGAGGATGTAGAATTTTGCATCCCATCGCTTGTACACAGCAAGCCTGGTAGGGTTTCAAATAAGAAGAAACAGAAATTCCGGTAACATAAAATTGCATTCTCTTTGAGGAATATTTTATTTCTCACTCTCATGTTACCATAAAACTGTTTTGGGTATGAAATTAAACAGAAAGCAATATCACTTTCATACTTCTCTCTCCAAAAACCTGCGATATAATAATATACACATTACCATACCTCGTTTTGTTTTCTCTATGTCCAGGGTAGAGAAAGTTACGTGACTTCATTATTTTCGTGGATTTCATTCTTTAATCTTTATTTATAACATGGATTACATTGATAGTTCTCTAATTTGTCAAGTGTCGTTTCATTTATTTCCAAAGCCTTATGTGAAGACTGCCAACAATACTGTTGTCAAGTGAACTGTGATTTGGATTTGATAATTCTGTGTAAAAAGGGATTAAGTATTCTCAAAAACACTTCATTTTTGGCATTTAAAATAAAAAAAAATTCAAAATCCTTTCGTAGTGAGCATCTACATTATGAAACGAAGGTACTGTCAAAATTCCAAGTCTCTACCTGTTATAGTTTAGGCTCTACGTTGATTCCTGTCAGTCAGGGCAAAGCCTTTTATATATACTGTAGATACACTACTAAAACAGAATTAAAAGCTATTTATTCATAAGATAATACGTAATTGTGAATCATTCAACTACTCATAATACAGTAATAGACTGCAAGAAGCTATTTTTCAACCAGTAATAAAGTTTTTAATTGTTTTATTTTCCTTTAAGAGTCCATTAACCAATACTCCATACTCAGTTATGAGTTACGAGTGTTTTTGGAAGTCTACACTGATGTGTGGTGAACACCGCGTAGCACCTGTCTGTTCAAGTCGTTTCTTTTTACACTAGCAATCACTGGATGTCAACACTGTTATCTTCATAAATAAAAACCTGAAGTTTAACTGTGGTGTGAAACATGTTTAATTGCTTAATAGAGAAAGTTAGGGAATGCCACCCCCTCGAACTGGTCATCCTGTGAGCAGGAAACAGAATTGCTACCTCCAATAGAACACAATACAGTTGAAACCCTTATAAACGAAATTTTGAATGACGTACAGTACTTGCAAATAAAGCCGAAAAAAGGAAAATGTGATAACATACACAGAATCTTTGATCACAATAAACAGCATTTTTTCAATGTATCAGTATGAATCAGTACGGGAATTCATAAAATTATAACATTACCCGATTGATAACATTATCCGCGATTACATTAAGGGGCGTTAACTAATTTCATATTTAGGCTACGCCATTTTCTCGAAAAATGCACCAAAGATTTGTTTAAATTTTCTACGAAACCTGAATTTTTTATTAGGAAAACTTTCATTTGAAACATTTTTGGTACGGTTGTCTGAAGTGTAGTTATAAGCTCCCTAACTGGCCAACAGTTGTCCCTGAATGAGGCTGGCACTCCCGCTGCTTCCTCTACCGGGTGTTCGGAGATTAATATTACAAACTTATAGGGCTAGTAGAGGGGACTTAGTAGACAATATTTCGAATAGGAACTCATGTCCGGAAACGTACCGTTTCCGTGCTACAGCCGTTAGAATGTGTCGGATTTGCCGGTGTTGTTTTGCAACCGAAGAGGCAGTACATGACGTCAGAAGAGCACCATGTGTGACGTAAGGTACAGAAGTAAATGACGTTTGACTCATTACAGACGGAAGTCAAATTTTTTGGTAACAATACCAAAGTAACAAAAAACTTTCATTGATCACAATAACACTTGTGTCAACAGTGGAAAAAATACATTTGTTTCTATATTCTGTACTGGATATGTCCCATACAAAACTGCTCACTACAACAGAGGCTCGATGTGACGTCCACCAACGTCGTTGCATACATTGTCTACTAAGTCCCCTCTACTAGCCCTAGAAGTTTGTAATATGAATTTCCGAACACCCGGTATAGTATGCAGGGTTGGAAAAGTCATGGAGTCTTTCAATTAAGTCCAGGGCAAGGCATTTGATGATTTTGCATCTTTTTTATATGAAGGTTAAAAGATAGCTCGAATGTAATATGTATCATGAAATAAGGGCAATTTGTTTTTACTTTCTTTTTAGCTTTTTAGATCATTTTCGGCATTTTCTATAACTGTAATTTTTAAAAACAAACGTGTATCGTGAATATATTTGTTTAAGTAAGAATAATTTGTTTTTTATTTTTGTTGTTGTTGCATTTTTCGTCATTTTCAAGAGATGCGTAATTTTTTTAGGCATTTTAGGTCATTTTCGCCATTTTATATAGTTTTTTTAAACAAATGTGAATCATGAATTAATTGATTAAATAAGGATAATTTCTTTGCATTTTTTATTTTAATCGTTTTCAAGAGATATGTCATTTTTGGGGCATGTTCAGGTGATTTTCAGCATTTTATGTATTTTTTAAAAACAAATTGTTACATTACGTTATATTTTGAGTTTGTCATTATTATTTCTGTTTTTAAACTTGTCTATTATAACTTTACTAGCATGTGCCCGCGGCTTCGCCCGCGATAATGATTTCAAGAATTAAAAATTAAGAGCATAATAGTTAAATCATTATATTTATTAACACCTAAATCGCATGGACTACATACCACGTTCAGATAGCATCGACTGGTAAAAGCGACCTCAGATTCGAGTTCCTTGGCCCAGAATACCTCTGTATAGTGAGTTTCGTCCAAATCGAACAATGTTTGACCATATTTAGGCCTATATCGATTATCCCTCTTCCGTGTAGGTTGAAAATTTCATATGTCTGCGTGCCTTGATATTCTAAACAAATGAATCGTCCCGGATGGACTTACAAAATCAAGCGATGACCCGCGATAATTATTTCGAAAATTAAAAATTATTAATTATATTGATCACGGCCTCCTAAAGGAGGCGTACAATAAAGGAGGCCGTGTGTTGATACTTCTCTACTGTTTGGCTGCGAGCTGAAGGCCGAGCTAGCGTTCCCCCACTACCTTACCATGCGCTTGCATTTACTGTCTATGTCTTTCCCCCACTATGCCACCAGCTCGGCCTTCAGCTCACAGTCAGACAGTAATTTGTCAAACTTCCATTTCATTTAATCCAAACCCATCTGATAAAACTGGCAACAATATGTTCTGTGATTTTGTTTCGGTAATTCTGTGTAAAAAGGGATTAAGTATTCTCAAAAACATTTAATTTTTGGCATTTAGAATCAGAATTTTTCAAAATCCTTTCTTAGTGAGCACCTACATTATGAAACGAAGTTACTGTCAAAATTCCAAGTCTCTACCTGTTATAGTTTAGGCTCTACGTTGATTCCTGTCAGTCAGTCAGGACAAAGCCTTTTATATATATAGAGATAAGGAGATAAGAGTTGAGGTATTTGCTAGGGGCAATTTGATGGGCATGCCAGTTCAGAATTTTTTTCGCTAAGCCAAGTAGTATTAATTTACTTACTTCGTTAGCAACAAAATAAGAGCGTTTTATATTATAAATTTAAATGTAACACACTGCCATCCATTAAATTGCTCTCTAAAATGCAACTCAAGGATTAGAGGGTATTTGGCACCAAAACATATGACGTACTTTCTACCTTCAAGATAGCCTATTTAATTATGATCAAAGGTTTCATGGTGTGGTAATAATTTATATTATTAAAATATTCGAATCCAAATTACAAACATAATAATGTGTCCGTATTTGCTGATAAAAAAAAGCCAGAATGAGAAAAATAACTCCAAGAAATAAATATTTGAGTTTAATACAATGTTCTGGATGTAACACATGAATAGGATACAGGAATGGATGGTTTTGATCTTTAAATCCTCAATTCATCTTCTTCTACTTCAAGAACATCTTCCTCACTTTCAGAAGGTCCACCGTCTTTTATTATGACAAAATTTCCAGAGGGGGCAACGGTCCTACTCTGGCACATTCCAGGCGGCCTTGTTTGCACTGAGAGAGTTTGAAGTGCCAAAGAGATGGATGTTTCAGTGTTGCATTGGCTAACCCTTTCCAGTATCTTACTTTACATGCATCTCTTCCTAACTTTTTGACGGTGCCATCATTCGAAAATAGCTATGTATGTATCAAGTACGCAAAATAACGCTTTAGTGGACGAATCCTGTATAGCGGCCGAGGCGAAAGCCGAGGCTGAAACACTGGATGAGTCCGCTAAAGTTTTTGCGCACGTGGTGCATACAATATCTTTTAGTAAAAGCTATATAAATTATATGAAATAAAACAAAAATACCCTATAATTAATTATAATGAAAGGAAGTCAGCCATTTGCTAAAGTTATATTCTCATGGCCGTCTGAATTATAAAACAACAATGACCGTACGTACCAGTACCAAGTGTGGTAGTAGTAATACGGTCTAGAAGGCAGTGGTGGTAGTATAGATGCATAATATATGAGTCCCTTGTTTGTAAACAATATTGCATACCAACTAGTATTTATGAAAAGATTGTGAAAATATAAATGATAATTCCGAGGAAATTTCAATCCAAGCCAGAAACATTGAATTGGAGCTGCTACCAGCAACTTCACGGCAGAAATAGGCTATGAGAAGGGATATATTACAGCATTTAAATGCTGTTGCGTCCATGGTAAGGAATGTTTTTCATGTGAACCAAAATGTGAAAAGTTGTTGGCTTATATTTGTTGTCATGTGATGAAGTGGGCTACCGTGTTTTGCGAAAAATCCTGGTAAAGTTTCTGATTATCATAAAGAAACGTGTTGGCTTAAATTTGTTGTTTTATGACCAATTATATGCGTAAATCCATGTTAAAGTTGGTGTGACTGGTCAATGTCATCTGGGTTTTGTTTATAGATTGCCATGACGACTTAGGACAAGGCCGATAAAAGTGCATTTTGAATGCAATTTTTCGGCGATAAGAAGCTGTTTTAGAGTGCGTGTACTAAAAAAGCTTTAAAGTATTCCACTGGACGAATAATGACTTCTTTCTTGGGTAAAGCTTTTTGAATACATCCGAAAACACGATGTGGTGGAAGAAAGAGGTGACTATTTTCGTCTTGAGGTTCTTTTCTCGGGATGCGTTACAAGTTTTCATGAAGTCTTCTGATGTATTTCATGCTGAGTTCATTGCATTTTATAAATACCTTTCACGTGCACACAATTTGGCTTTTAGGCAACTTCTTTGGCCATACCTATTACGCTGTTCTCTTTTCTTTTTCCAAGAACTTGAAACATAAATCTTCTTTTTACCCACTTTTCTATTTATTTCCTCTTTATCTCATAGATAATTCACAAATTACTGCAATACAATGAAAAAACCAAGAAATCAAGTGTCCCAAACCCGGTAACAGCCATACAAGCTCTCCACCAAGTAGGATATAAAATACTAGCTTAAAAGGCCCGGCGTCGCGTCGGGTTTTTTTATTTTGTAATTGGAATTTTTCTTATGAAGGACTTTCGATTTTTAATTTTTAAATTATAGGTCATTATATAGGTATTTAGAATTTGAAATAGGAAGAACGATTTATCACACTCAAACTATTTCCTCATAAAACGCTTAGTATAGCTTTTTATGGCTCATAGAAGATGTAGAATTTTGCATCCCATTGCTTGTACACAGCAAGCCTGGTAGGGATTCAAATAAGAAGAAACAGAAATTCCGGTAACATAAAATTGTAATATCGAGGCGGAAAATTTTATTTCTCACTCTCATGTTACCATAAAACTGTTTTGGGGATGAAATTAAACACAAATGTAATATCACTTTCATACTTCTCTCTCCAAAAACCTGCGATATAATAATACCATACCTCGTATTGTTTTCTCTATGCCCAGGGTCGAGAAAGTTATGTGACTGCATTATTTTCGTGGATTTCATTCTTTAATATTTATTTATAACATGAATTATATAATATTGATACCTTCTCTAGTTTGTTAATCTCCCGCCTCATTTATTTCCAGACCCATCTGAGACCACTGGCAACAATATGTTGTCATGTGAACTGTGATTTGGATTTGATAATTCTGTGTAAAAAGGGATTAAGTATTCTCAAAAACATTTAATTTTTGGCATTTAAATAAAAATTTTGCAAAATCCTTTCTTAGTGAGCACTTACATTATGAAACAAAGGTACTGCCAAAATTCGAAGTCCCTACGTATTATAGTTTAGGCTCTGCGTTGATTCTCTGTCAGTCATTCATTCAGTCAGGACAAAGCCTCATATATATATATATATATATATATATAGAGAGAGAGAGAGAGAGAGAGAGAGAGAGAGAGCGAGAGAGAGAGATTGCCCTGCTGGCAACCTATAAAATTAAATAGCACTCCTTCCACACTTCTTTGAATACGGCACATGTTCACAAACTTTCAAATGATACTCGAATTCTTATGAGAAACGAGATGCTGATGGATAACGAGCTATACGGAATCATCATCTTGTAAATCCAATATGGTTGCATGGGGATGAGGTGGTTAATGGAAACAGGATTAACAATGCGGGTTTTGGAACCGACCAGCTAGTGGATATGACGTTGTTTGGAACAGTCATACATATTTAGCATTTAAATTGGAGATATGGCATAGTTTGGAACATTATGTATTAACAGGATGATGGACAAGATGGAGTAGATTCAGAAACCACTGCTAACTCACTTTTGACCAAAAATGGATAAGACAGTTTTTGTAACCTGGTGTCTCAATTGTAATGAAAATAATAATCAGGTAAACTGATATCACAAAGTGCCAGTTTGCTTTTTTTAATCAGTGATAAACGCAATTATGATAGGCCCATGTCGGTCAGCCGATTTGGTCCAAATTCAATAGGCTTGTACCCAAGAACGTCATAAATGCGTATAGGCTACCAAATTAATGAAAATCCGATAAAGCGTATTTGAGTTATCGCGCGTACAGACACACGGACGGACGGACGGACTGACAGACGGACGGACGGACAGTAGTAGTAGTAGTAGTAAGTATTCTGCCTTCCGGCAGGTTTTCAAACTTGGTACGCGAATTTTGTTTTCCAAAACTGTCTATCCTCTGCTTCCTCCTTCAGCATCCAATATTTCCGCTTTTCCCTTAAATCGTCCAACAGCTGAATTCTTCTTCTTCCAAGTCCAGTTGTACCCTCCAGTCTTCCTTCTACGACATCATGTAATAAGCAGTTCCTTCTGAGAATGTTCCCAACCCAGTTTGCTTTCCTCTGACGAATTGTGTGTATGATTGACTTCTTCTCACCCACTCTACTCAGAACCTCTTCGTTTGTCACCATGTCCATCCACTTTATATTTTCTATCTGTCTCCAGCACCACATTTCAAAACTTTCTAAATATTTCTTCTCTAATTTCCTCAAAGTCCATGTTTCTGATCCATACAAAGCAATACTCCAAATATAACACTTCACCAGGTTTTTACGTAGCTCTAGGTTCAGACTACTAGTTAGCAGAGTTCTCTTCTTCATAAATGCTTTCTTGGCCATGGCAATTCTTGATCTTATCTCCTTGGTGCAATAGGCATCTTTCGTCAGTACACTTCCTAAGTATTTGAACTGATTTACGTTCTCTAATTCTTGATTTCCCATGATAATTTGAAGCGGCTCTTCTCTCTTCGATATCCTCATCACCTTCGATTTACCTATGTTGATTTCCATTCCATACTTTCTTCCTGTTTCCACCAGCCTGTCAATCATTCCTTGCAATATTTCTTGTTTCTTTGCCAGAATCACCAGGTCGTCCGCATATTTGATGGTATTAATAGCGTATCCTCCTATCACAAAATCCCTAACTCCTTCTAAGGCTTCTTTTGCTAGCCAGTCTCCATAAAGGTTGAACAAGATGGGTGACATACAACATCCTTGACGCACACCTCTTCCTATTTCTACACTGTTGGTCACTCCATGTTCTAGACGCACTTTCACTTTTTGTCCTAGGTACAAATTGCGGATTAGTCTCCTGTCCTTCCAGTCAATGCCTATTTTTTTGAGTATGTCCATTAACTTTTCCCAGTTCACTCGGTCAAAAGCTTTTTGCCAATCAATAAAGCAGACACACACTTCTTCGTTGACCGCTAAAACTCTCTCTGATATAATCCTTAGCATTCCAATTGCATCTCTAGTTCCTTTTCCTTTCCGGAAACCAAATTGGTCTTCTCCTATTACGTCTTCTATTCTTCTTTCCAGTCTTCTAGTTAGTATCCGTGCCACAATTTTTCCTACGTGAGATAGCAAGCTGATAGTTCTGTGATCACTACACGTCTTGGCACATTTCTTCTTCTTTAGTGCAATCATAGTTACCTCTTGGAAATCTTGAGGCCATTCTCCAGTGTCATAAATTCGGTTGATAAGTTTGGTAAGTTTCCTCATCCCATTTTCTCCTAATTCCTTCAGTAGGTCCACTGGTATGTCATCGTCTCCTGTGGCCTTTCTATTCTTCATTTCTTTTATGGCCTTTTCTACTTCATTTTTCAATATGCTAGGTCCTATATTATCTTTATCCACTAGTTCTTCTGTTTCCAGACGGACAGATATTTTCCCTTCCGCACACACAAACTCATAAAGTACCATACTGCACTTAATAAATCATCCCCTATTATCTTCTCAACGATTATCTGTAAAAATCTTATCTGAAATATGAACATGTGAAAAAATGTCACATCCCCGCAAGAAATCAAAACCCCAAAACCAAACTTTGTTTTGATACGATTTTTCGTTTTCGAGCTACACACAACACACACATTGCTTTTCTGGGGTTTAGTTTCCCACTCTACTGGATTTCGGCACGTGATGTTCGGCGTTGGTATGCGGTCTCTGGCTTGCAGACCAACACTCCCATTGGCTGCCAATGACCTTGCATGTCATTGGTCTGTTCCATACGGTCCTGCAACCTCTACATAAAGCTAAATAATGCAAAACACTAACCACATTAGTTAAGTGCGCGAGCGGAGGCGGCAGCCGAAGCGAAGCGCCCTTGCATTTTCGAATAATGTACGATACACTGTTTGTCGGTTTCGAAAATGTGGCATATTATATCTTCCGGAGGGTTGTCTGACCATTATCACGTTGGCAGCTGATTCCAGCACCACGTGACCCATCGGCTTCTTCCCAGCATGCACCTGCGCTGTTTCTAGCAGCTGATTCTGTATTATTGTGATTCCATTCTGAGCGCCATTTTAGGTTAGTTTTTTTGTGAACTTCTTACCGATTTTACCCATATTTAAAATATTCTTAGAAACAAAAGGTGCCCTTATATGGATTCTAAAGCTTCTGGAGAATAATATTACATGAAATTTTGCCGTTTTACGTGAGTAAAAAACAAAATTAACGAATCCAGTAGAATGGGAAACTAACCCCCTTTTCTGTGTTTGGTTTGTGGGGTTACCAACACGCTATCGGAGGAGGTCCCAGGTTCAAATCCCGTGGCCGGCCAATTTGACATGGGTTTTTTCATGGTTTCCCCAGTCGTAAAGGCAAATGTTGAATTGGACATTTACATACCATGAATCATCCTCACCACTTCTTCCTACATCATATCCATTTAAATCAATATCAGTTCAAATTTACTCCATAAAATACACCAGTAATAGAAACAATTGACAATCAATAGTTTCATGGCCTACCCTACTGTATGGACACACATATCCCGAACTCCTGATATGTCCTTGCAGCTAAAAGGAATAGCCTATAAACACACACACACACATATTGAACATAGTTCTTCGGTGATAATATTATAGGAGAAATATTCCTCTGACACTGGGACTTGACCCCAGTTACCCAGGACCTTTCAGGACCTTTGGCTATCCGTTCCAATGCTCTTACCAACTGAGCTAAGCCGGAGTTCAATTCACAGCACCAAATAGAACCTCTGTCGTATGACTGAGTGCCCTTAATGGTCTACCTCACTGACAGACAAGTTATGTCATATAGTGCAGTACTGTGAGCCTGTGAGGCACACTAATTAGTGATTTTGTGACCGGGCTTCCACTGTTATTGTAGAGTAACACTCAAGGTAGATATATGCATATGCATTCATGTACTACCATTAAGGGCTGTCGAAACATCAGTTTTCGGTAATACATTTCAGGTGTCAAATCAATTGCAGGTCGCTTTGCCTTTTTTGTCATAACTTGGAAATAAAAGCATCGCGATTTTTTCAGTACATCGCATGGAATTATCGATCGTTTCGATTCTGTGAGTTCATCCTGGTCGATTCGTTTGTTTATAATGTAAAATATAATGGAGGCGCTTTCTAATCGTGGAATGCACTCCAAAGCCGGATTTTTATAATTAATTATTTCATTATAATTAATTATTAATCGTTCAGTTTATGAATGATTCGTGTGTAAGTGTTAATGAATGTGTTTTAATTATTTCGCTCTTAATATTTAATCTTCGAAATAATTATCGTTTGCGAAATCGTGGGTGAAGCCGCGGGCATCTATTAGTTTAGTAAAGTTTTTCATTACATGCCCAGGCGGCTTTCTTTTGTTAGGAGGAAAAGTTTTCTGACGGCTCAACCCATGATCTTTATTTTTACCGCATCAATCAGCTAGTTATAAGTCGCCTCGCTCATTGCGTTGACAGTTAACATCAAAGAAGTCGCCGCCCGATTTTGTCGCTTGGCGTAATTGTCACACTGCATAGTGTTAGAAAAAAGAGCGGGAAGATATAGATGCAGGAAAACACTTGAGGCAATGGCATTGAGTAATGAGAGGATTGGCAACACGAATTCAGTCAGCGGTTTCTTTTGAGAAAACCTTTACAGTAACAACAAACATTGTAATATGAGAACAAAGCGAGCCGCCCGTCAACGCTATAAGCGAGGCGACTATACCTCAGATAAAATCTAAGAATGTCCTGTGACGGCTGTGAGAGCTACTCGTCTACGCGAGAAACGCGGGGTTGCAAGACCTAGTTACAGTAAACAATAACACGTGTGAATTGATTAAAGCGAGGGAAGAACTGAGGTCAGTGATAACAGTGAGAGAATATTGCAACGTTACTTTTGTTTTGGAAAGCGGAAACCAAGACCGACTTGATCAGATCAATTAACATGATGGTTTATTCCTTTGAAGCCGCCTGAATATGTAATGAAAAATTCAACTATATGAGTATTTAGGAATTTCATTTTTCCACTGAGGGTGAAATGTTAGTTTTGAAATTACACCACCTTATACCCTCAAGTATGTTGTGATAGAGGATATTTCCAAGGAGAATCTTACGCTGCCAGTATCATTACAATCTTGTTTATTTCTATCTGCATATAACCTGTATATTAATGGTTCAAGTATATATTACACGAAATTACGACCATCTGTTTCTGTATGTCATGAACTGCTCAGCAGCCTGTCATATCATAACACATTCTTACCATATAGCTTAGCCTATGTACAAATTTGTCCATTTACACAGTTGGTTAAACATTTTTTTATTAATTATGTTGTTTATTTAAAATATGTAAAAGTTTTGTTATGTAGTCATAGTTTTATGTATAAATTAAGTTTTTAATATCAAGAGGTCACATTTTATTTAATTTATACATAAAACTATGACTACATAACAAAACTTTTACATATTTTAAATAAACAACATAATTAATAAAAAAAAATTTAACCAACTGTGTAAATGGACAAATTTGTACATAGGCTAAGCTATATGGTAAGAATGTGTTATGATATGACAGGCTGCTGAGCAATTCATGACATACAGAAACAGATGGTCGTAATTTCGTGTAATATATACTTGAACCATTAATATACAGGTTATATGCAGATAGAAATAAACAAGATTGTAATGATACTGGCAGCGTAAGATTCTCCTTGGAAATATCCTCTATCACAACATACTTGAGGGTATAAGGTGGTGTAATTTCAAAACTAATACTCAACTATATGAAATACAGCTTCTTTCATGTAGAATGAGAGGCAAGACATTATGATCTCTGTGCAGTCAAAATCAGACCATTCAAGATTCAGAAGAAGAAATAAAAAGTTTTTCAAAATGTATTATTTCAGACTGATGGTGATGCATATGAAATAGAAACAATGGTATCTAGCAAGCCAATAAGCAACAAACAAACTGGGCTATACTGCATAGCCTATGCAAATTCCTTGGAACAAAGCTAGACTTGGCAATTGTCCGGCGGAGGTGTGAAAATAACTTAGAGATTTCTGTGTCGGCAGGAAACTTTGATCACGTGACCGTGTGATAGTAAATAAACACGTGAATGTCGCGCTGCGCACCCACATGTTAGCATTGCGTAATTAAATAGTCTTTTGTTATTTAAGTCAGTGTCCGACGTCCGTCAGCAGGTCTCGCGCGTCGTGCATAGCCTGACAGGAACATTATTACATGAGGTGATTTATATTTGTAACAGGCCCCTAGCCAGAGGGGGCACTGCCCCCCAAATTTCTTATTGCCCCCTCTAGCATTTAAAATCATAAAAATCTAACTTATGATTAGACCTGGGATTTTAAGACAAATGCCTATTTTGTTCCTTATGAAATAACATGAAAATGTTTAAATATGTGTATTTTTCGTGATAAATCACTTACATTTATAGAGTTTTACAGTGCCCTAAAATGCCTATTTGTACCTTTAGAGCCTATTTTACTATTTTAGTGCCTAAAATGCCTATTTTGTACATTTAAAGTAAAATTAAACTTCTGTAATTTTTAAAATCTTATAATGGACATCCCACAATGAAAAGCAGAACAGCAGAGGTGGGTTTTTCACCGAAACTTGATTAAAACAAACAATTGTCCTAAGGAACGCTGACTGACGGGGAGGGGGAGGATCAAGGGGGAAGGACTACTGTGTCAAGTCACCAGTGAAAGAACATCTGTTAAAGTGAATATAGTTCGTGATGCCTCATTTTGCAATTAATTCTGTTAAGAATAGGTATTCCACGTTTTTTGCAGTGAAAAAAAGACCATGTTACAGTTTAAGTTTATATTGTAATATTTTAAAGTCTATTTTCTATCTATTCACACATTTTTAAAGCATATTTTAAGTGCCTATTTTCTATTTTAAAAGCCTATTTACTTGTTTTAAAAGCTTATTTTAGGTGCCTAAAACTTTTTTTTAGAGCCTAAAATCCCAGATCTACTTAAGATCCAGTTTATTTTGTCTTTGTGTGGTGAAATATATATTTTTTTAATGTGCTAATGATTCTTTATTGCGCCAAACGGCCATACAGGCATGGACAGGGGAAACAGAAGAACCCCGAGAAAATCTGCCCCGACCCCATTTTGGCAACCACAAATTCCATATGGATCCACCGAGATTCGATCCCGGGTCCCAGCGGTGCAAGGCGAGCGGTCTAATAACTCAGCCATGGGGCGACCTGAAATTTGTTTTGCCCCCTCGAAAACTTTACCCTGGTATTGGCCTTTTTCGGGGCCTAGCACTCTGCTGTAATAATTCTACCCGAGGTGTTCAGAGCGGTTACGAGACCCAAAGGTTGATCACCAACACTCCCATCGGCGTACGATGAAATTTTGTTCGAGAGGGGTTCAATGTCAAATTGTCTCAGCTCCATGTCCTTGCGCACATTGTGAATTATTACTTTTTTAATTACTAAACGGTTGTATTGTGATAATTAATACACTGTAATAAATTAATATACAGCTCAGTCTTTGAAACTGTTTTTCTTGAGGTTTCTATCCATTTCTCGTTTAAGCTAGAGTCTATAAATAAAAACATTCTTTTGAAAAAATATAATACTGTGTGCTGTATAGGGCACGTTTTTAAAGTCATCTGCAAATATACCGGTGGAAAAACCCGATTAAGGCCGATTACTTCATGATAATTTTATGTTGAGCTCTCGATTACTTTTGGCTTTACAAACAAGTTGACGGATTTCGGCGGGAGTATTCGAGTTGTCGTTTGACAGATTCCAAAGGGATTATTTTTACTAGTAATACACCACTGTTATTAAGCTGAAAAGCTACCAACACCACGAGCTTTTGAAATTGGAATATTAAATAAATTACGATAAATCTTAACTAATGCTTTGATATGTACGAAATTGTAAAATATGTAAAAACCGAATAAGAGTTTTTTTTTTTAATTTCGTTCCATGATTTATAATCTTCAAAATATTGCAAATATTTCGGGGGGGGGGTTTCAACCCCCTAAACCCTAAACCATGGATAGTTTGTCTCGATGCTTCGCTAGGAAACAAAATGTGAATATCGAATGGGCGGAGCCCAAAATGCACCTTGTATTTGTCTTTCGCCCTACATAAGACCAGCAACAACTTTAATATTCTAGCTCGCAAAGTGTACAACAGGTTACTGAATTACCATTACATCAATTAAAATACCACATTAAGCAGTGGCTAATCAGAAAAGCATTTTACAATTTACAAGAGTTTTTTGCCCTAAACTCTATTGCAGTGTGGGCTTGCTCTTAGATTCATTTACATACTAGCTTAAAAGGCCCGGCGTCCCCCGGATTTTTATTTTGTTATTTAAAATTAACTTATGAAGGACTTTCGATTTTCAAACTCTATGGCCTTGTATAATATGTACGTAGAACTTGAAATGAGGAAGAACGATTTATCACACTCAAACTATTCCCTCAGAAAACGCTAGATATAGGTTTTTATGGCTCATAAAGGATGTCGAATGTTGACATACACTTAAGCTGTCCCTGCAATACGACCGCTTATTCAACGTAAAAATGTGAAGTGAGAAAATGATATTTTCCATGTCGAGGGAAGAGAAAGTTATGTGACTGCTTCATATTGTGCTTACTTTCGTGGAGTTCATTCTTCAAGAATTATTTTTACAAATGTGTTAACATCGATAGCATCAGAATTTGTTAAAGCCCAGCATTATATAGTTCCCAAAGCCCTATGTGAACACTGTAAACAATACACTGTTTTCATGGTAACTTAATTGCATTTCATTTTTTCAGTATAATATTTTCAGACATCATATAAATTTTCAAGGTAAGGAGTGGCTTGTTTGAATTTTAACGTTGACCGCGTTACTTTCCGGGCTTAACTGGGTATCCGTGTAAAATTCCGTGCAGATTGGTCAAGAAATGTAGATTTTTTTCCCTTATGTAAACATGTGACAGCAGAACTCTCAAACTATGCCTCATTTCACATTTCCGATTTTTCCGTAGATTTTCCAATTTTATTTTTTTTCATACAATCCTTTTCTTGACAATTAGGAACACAACAACAAAAAATCAGGCAAATCGGTCTAGCCGTTCTCAAGTGATGCTGCGACATACATGTGGCAATTGATTTTTATTTATATAGATAGATGTGTACAAGTAGGGGGGGGGAGCGGACCTACTAAAATATCTAAGTTGCCTAGAACCCACTAGGCAAGCGCAGTGCCTCATATCGGCAACTTAGATATTTTAGTAGGTCCACTTCCCCCCCCCCACCTGTACATTTTCCCAATATACTTTTTTACCGTAATTGTGTGTATTCCTATCTGCAAAATCAAAACAAAAAATTCTATTTAGCCTAAGTTATTTAAGCCCCATTTTGTCGATTATTTAATTATTTTATTTAGTAATAAAATACTGAACTTGTAAATGTAGGCCTGTTATATCTACTGTTCCATGTGTTATTTAAGTTTTCTTATAAATAGTAATACGTGTTATAACTTAGGTAACGATTTCTTGTTTAATTTGGCATGTCTTAGACTATGGTAAACAAATTTGCTAACTAGTTTTTCAGTGCTAAAATAGCGTAAAATGTCATTTTTATTACGGTGGACCCCGTATCCTCCTTTCTTGGGGGTGTTCCAAACCCCCGACACTTTCGATCCTCCCCGAAATTATTTTCTGGCTAGGCCACTGGGGAGGAAAGACATATATCAAAAATATTGACTGGGAGACCCGAAGGGAAAAGATCACTTGGATGACCTAGATTTAGGTTGGAGGACACTATTAGGATAAATTTAAGGGAAGTAGGATTTGCGAGGGATGGTTGGATGGAGTTAGCACAGAATAGGATTGAATGGCGGGCTCAGGTAAGCGCGGCAATGAGCCTCCGGTTTTCATAAAGCAGATGATATTAGTTTAGCTTGCTTAGGAATTATCTATTACCGTTGAGTTCGTAATTGTAATAATAGTAATAATAATAATAATAATAATAATAATAATAATAATAATAAAGATAATAAGGAAGAAAACTAATTTAAAGCATCAGTAATATTTTACCATTTGGAATGGGATATTTTTTGTTTTTCTTTTAAAAATAGGAATTTTGTTTTTGTTTTGTTGGTAGCGCTATTTTTTTTTTTTTTCCCAAGAAAACCGTTAGCTGTATGTTAAATGCGGAGGCCAGTCTAGCTAGTGCCTTCTACCAGCGCGGTCGAGTTCTTTTTTCTACTCTACTTCCCGGTTTAAGTGCCTCGAACAGTTTCAAGTTTGCGTGTGCAATCACTTTTTTGTTGGTATTATTGTGATTCTCAACTGTAAGTACATTTATTCCGTATCTTAGTGAAGTGAACTTCCCCGCGACATTTTAACCTCCCCGGGAGGGGCGGTTTTTTTCTTTTGTGCATCACACCCTACTAAGCTCATTTCTTTGAAATGGATACTACTACTGTCCTCCCAAACTCCCAGAATGACATTGTGAATAGTCCTTCCCCAATGGAGCAGGACATCTCCAGAGGGACGCTTCCAAACACAGATCCCGATACTTCGAATCTAACTACCATTGCCCAACAAGATCCCCTACTAGAACCTTCGGACCACTTACATAGTCCACAGAACCCTACGAAGACAAGCCCTAAATATATTCACACCGACGCTGGTCCTTACTTTGTATCCATAAAACAGACTGGAAATGACATTGGCCGTTTGCACCCGATGAAGATTGGGAAATGGCTCTTCAAAGCGAATTACGCAGTGCACTATCTCAATAAAGTATCTAACACACTAATTGATGTGCATTTTCAAACCATACATGCAGCAAATTCTTTCCTCGCATCTGATTTTGACCGCATACACCATACTGAATCTTTTATCCCATCGTACAACTTATTTACGGCCGGAGTGATTAGGGGCGTTGATATAAGCATCACACCCGAAGAAATTCAACAAGACGCCATGGTCCCGGAAGGATATAAGATTACGAATGTATACCGCTTTAATAGGCGCATCCGGAATGATCAGGGTGACGTATCATACGTCCCGACCCAGACGGTGAAATTAACATTCCGTAGCCAACGTCTTCCACACTCCATTACTATATATCATCAGAAATGCCTCATCGAACCGTATCAAGAACGGACGCAAATATGCAGGAATTGTGGTAAGCTGAACCACCGTGCGAAATACTGTCGATCCTCTGCCAAATGTTTGAGTTGTGGCTTAGACCCACATCAAGGTGACTGTGCAAACGGAGAATTGCGGTGCATTAACTGTAAAGCCAAACATAAGACCACAGATACAGAACAATGTCCTGCTTACAAACTTCATAA
Source organism: Ectobius pallidus (assembly GCA_964059195.1). Lineage (NCBI taxonomy): Eukaryota > Metazoa > Arthropoda > Insecta > Blattodea > Ectobiidae > Ectobius > Ectobius pallidus. The sequence goes on from CAXKWD010000001.1 coordinate 10,105,390, forward strand.
GCAAATACAAACTAAACTTACGTCACTCCCAGTATCCCGATACGAAGCAAAACAGATAGTTCTGGGGCGAACATCATACGCCCAGATGGTTCAACACCAAACCGCCTCTGTCTTTTCTGCAGTGGCTCAATATCCACCACTTGAGAGTCGGGTCCCCACAAGGGCCGTTCAGCAGCCTTCACAGGCCAAACCTAATACGTCTCCAACTCCTTCCATGCAAACTCCACCGACAAAGCGTAAAGGGCACGACGGACCCCCCAGATCTGACATACCAAACTACAAAAAACTCTTGGTATACCCTTCCGGCAGAGGACCACCGTCCACCTCCCAGATTGCCCCCCAGAGTTTTAGTTTCCAGAAGACCGAATCACCTGGGAAGCCCGAAGATGGATCGACACCAACAACACAGCCACCTCTTTCATTGAAGAGAACCCCATCCACGGGGAAGCACTCCACTCCCCGCCATCAGGCAGAGCCGAAATTTACGGCCTTAACATCAATTAACAAAATCCTAAGTGAGGCGCCAGACCACCTCAGGGCAGATTTAGAGAGGCTTAAACACCAAATTAAAGTACTCATAGAATAAGACACCTATGACCCCTCGCAAAGACCTCTGTCTATTATATTGGAACGCCCGAAGCATCAAGAATAAAAAATCTGAACTTTTACAACTCCTCCGGATCACTATCTACCACATCAGTGTAATCACGGAAACTCATCTAGATACAAACTTCAATTTCACTCTACCAGGATATAAACAACTCAGGAAGGACAGAAACAAATATGGAGGCGGGGTTGCCGTCTTTATCCATCATACCATACTCCTTACTTCGTATGACGTAGACATCAGCCCCCTCCCACATCTGGAAATAATACATATTCTCTTCCATACCATTTCTCTCTTCGCAGTTTATAACTCGAACCGTACCTCTTTACTACTCTCTCAATGGCAAGCACTTCTTCCTGACTATCCCAACTATCAGACCTTGATATGCGGTGATTTTAATATCCCCAACTTCCACCATTACACCCCTTGGCAAAACACCCCGCACCCCCTCATCACACTCTGCACTCACCGTCAGTGGCATGTATTAAATCACAATATATCCACCCGCTTAGGTTACGCCTATCAACAGGATACCACACCTGACCTGATTATAGCCTCCAAGCCATTACTTCCTTTCGTCCGAATACACCGTATAAATGACACTTGCAACAGTGACCACTTCCCGATACATATCCATCTAACTCCCTCCACCACTGTTTGGAATTCCATGTTTACAAAACATCGCACAGGCAAATTAGATACCACCCGTTTCACAGAGTACATTAACGATCGCCTCGCATCGTCTCCCACTGATGACTTTTCCTACCCAGTTCTTGAAAATTTCACCACTTCGTACCTCAACACTCACCATCCCTACTCTATAAATACTCTCTGCACGCCCAAACATCCTCCGTGGTGGGACCGGCACTGTGCTGCAGCCGTCACATCACGAAGAGCTGCCCTCCGTCAATACCGTCAAAATTCCACACCTAATACATATAATGCTTACAAAATCCAGGAGGCTAAAACCAAACAGGTCCTTAATAAGCGCAAACGAACAGCATGGAAACAATATTGCACATCCATTAATCAAAACCATACTACGACTATGATTTGGAAAAAAATAGCATGGTTTAAACGTCAACAGAATCCGGTTACGCTCACTCCTCTAGCTGCTAACCTGAACTTGCAAACGGAATTTCTTACCATGATCGCACCGCCTACTGTTCCTGAAAATACTTTACTTTTCACTGTACATCCTACACCCGTCCCACATCCATTAATGCAGGCAATTCATCCACAGGAAATCATGCATTTCTGGGCGACAAAATCATCACATTCCAGCCCTGGACCCGATGACATCACGTACACATTGCTACGAGCCCTCCCATATGCGTACATCCAAAGCTTAGCGCGTACTTTCACGCACATTCTTACCACTGGCAACATCCCAAGCTCATGGTTAATGTCCTCTATCTGCCCCATCCAAAAACCTAATACGACAGGACTCTCCGCACGCGACTACCGACCAATCACGTTACTTTCTACCCTTCGAAAAACTTTCGAAAAAATCATAGCAGACCGACTTTCATTTTACTTAGAACGTAACTCCCTCTGGCCAAAAACACAATACGGTTTTCGTCGACACTACGACTCTGAATTTAATCTTTACCTACTTATGACGGACATTTCTCTTGCATTTCATCGTGGTCACTATCTAGCAGCTTTATATCTGGACGCCACTCAAGCTTACGATTCAGTTAATATTCCCCTTCTCATGCAACGACTTGATATATACAACTTACCTCCTGCTCTTCTTAAAACTATCTACCATTTGTTTCATATACGACACATTTCTTATCACTCTAAATATAATAACTTGCAAACCCGACTCACAACTCAAGGCCTCCCACAAGGTTCATCACTCAGTCCCCTCCTTTATGCCCTTTATATACAAGACATAATTACACCTCCACACACCCCACTCCGTACTCTTCAGAATGCTGACGATATATGTCTCTATAGGCCTATATCGAAGACCAATATCGTACATGACCTTGACCAATTCCAACAGACTGCGGCCACATGCATCTCGGTGCTTCAAACATTAGGACTGACCATCAATCTCCAAAAAACTAAATTTCAGATTTTTCGACCGGGGTCCCCACGGAGGGTGCACTCGCTCCATCTGGGACATATTGTGTTCCCGGCGGTTCGGGAGGTGCGTTTTTTGGGGTGTCTTCTGGACAGCCGACTTTCTCTCAGTAACCACTTCCTTCAGAAAATACGCATCTCACAAAAGTACATTAGACTCTTCAAGGCTATTTCCGGAAAATACTGGGGGGCCGACCCTCTCATTTTATTTCGCCTTATCACGCCTCTTATTCTATCCCGACTTGAATATGGATCTATTGCTTTCGCTACTCTTTCCCAGAAATCCATACACCAATACCATTCCCTCCTATATAATATATACAAAACAATATTTCGCATCAATGGAAAACCTGCCCTGGCCCTTCTTCAAAAGGAATTCCCTTTTTTTGACGTGACTCTCCGACGTCGTAGAAAAACTATAAAATATCTATCCCGACTATATGCCGCCACACGTAATCCTCTCCTTCCCAAATTGCAACTTCTATACCAACTTCGATCTTCACAATCCTCAGTCTCCCCCTCTCCACTGGAGGACCTAATACAATATGCTCACATATTCCGACAACATCCCCATTTATATCATACCCCAGTTCACCCTGAATATCTTACGGAATGGCACTCTCCTCCTGATACCTTACATATCGATACGACCTCTTTTCATCATCAAAACATCTCTCCCGTCATTCTCTGGAATGAATTTATTGAATCCCTTCCTTCGACCAGAACACCACACATTTATTTCACTGACGGTTCAAAAACAGATGAACATGTCGGAGCGGCGTACTTAAACTGGACGGAGGGTTACGGTCGTAACTTTAAACTCTTTCCATACACCTCCATTTACACAGCCGAGAGCATCGCTTTATACACCGCGATAAAAGACGCTCGTCAACAACAATATGAGGATATTATCATCTTCACTGATAATCAATCCATTCTATTCTCCCAATCCTTCCCTCATCATTCTCCAAAAACTATTTACACCACGTTCATTCACTCCTTACTACACAGAATGTCTTTACAACATATAGTGATATCTTTAGTGTGGATCCCAGCCCACTCCAATATCCCAGGCAATGAAATAGCGGACCAACTGGCTAAGTTATCCCAACATAAACAGAACATTGATTCCAATTTCCTCACACCTCCCAGTGATTTGGCAGCTCACCTCATTCGACGCCTCCAGTCACCGACACCCATATCTCCCACCCAGGAATCCAATGACACAGTCAAACATCAAGACCTTATCCATTTTCTAAAAAATTCCCGAAAGGCACCCCAGCGCACAATTGTTTACTACTACAGGCTGAAATTCAAGACAGCACAAGTCCCTGCATACCTGCATAAAATACATTCGGACATCACGCCCTATTGTAACTGTGGACAATATGGAACAATTGATCACATGTTTTTCGGCTGTGAGTTTACTACAAGACACACTACCCATTTACTACAATCCATCTACAACCATTGCCCAGCTGGACCCCTTACTATGGCGAACCTTTTACTACAGAGATCTGTGAAAGTTAACAAAGCACTCTTTCGTTACATTACGAAAACTAAAATGAAAATTTAATATGTAACTATTCGTCAGGAACGTACCATTACATAACATATAGCTGGATGTCAAGACTTGACATCTCGGACATGGTCACGAACTAGACGCAGTAGCCGATCCCTCTCCGGATGGCAGTAGCGTCTCTAAATAACGACGAGCAACAACAACAACAACAACAAATGCGGAGGCCGATGCCTGCTGTTGTGAGAAATTATGTTTCGTTTTTGTAGTGTAAATTTTTAATATTATTTGAAGTTTGATCCATCTCCAGGGAACTGCAGAACATAGTAAGTGTTTATTTATATTTTAAAATAATACAGCAGTGATATCAATATATTTTTAACGTAAAAATTCCCCAATGACAGGTGTTGAAGGGCCTCTAAACTCCAACTTAACCTATTGGCATTGACATAAGGAAGAAATTCTACTCTGTCTTCTATGATTACTATGTTATTTAAAATTATTTAAGTGCCATCCGAGCAAAGTAAGTTCATTCCGATCAACAGAATTGCATATTTAATTTATCACTGCTTCTACTCAATTGAAGAGCATGTCCAGTATAAGGGAGGAGATAACGATTATTTCAATTTTATATTCTGTAATATGACATATTTAGGTCTTTTATTTAGTGATAGAATACTGAATTTATAAATGTAGGCATGCTATTTCTACTGTTCCATGTGTTATTTAACTTCTATTAAATATATGTGTTAGTTTTTAACTTAGGTAACGATTTCTTGTTTAAATTCCGGGGTGCGCGGGCAAAGAGAGTTAAGTCCACCATCCTAAAAACTTGAGATATGTCCATAGAGTTATAGATAAAAATGTTCTCTACATTTGTGTTAAGTCCAGTAAGTCATAATCAAAATTGTACGGTAGTTATGGATGTGTGCCTCATAGGTTTATCCATCTCTAAAGCTATGTTGGGCTGGTATAGTGTGTTAAGTCACTCTAATTCTCAGTAACAAGAAAGTGGGCTTAACTCTCTTTGCCCGCGCACCCCGGAATTGGCATGTCTTATACTTTGAGTATAGTGAACAAATTTCCTAACTAGTTGTTCAGTGTTAACATAGCGTAAAATGTGATTTTTGTTAGTTCAATATCTAACAATTTTCCGTGGTGGACCCCGTATCCCCCTTTCTTGGACGGTATTCCATACCCCCCAAACCCCCGACACTTTCGACCTCCCCGAAATTATTTTCTGGCTACACTACTGCCGATAATAGAACATTGGCCGGGGCGCAGAAGCAGTTTCCTGAACGGGAAAAGCAGTATAGTCCTGAAAAATACTACTAACAACAACAGCAGCATAGAACATCAGCCAGTGCACAGGGATTCGTGATTTAACAGTTCTCATCGCCATTTTTAGGTTAGTTTTGTGTCTACTTCACAGATATATATGGTCTACTTCACGGTTTTACTTCCAATTAGAACATTCATACAAGGGGCTTATAAATAGAATCTTCCCATAGGTTCTAAAGAATAATATTACATCAAATAAAAATATCACGAACAGTAAAGTGCTGTACTATCCTCGTGATTCGTAATCTGTCATCTCATTAAAACCGAAAGGGTTTATGATATAACACAGAGCCACAGGTCACAATCATAGTAATAAGTAATGAATTCAAGGGGTTACTCTACCGGAAATTAAATCCCCTCCCCCGAAATTTTTAAATCTAACTTATTTCGGTGTAAGTGCTCTTGACGTGTCAAAAGAAATAGGATGGGTCAAGATATAGGGCTACTTCAAGCTCAAGGTATCTTCAAGCTTGTACGAAGCACAGTGCGAAGGTATTTATCAAAATGAAGGAGATGAGGAACCCACATTGGCCATCCACATCGATGCATTAGTTTGCTGTAAATGTTATTATTTCGCCAGGGTTGCCAGATCAGAAACGTAGAACAGTCGTACCAATATCCGAAAATAGTCGTATGCTAGTTAAAACTGTCGTATACTTTGTGATTTTTCAGTATAATGAACGTATTGCGTTAATAATAATATAATAATAATAATAATAAGTAATCGGTATTATGCACCTTACATATGTGATGTAATTGTTAAGAAATCATCTTAATTTTGTAAATGATTAGGCGTGGTTCATTATCTTCCGATGTGCTAAATTTGATAAGATACAATAAAATTAAATAAACAGTAGTTGCCACAGTGCTATAATTATTGCAAAAGGAACAGGACTGCTTTCCAATCATATTGATTTTAGCAGCATACTTACAACAAAAACCATGAGAAAACAAAAAGCTGGATATCAAAATTTAAATTTCGTCAGAAGATTGATTAAAAGAAATATAAAACGCTATGTTAAAAATGGTCGTACAAATAGGCGTACGACTCATGATTGCGTCGTACGTCGTACAAATCTATGAAATAGTCGTATGTGTACGACTATAGTCGTACGTATGGCAACCCTGTATTTCGCTAAACTTCAGAGTAATGAGACCGCCGTATCAGCCGGGCCGTTCCGAGACTTGCGACTACATACAAGAAGACCTTACGGTCTACGCATGCGCGGTTGAAGTCTACAGATAAACTATACGCCGCGCCGGTGTATTATTTCGTAATACGATGGGTAAAAACAGAATGACGAGTAAAATCAGTAGGACTTACCTTAAGAAATCATTACAAATTAAAGAATATAACTTCTTAGTGTAACGATGTTTTATTAAAGGTGTGGAAAGGCAACGAAAAGCTTCTACATTAATGTAAGTAGTGACAGGTTATGTTAGGTTAGGAATTGTTATATTAGATTAGCAACAGTATAGTCCTACTGAATAGCGCGGGGTTTAGTGTACCTTAGTCTATCCCAAATTGAATCTCTTATGTAATGGAAATCTTTACACTGTGCCAGTAGTTCCTCTTTTGTTCCTCTTTTGCTCTCTGTGGCTTGAAGGGGCACGGTCGCTAATAGCGGAGCATACCTCACTGTTAGCTGGCTATGCTACTCTGAAGGAGTTCCTATTATTTTATTGACTCCCATAATCAAAATTTGACACCCCCCCCCCCCGCAGTGAAGATCGATTTTGAAGAATACCCGGTTTGGTGAATCCTCAAAGACTTGTTCCTGCATTATAAGATTGATGCAATGTGAGGCCTGGTTGCCATGGCAATGGAGAAAGTCCCTTCCCCCCCCCCCCCCCCCCACTCATGTTGCTTGCTAATAAATTTTTCCCATAGGCTCTTGGCTCAGTTTAGATAGCTTTATCACAGTCATATTTGATCTCTTCAGAACACAAAAACTAGGTACCGGTATAGCAAGAATTAGTTTGAAGACTGAAATAGACCTATTTGGATTCAACATTAGAATCCACATTTAGTATGACATACTGCTGTATTTCTGCATGAAAACAAGGGGATCCAGGGATGATATCAAGTTTTTGTATCTGGTAGAAATCCTTGATGAAGGACGTATTTAATTTAAGGGGGTCCGGAGATTTTTATAGCATTAATTAGGAAAAAATCTATGTTTTGTGTCACTTACGAAAGGAAGATGTCAGCAATTTATGGTTAATCAGTTTAGGACCCCTCTGCTTGGGCCATGTTTTCATCGTTAGGTTCCAGCATTGAATTTTGTCTATGTGACCCACGCCCACTCCTAGCCTGACAATGGAGCAACATCCAGGCCAAGGGTATCGTGATTTAACAACTGCTCACAGCGTCAGTTTAGGTTAATTTTGTTGACACTTCTTCACAGTACATTTAGAATCTTTGTGCAAATGTAAGGTGCTTACATTATATGAAATCTAGGCAGGGGTGTAATTCTGAGGGGGCTGCAGCCCCCCCCCCCCAAAATGTTAATTAATGCGGTAAAATCCCATCTATGGGGACCATTTTTTAGAACCGAGATTCTCTTCATAAAACACTTATATCACACAAATTTTGTTATAGATAGATGTTGTCTTGGTGAATGATTTGGTCCAACCCACCCGCCCTAATTGATAGGCCTACACTTCCTTTTATATCACGATCTAGCGAAAACTCCCTTCTTCTCCACCACTTTTCTGTCCTCGTCCTCCTGATTGGACATTGGAGGTGTGACGTCATATCGCTAAACAAGATATGATTGTGGATGAACAGAGTGACAAACCTACAAAGGTACAAGCCACTAGCTGCTCGTAAGAAATGGTGGTTGTGCCATTCAGTATATTGCTCCTTAACTAAACGTTCCTAACCTAACAAAACATCAGAGGTATTCAGTAACTTATATTGCTACTTAACTAACATAAACGTTCCTAACCTAACAGTTGGTAACAGTGTATCGCTCATAAACAAAAAACATCACACAGTCCATGGAAATGTGAATATCACGTGAATTGGTCCCCGTAATTGGGATTATGCCACTCATACGTTGCACATAAGGACATTTTAATTTGACAAATAGTAGACAGTTTTATTGCACACCCGAGTCATGAAATAGAAATGCCGTTACTCCTTGGTCCAAGTATTTACAAAATTCAGCCTAAAATCAAAATTTTACCTAAATTTTGTAATATATGCTCCAGAAAAATGAGGTAGGCCCATGCTGTATCATTTAAGTAATTTTAATAATAAACGTTCTTTTGTTGGCTGAATTACACAATGGATTTAAAAAAATAGTATACCAGTAAGTTATATAAATAACATAATCAAAATTAAAAATAAAACAAGGTTATTGCAATAAATTTTAGTAAATTGAAAACTAATGAGTGAAATATTATATACCCTGGTTACCCAAAATTAGCCAAATAGCTGAAAATGTTTGAATTAACACATATATGCACAGTATTTAAAATCTGACATAATATGCCATGAGAAATGTGACAAATTGGTTAAATATGCACAAATCTTTTAATATCGGGCAAATATGATGCATTACTGCAAAGCTAACAAAATATGCAAAATTATATAATCAATTTCTTGTTATTTCTTTGATACCTTGTACATTTCAACACTAGCATGTAATAGTTTGCGTTATTAAAAATAGTGTTAGACTTATATAGCCCCTCCCCAAAAAAATCTTGGATACGCCCCTGATTCTAGAGGTTCTAAAGAATAATACAACACCAAATTTGGCTGTTTTCCATGTTTCTAAAACCAAAATATTACAGGGATTCGAGTACATAGCTAAGGGAAAACTAAAACAATTGCTCCTTATAGTGTTTTAATTGCAATTTTGTGATCAAGTTGAAGTAACAACCTAACTCACAGTATGTTCTTTGCATGCAAAAGGGATGATTTTAGCCTCAGTGATCCTATTTTCCGCCCCTCATGAACCTTTCTTTTCTGGAATTCTTAAGAAATGTAAGAGATATCAGGCACTCCAGAAATAATATTGGTGGCTGGGAAGGATACTGATCTGATACTAGTTACCATCCATAGGGCTAAGCTACTGGTTTTGCAGTAACAATTCAACCTCCAAACATTGTTATAAAAGGGTGTTTCTAAAATAGCTTTATCGTTATAGGAGTTTACATTTAACATTATTAACATAGGAAATTTTCTGGGACAAAACATACTGTATTTTATGGACTATAAGAAACTCCGGACCATAAGACACACCTTGATTTTAGGATGGAACTTTAAAGGAAAAGAAATTTAATGCGATTCTAAACAACAAATTTTAAGGGGACTAATATACTTCATTGCATAAACAAATTGTAACATTGTACAATGGAATCATGGTAAATCACTTCTAACTTTAAACCTGCGTTGTACAAAAATCTCTATTGTACAGGTGGCATCGCGTAAATTTTAACTAAGTTACCGAACTGATTTCTCATTAAGGACTGAAAATACTTTTACACCCTCTAACACTCAATTCACCATACGATAAGTGTAACGGGACAAGGCTGCTTAGAGGTCATTGCCTTCATTTAAAGCACCCGACGGAGACAACTCCTTTCATATATAAAAGAACTCAACATTCCTTCCTTTTCACATTGTATACCTGGCTTCAAGCTACCCTCATTTTACAATTGTGATAAGTGCACTAATGTACAGTCTTTGTCAAAATTTCTAACTATCTTATCGTTCATAACACCTTGTTTATAACTATGGTATGGTATATTTACCATATTTTAAATTTTTTGTGTACTTCGGAGCACTAGACACACCCAACTTTCAAGGCTCTGTTTTCAAGGTAAAAACGTGTGTCTTATGGTCCGTAAAATACAGTAAGTATTCTAATTCTAATTCTAATTCTAATAATATTGCATTCCATGGATCCAAGAAATTTGGATGTGGAACAAGTCAGGACACACACACATTCACACACACACCCATACATACCTATTTACAAAACATAAAATATAGTTTACTTACAAAGGCCAATTCAAAACAAGTTAAGGGATTACAATTTATTGTGGCCTTGCTGCAGATTTATTAAAATTGATGAATTCCTCCACAGTATAGAAGGCGTGTGACTGTAAAAAAATTTTCAGTTTCTTTTTCAAGTGATGCTTATTATTAATGCTCATTTTTATGTTGTGTGGACAATGATTAAAGAGTTGAATTGCCGAATAGAAAACTCCTTTCTGGTACAGAGTAAGATGAGTTGTTGGCTTGTGAAGATTGAGTTTATTCCTTGTGTTGATGCCATGTATATTGGAGTTTGTTACGAAGTGCTCAAAATTATCCACTGCGTAAGTAATCAGTGCTAGGATGTATTCACAAGCTAATGGAAGTATGTTATGAGTTTTGAATAGCTCTTTGCATGACTTTTTTTAACATTTGCTATTATTCTAGGGGTACGCCGTAGCGTAGTGGTTGAGGCGCTGCGCTACAAACCGGAAGGTCGCGGTTTCGATTCCCGATGAGGTCGTTGAGATTTTTCAATTGGCCTAATCCTTCTGGTGGCACTATGGCCCTGGGGTCGACTCAGCCTCTAACAGAAATGAGTACCAGGAGCAATCCTGGGGGTAAAGGCGGCCGGTGCGTAAGGCTGACAACCTTACCACCATCATGTGCTGATGTCTAAAAATCTGGGAGCCTCAACCTCCTGGAACCCTCTGGGCCTTCATGGCCTGTAATAGGGAATACTTTACTTTACTTTACTTGCTATTATTCTAAGAGCTCTTTTTTGCAGTAAGAATATCTTTTTGCTTTCACATGAGCACATGCTATGTGTGGCTTTATTGTTATACTGATCTTCGTTATATAGAGGTTTCACTGTATAAAATTTATATATATTATTTTCAACGCTTTATACAGTTGATTTCTATTCACAATAGTGATAAAATATTTGGTATTAGCCTACATTGTAAATGGTGCGTGGAAGAGGTTGCTGCACGGTCTTGGTCTGAATTGATAATAATTTAAAAGTTAAACAAATGTGAATCCTGAGATAAGATTTCTGTCAAGAGTTATCATTGCAATGCACATGTGACTGCCATCGACCTTGGACGTGATTAGTTTCCTCGTATTATAACAATTTGTAACAAACTAACTTCGTAGTAATAATATCTCTACTAAGTTCCATGAGAAATCAAGTTAACTTATTCTTGTATTACCATCATGGAATAATATTTCAAATGGGAAGCATGCAGTAAAATTTTCTAACATGAATACAGTAGAACTCCAACTATCCTGATGACCAGAGCTTTTTGGCAAAGTCACAATGTAGGGGGGTCCTTCTCGCGATGTGTGCAGGTTTCCATGAACAGGTGATGTTTTTTGTTTCTCAGCGTGGCAGGTTGACGAACATGACGCTTCTTGTACATTGCTTATGAACAGTGATATTCAGTGAGGGAAGTAAGGCGGTATGCACCGGTATGGAATACCGGCACTGGTTTCAGTGATCAAATAGCATACCATCAATAAAATAAGTTCCTTTGTAAAATCGAGTAGGGCTCATTAGCTGATTGACTCATAATATAATTACTTTTCATGATCATCCATCCACTGGTAGACGATGCTTTCACCAGTAACCATCGCCAGTATAGAAGGCTGTGACCAGTAATTTGTGATGGCCTATGTTGGCATTTTAATGACAATACCGCTAGATCCGATGTTTGAAAAAATGTCTTGGTAACAAACTATTGTAACTTTTATATTGTTTAAATAGGTATTAAAACTTTTAAAATATAATCTATTGAAATAAAGATCTGTCAATCAACAGTACAATCATCTATAAATCAGGGTTGGTTACTTATGGAGGAAGTTAATTAAGAACACCGCCGACCATGTAAATCAATCTCTTACATGTCACATATTGTACCTAATAATAATAATAAAGGAGTGATCTTTTTTAAAATTGAGGTGTGATTGGGAAAATTTTGGGATAGCATACCGCCTCTAGTTTCTTGTCACTTCCTTCACTGGTGATATTAATTTAGTAGGGCATTTTAAATACTCCTGAAGTTCTAGTTTAGTGGCAGTTAGGTTAGGAACGGTGTTACTAATTAGTGACAGGTTCTGTTAGGTTATGAACAGTGATATTAATTTAGTAGGGCATTCTGAATTCTGCAGAAGGCGAGGTTTCTTGTATTGTTGAACCTGTTTCCCAAAATCAAACGTGTTCAGCTGGTGTGACGTCACACTTCTAACATCCAATCACGAGTTTCTTCATATAAAATATGGCGGAATTCAGGCTACTTTTTGCTAGATCACATTATAAAAGAAAGTCTAACGTTTAGAGCGGGCGAGTTTTACTAATAAATTTAGTAAATTTAGTAATAAAATGTCCACCTTATACCCTCAGTTATATAAAGAAACCCACAGTTTTGTCATAAGATTTATTGTTAAAATTAAAATGTTAAAAACAGTTCTTTGGCTTACTAAATGACTTAAAAGCATTAAAATATTAATTCTCAAATAAAATAAAATAAATTAAAATATTTTGAGAATAGTCAGAAATAAAATGTCTTAATAATTGTCATACAAATTCAAATGTTCATTGCAGTAGTGTCCTGTTGAATAAAACTGATGTTTGCAGTAGAGTCTTGCTGAATAAAAATAAAAATTGTTGATGAAAACAGGATGTTGAAGAAACTTCATGTATTGGAGTCTGATGCACACTGAATAATATTCTTGATGGATTTTCTTTACTATTGTTTTGTATGTAGATCATATATTAAAGTATTTGACAAAACTTAGGGCTCTCCTTAGTTTAACGGGATGTACTAAATCATTCATCGAGGCAACATCTCCTCTCCAGAGAACTATCTATAACAAAATACGTGTGATATTAAGTGTTTTATGAGGAGAAAGTTGGTTTTCAAAGTAGGCCTCCTACAATGCGATTTTACCCTTTTTTTGTGGGGGTATGCAAGGGTACACATACTCCTTAAGCAGGGGTGCCCACCCCCCAAACTTAATGACTCACCCCCCTTAAGTTCATTGCTCACTCCCCCACCAACCTGATTGGCTGTCGACAAGGGCGCCCATATGATATTTTCTAGGGGGGGCAATTTTTTTAATTAATTAATTTTTTTCTCTTTAACTTCTTGGGCCACTTTGTAACATTATATTAATAATATAATAAGTGCAACAATGACGTAACCATAAAATAATTGCGGGGAGGGTCGAAAGTGCCGGGGGGTCGGGGGTCAATCCCCAGAAAATTTTTAAATATTGAACTAATGAAAATCACATTTTATGCTATTTTAGCACAGAAAAACTAGTTAGGAAATTTGTTTACCATACTCTAAGACATGCCAATGCAAATAAGAAATCATTTGGCCTGCCTAAGTGGGGGGTTCACCTCCGGAAAATTTTTAAATACTGAACTAATGAAAATCACATTTTACACTATTTTAGCACTCAAAAACTAATTAGGAAATTTGTTTACCATACTCTAAGACATACCAATGTAAACAAGAAATTGTCACTTAAGTTGGGTGTCCACCCCCGGGAAATTTTTAAATATGGAACTAAAGAAAATCACATTTTGCGCTATTTAGCACTCAAAAACTAGTTAGCTTGGCAGTTTTTAATTTTAGCATATAAAACGGTAATTTTGCAACAATTTTCAACCCCCCCCCCCCAGATAATTCATAAAACGCTAATATTTTGCCCCCCCCCCAGAAATTTCAATGACGCAGTCTGCGTCTTAACCCCCCCCCCCCCCCCCCCGTGGGCACCCCTGCCTTAAAGATTTTTACAGTTTCATATTGGAGAAAATCAATAATTTCCACAATTTTGAAACAAAAGTGATTAATGAACTAATGAAAGTGATTATACGCATTGTTTGCATTAATGTACCTATTTTTAGTGTACATTCATTATCTATACCATGATTTTCTTTAGGCGGAACCTAACGTTAGCACTGCATTCGGGAAAACAAGCGTGTGCTACAGAACTGCTGCAATGGTAACCAAGACTATGGTGCCGATGTTACGGATTCAACATTAGAGTTTGTCACATCGCTTTCCTCCTGGCTTCAAATTGCATTTATTTGCTGCACATGTCATTCTCTCTGGCTATTCTGCAGTTGTTTTTCATGTGTTTAATTATATGTGTATCCTTATTCCGAGGTTGGTCACATACCTCTTGAAAATAGATATATAGCTACTTTTCATTTTAAATTTAGCTCTTCTTGTGAAAAGTTGTAAGGAACCCTGTGAGCGTATCATGGACTAATTGCAGCTTACAGGTAGAATTGATGTGTACAAACTGAATCCTCCTAAGAAGATTTAAATTCGTATAACTTTATGTATATTGTGATTCCACTTTCATTCTAAACATGTGGGTAGGTCTGGCAATGTTCCGTCAAGTCAAAAACAAGAGTACCCCCTTAAATCATTTTTAGAAGAAGAAAAAAAAGCACTGCTGATGGCCAATCATCAGACCGCTTTGAGGCCATATTCAAATGTACCTGATGTGAAGCAAGAAAGACACAATAATCAGGCTTAGATAATGGTGTCAACTCTTTCCAAATTTGAAAGAGGCTCAAGCCATTTATAGGTTAGAAAAGTGACACCTTCATTCTCATTTTCCCAGTGTTTCGGACACTTTCCAGAAAAACTAAACTACAATACGGTTTCTATTGTTTATGGAGAACGGAACAAGCTAAAAATCACCGATTTTGAACTTCTTTTATGCAAATAAACATAGTGAGTTACTGGTATGCATTAATTGAAACCATCCCAAAAATTGTAGGTGGCAATAACTTTCTCACTTCACCCTTACTGGATCTACCACTTAAATAGGCTAAAATAAAAATAACAAAATTCAGGAAACCCTCTGATGGATATGTTATCGTAACGTATGTGACAGAACCACAAATGTGCATTTTACTAGTTTTGAGAAAAATGCTATTGAAACTTTATAGCTTAAGTGAAATCATATAATTAATAGCTTAAGTGAAATCATATAATTAAAAAATAAGTGAATATTTGTACTGGAATATGTCATATCGGCAGTTAGAATATTATGTAGCCTATACGATAATGTTCATTTAAATGTGATTACAACCCTTTCCATGGCTTGATTTTGTCACATTCGTGATTTTGGCATTACATTAAGTTTAACAAATGCATTTTTATTTCCACAATCTCGTTCAACTGCTATTGTGGGCTGGTCAACTCTGCAGATCTGACATTCACCCTCGCATAGTATAGGCCTACATGCCTTCTAAATATGCCACCCTCCTGCTCTATTTAAATGGTCGTAAATTTTTTAAAAATAAAGGAAATTAAAAGCTGAAATACAGATTTTATAGCGCACTAAACAGATCTGCTAAAAATGCTACCAAGTACACCACCATTCTCCATTGTGAAATGCCACAGTGCAGAAAGAGCATATGTATCAAATTTCCTTCCTCTCATGCATTATTAACTCGGCAAGTATTTGAAGAATAATTTATTTTTCCTTCTGGTCACTGTTGTTTGCAATCTATACTTCTTGGTATCCTCTAGTAGCTACCCTTGGATGGAAATGTTATGTTAGTCATATCACCATGAAGTATGCAGCCCTTTTTCTAGATCACTTGACCAATGCGGAACTCACTGCCAGTCATTCTCGCCTTCCGACAGCCATTTTCTGTTCACAGACTGCCATTTATAGGTTACAAAAGTGACATCTTCATTCTCATTTTCATAGTAAGCATTTTCCAAGTATTCCTAGTATCCATTTTCCTAATTTTTCTAGAATCATGCAATTTCCCAAGTCAGCTGAGTACATAGTGTTGTCGTGGAGACTGCACATTGGCTTCATTACCATGCATTGTGAATTCTGTGCTTGGTGAGTTCAGTGTAACAAATATCATAGATTTTTGTTTTTATGTAGGTTTTAAGATAAACTAAATATGATATGATTTGAGGTTTTCCTGGCGAAGCATATGCAAGAAGGCTTCTCAGGTTGACAGCCAGGTTTGAAGATGTTTCCAAGGCAAATGCTGCCTCCATCCTCAGGGATACTGACTCATCTCACCAGTATCCGTGAGGATGGAGGCAGCGTTGCCTTTGAAACGTCGGAGGAAATCGATCTTCAAACATGGCTGTCAACCCGAGAAGCCTTATTTCAAGCTAAATATTGTTGTCAGTAATCTGTAAAAATCCTATCCACTGATGCCTTATTCAATGCTGCAGACCTTGTATTGGTTGCAAAAAATTGATGCTGATAATAGAAATAATATATAACTTAAGGTGATGATGATTAAAGCTGCTCTCATGTAGAATGAGTGTGCAACTTTTACAAAAATCTGTACAAAGTCATGTTATTTAATATTCTGTAATAATCCCTTCAATATGACAGTCTCCTAAGAAGTGAGAAAGTTATGAAAGTATGTACATAGGTCAGCTACAAGACAGGAGAACACATCTTGTGTCGGAGGCAGGGTCGAACTCCAAGGGTTATCACGATGACATACATGAGATGGAGACCTGGGTTATCTCAAACAATAACAGTGCTTTACTAACACAATCTTTGTCTTGGATTTACAATGCTGTTCTGTTCAGGTTAATCTCTGTTTGCCTCTGCACACTTTTACAGAATGTAGCTTAATTACTAACAAATCTCCTCTGCAACTATGATGTGTTTCCCCACAAGAAATGTTAAGACATAGGCCTGCAATTGGAAGGTCACAATGTATAATGTTTAACCAGAATCTTCGGTGGCATTTACATATTGAGAAAGAAATTAAATAAACAATTATATTTTTGTATTCATTCACTCCCGTTTAAACTATGGTGTTATTCTGTGGGGTTCGAGTGCCAAAATAAAAATACTTTGATTATTTAGACTTTTAAAAAAAAAAGACTTGTACCGTAATTATAGAGAAAATACCACAGACAAAATCCTGCAGAACTATATAAAAAATTGAAAATACGAGGGTGGATCAAAAAGTTTCGCACAATATTTTTTTTACAAAAAGTTGAATAGGTACAATTACAAACAAATACACACGTGTCTATATAGTTGCCAAGTTTCTCAACACATTTCTCCCATCATGATACCAGTTTCAAAGTACCCTGTTCATACAAGTCCTTTCGGTTGGAGTATAGCCATCTGCGGACTGCCGTTTTCACTTCTGCATACATTAAAACATTGGTAATGTTCGTGACAAACGCTGTAACAATCATGCTGATGGTGTCAAACTTCTTCACGACAATGCTCGCCCCAATGTTGCTGCTGTTGTGAGAAAATCAAATTTGATTAGGAGGTGCTACCGTCGGACTATCATTTGTTTGGTCCCATAAAGAAATTCCTGGTATGTAAATGCTTTGTGTCAGATGCAGAAGTGAAAACAGAGTCCACAACTACTCCAACTGAACGGACTTTTATGAACAGGGTATTTAGAAACTGGTATCATGATGAGATAAATGTGTTGAGAAATTTGGCGACTATATGAGGAGCATCGTTTCAAAACGTATTAAGTGCACTAAAATAAAGTTGTACATAAAGTTGTACGCTTTGAACCAGTCATTCCCGTCCACATAATACAATTTGATCCGATACGTCAACTTTGACAGTGAATTAACACGGGATAGAACATGAAATGTTCCATTCTGAATTGATAGTGTTAAAGAGCGCTTAAGAAATAGGGCAAAATCGTATCAAACTGTATTTTGACCAAGAGTATAGACAAAGGATGTTCCTTCATATGTGCATTTGTTTGTAATTGTACCTATTAAACTTAAAAAAAAAAAAAATTATTGTGATTTACTTTTTGTTCCACCCTCCTACTAACACTGTCCTGCTTATATATCTATGAAAATATTACATTAGTAATAATAGGTTATAAAGAGGATAAAAATCAAAACGTGCATCATTACCGTAATATGCGAAACATAATAAAAACTATTTAAAAAAATTGTTAGTAAATAGAAATTCTTGCAAAGGACCTATACGATCACTTACCTGATACACTGAAAAGAATAATAAATAATAAATTTCAACATATCAGGTAATTCACAACCCAGGTCCAACTCTTTCCACCGGTTATGGATATAAAATTGATTAAAACAGTTATTAAAACTTATATACAGTGGATAAAATTTTACCTTTAAAACAGTCACTACGTTTCAGCCTAACCTCCAGGCCTTCCTCAGGTGAACTAAAGTTTACTCGCATGCTGGTACGTTGTCCATGCTAGAAATCCCGAGAGAATGGATCGAAGTACACCACAGGGATACCACCTTTATGTTACGCGCCGAGGGTATGGAGGATGATTGTGAACAGAGTGGTTTTCCGAACGTGCACGGGAGCACGGCAGAGACCCCTTCTAGCATGGACAACGTACCAGCATGCGAGTAAACTTTAGTTCACCTGAGGAAGGCCTGGAGGTCAGGCTGAAACGTAGTGACCGTTTTAAAGGTAAAATTTTATCCACTGTATATAAGTTTTAATAACTGTTTTAATCAATTTTAAATAATAAATTGAAGCTAAGAAGAATAAAACGCCTTTTACACAATGGATTAATTTTTAAAAAGTATAAAATACAGAGAGGTCTGAATTATGATGTACTAGCAAGTGCCCATGGCTTTCCCATGATAATTAATTAAAAAATTAAGAGCAAAGTAATTAAAATATATTTAAAATGAATAATAATTACCGGTGTAATGAAACATCTAAAAACCCAGCTCTGAATGCATTTCACAATTAGATGGAGAAAGCGATCTCAGATTTGAGTTTCCTGGCCCAGAAAACCCCTTCATAGTGAGTTCCGTCCAAATGGATCAATGTATGTTGAAAATTTCAGAGGTCTGCATGCCTTGACATTATAAACAAACAAATAGACCTGGGGGTGAGCTCACAGATTTCTTTTTTAGTAAAATTTAGCTGGCCATGGGTCAATCTTTTTTAATTATTTATCTTGTTTCAGATCTCTGGGTGCAGTAGATTTCACTGGGCATCACACACAGACAGACTGACAGAAAGACTATTATAGTTATTCGATTTATTAATTTTTAATAGGCTCTAAGTTGATAACCTAGAAATTAAGTACGTATATATCAATGCTTATACTTGAAGAAGCCTTGTAAACTTTTTACATTTGGCTAATAAATCTAAATCTAAAACCTGAGAGTAGTCAGTTGGGTGAATGCACCACCATGAGTCGCATGTAAGAGTTTTGTTCACACTCAGATATTTTGAGACACATTTAACTGTAACTTGTCTATGGTTCAACCAACAAGTTTCAATAACATGAAATACAATGCCTTTTGTACTTAAAATATCCCCATATCTATAAAATAACATAACAGTCAACAAATACTGCATAAACAAACACTTTCATAATGTCTTTCAATTTTTGATAAGCATGGTTTGTTAAACTTGTGACATAATTTATGGCAATAATGATGAATGCAATACTTGTTTACCACATCTAAATATATCAGTAACTTCTTGTGAAATGAAAAACAATACAGAGGTGTCCTTTTAAATATTTCCAGAAATTTAAATTCTGCTCGGTGCATTACAGTTCAATAAACTTAAGTCATGTTTGGTCCTGATTTCCCCCGTGCAACGTATACGTAGTCAAATTGAAATAAAGAGCAGCCATTTCATAATTACGGGAGGGACATTCTAGCATATTATGACAAGTATTTTTGTTCTTTACATATCATAAACAATGAACTAGAACTCTTCTGCTCATTCTGTGAAATTTACTATGCCTTCTCCTCCATACTACATGCAAAGCATTATTTAAAATTTATTTTTCAAAATCTATCACAGTTGGGACAAAATTTGGACAATGATTTTAATGGTACACAAAAACAGTCATTTGCTGTTCTGCTATTAATGTTAGAGACTTAGTGTTATTATATTAATAATGAAGGTATGAGGGATTAAATAAAAATTATAAACTGTTTCCAGATTGACTGAACATTTATTTAACTCTTGTAATAATAATTTAACAAAACTGTCACCATTACGGGTGGGACAAAATGTCACTTTTTGCTATTTTACATAGTAATTAACCACACATGCTTTCTGAAGTTAAATTCTTATGCCAAATTGAACCTTAAGACATATATTATCTCAAATCAAAAAAGACATAGCTGATTACTCTTGACTACTTAGTTTTAACAAATGTTAAAATCATGCTATAAATGTTTAAAAAAATCAAGTGCAATGTAATAAATACGTAATTGACAAATTTTACACATGAAACAACTTCAAATACATATTCTTAATATTCAATGAGTTTGAGGTTTTAAACTTTTATTTGACTACTCGATTACACTGCTTTTATAACATCTCTCTTTGATGGAAAAATTCCCATATATTATGAAAATGCTGAGAGGAAGGCCCAGAGGTTCGGGTCGAAACGTGGTGAGGGTTTTTAAAATACATGTGATCCACTGAAAGTAATTTTATTCTGATTTGACTACATATGCATTACAATTCGTATTTCTCTAATGTAGATGAGAATTGATTTTAGGCACAGTGATGATTTGAGATGTGCTTGTGGCATTTAAAGATATGATACTTACTTATTCGGTCCTCTTCTACCTTGCGGTGTTGAGGTTTACCAGAGGGTCCTCTAGCGAGTTCTGTCTCGGGCCAATCCCTTCACGCTCCTCCACTCTCCGTCCCTGGCTTCCACAGCTGCGTTTACATTTTCTTCCCATGTTCTTCTGGGTTTCCCACATGGTCTTACTCCTTGCATTCTGGCAATCAAAAACTTGTTTAGCCATTCTGGTATCATCGGCAATCAAAAACTTGTTTAGCCATTCTGGTATCATCCATTTTTTGGACGTGCCCAAACCATCGTAACTGGCTCTGTTCAATTTTTTTCGAGCACATCAAGATTAGTTCTAATTGTCTGGTTCCTGATTCTGTCCCTTCTTGTTTTCCCCTTTATTTTACGGAGAAATCGCATTTCTGATGCCTGAATTATACTCTGATAGTTGCTGGTCAATGCCCAGGTCTCACAGCCACACAAGCAGGGTAGGGAGATATATCACTTTGTATATATGAAGTTTCGTGGATTTAGTCACAGATGGATTATTAAGAAAATTTATCTTCAGTGCCTTGAAAATCTGCCCTGAAGCTTGAGATTGAGCTGCAATTTCTCCGTCTATTCTACCATCTTGCTGCACTACAGCTCCAATGTATTTAAAGACTGTAATCTGTTCCAGAGTTGTACCAGCATTTAGTGCGATCTGATGTGGGTTAGGCTGCCGTGACGTCATCAAGGTCCATGGCCGGTATTCATAGTCGCAATAAGTCGTACTTATATCCAAGTCGAACTTTAATCTCGTCTTAAGTTGAGTTTCTGACACAAACAAGTCGGACTTATGACGTATTTACTTTATAAAGTCAGACTTGACAAAGTCGAGCTTATTGGTATTCATAGTCACTAAATTATGACTTATTTGTCGAAATAAGTCGTACTTTATCAAGTCAAGGGTCCCCCTGACTTATTTCAGTTTAAGCCAGTACCATGGATAGTAATTTTTAGGATCTTGGCGAGTATTAGAAGAAACTCACACCACAAAGCGTTATTTGCGAAACATGATGAATCTATTCAAATTCTACAGTGACAATGAATTTTAAAAAAGATTTCGTTTCAAGCAGACACAATTTTGGAAATATCAATCGCCTATTTGTGTCACTGCCTTCTAAACTGTATTAATCGTGTAATTCTCGAGACTGCGGTGATTTGTGTATCTCCTACGAGGGATTTGTATGTTGTGTATAAAATAATTCCACCTATTCCCTCGTATTAAATGTTTTTGTTAAAATATCAGCTCATAGCTTTGTCAAATCTAAAATTTATGTTTGTCAATATTATAAAACATAATTAAAAATTATATCTGTCAATTTTATAAGATAATTTTCGTATATTGGACAGTATATTTCGGCTATTCAGCCATCTTCAGGTCCTTTTCTTTCACCAGGTGATCTTACTCTGTTGGTTAATCCATTACAAAAGGTGGAATTATTTTATACACGACATCAATCACCTATCTTTCATCAGCATTTCTCTCTGCTGGTATTTCATATCGGCCCAAAGCTTCCTAAGCTGTTTTGAATCTCTCTAAAACAATAATTAATATCGAAATAAATACATAAGCGTACCGGTATTAATTCTGAACGATCTCCAAGCTAATATATACGCAGAATATTCTAAAAAAAACTATTAATTAGTTTACTTACACGCTGCATAATATGACTGGATGAACTGAATTCTTTGTTTACAATGCACAGTGCCATCTGTATGTTTATACTACAATAGCGAAATACGTAACCAGATGGCTTTGCATTACACGAAATCTGAAAAAATCTTGAATGCGATTGGCTAATTCAATTGTTACGGCAATGAACGTGCGATTTTTCATATTATCATGTTCGACCTTAATATGTAGAATAAGTAGAGCTTTATGAAGTCAGACTTAATAAAGTACGACTTTAAAGAAGACTATGAATACGAAAAACACATAAGTCGACTTGTCAAATAAGTTCAGCTTTATAAAGTCGGTTCTTAAGTCGCCGACTATGAATACCGGCCTAAGTCTTTCTAGCATTGATTTTCATGCCCCTCTTTCCCAACTCTCCTTCCCATATTAACAAGTTCTTTTGTAAATTTCTTTCCAAGTCCCATCAGTAATATGTCATCAGCAAAGGTGCATTGGATAAAGATATGATACGAAGTATTAATGTGCCAGATTCTGGTTAATTTCTCAAGGAAAAGAAGATGGGGAAAAAAGTATGGCCTATCTTGTTTTTTTCCATTATCTGATACACTGATTATCTGATTTTCCATTATCTGATCAGTTCAGCAGTTACTCTCAAGCGAGACGGACGTGTTTGTCGTGTGCTCTACTCAAAGAAAGAAAAAATGGGAAGAAACAAGCAACCTAACTCCACTGACAAGGTGAATGACTCCAATGATATACTGACAACTCTAAGAAAAATGTTTGATGATTTCAAGAGTGATATAAATACCCAGATGGATGAGATGAAAAAATGCATTGAATTCATATCAGAGAAGTTCAATTCTTTCAAAATAGAACTCAGCGAGATGAAAGAAGAAATAAGAAAGCAGAAATGTGAAAATACAAATCTAAAAAAATAAAATGAAAAGTTATCTGTGAGAATAAACGACTTAGAACAGTATTCCCGGCGAGATAATCTGATTGTACATGGTGTACCAGAAAGTAAGTCTGATTCTGTGAATGACATAATTGATCGTATTTCTACACTCATAGATGCGAAGGACTGCATGCGAGATATTAGTGTAGCACATAGGTTGCCAACAAAAGAGGGGAAAAGAAAACCTATTGTAATAAAATTTTGTAAGAGAACCAGCAGAGACACCTGGCTGTCAAAGTTCAAAGAAGAAGCCAAACAAGATGAAGAAGGACCTGGCATCTCTTCCAGCAAACTCTCTTTAGAATGCTCCCCCCCCCTAGCAGGATTACGGCAGGTGAGCACCTTACAGCGGCAACAATGGACATGCTAAATAAAACAAGAGATACCGCCAAGGAACTGAACTATAAATTTGTGTGGATCAAGGACGGAAAAATTCTAGTAAGGAAAAATGAACAGTCTAACTTCAAAAGAATCTACAAGTGTGAGGACCTTGATAAGCTCTAAGTAACATGTGTTGTAAGATTTAAACCGAGAAAAAATTTGTATATGGAGCTAAACAATATTCTACACATCTACGGATCACTGAATAACGGTTTAAATGAAGATTTGGAAATATTTTTAGTCAACAATAAGAATATAAATAATCACGTGATTACTGGGGATATTAATGTATACATTATAGAAAACCATTTGAAATTTTTAAATGCTGTTACTAGGCCTGCTTCAGACTCATGTCTTGATCACATATTTTTACCATGTATCCTATTAGAAAGCTGTTATTGTACAGATTTTATTGTTTCGCTTAAATCTGTGATTAATTCCTCCAACAATGGGTGACAACTTCATAAACCAATTAAGCAATAATTATAATTTTAAAAATGTAAAAACTGCTGTCTTTGAGGACCTCGACTACTGTAATAATTTCATCCGATCCAAGCAGCATGACTTTAAATTAATTCATTTAAATATACGCAGCTTAAATAAACACTACCTGGAACTCTGTACATTACTGCAAAGTTTCTCATTGGATTTTGATATCATTATTTTAACAGAGTCCTGGTTGAATCATGACACTGGATACGAATTACCTGGATATAAAAAAATTACAAAAATTAATAAATATAGTAAATGCGATGGATTAGTTGTTTATGTAAAAAATTATTTAAATGTGACAGTAGAAGAAAAAATGGTCATCGACGAATGCAATTCAATTCATCTCAAAATTAATTATGAAAATAATCTACTTATGTTAACAGCAATATACAGATCTCCAAATTGTTGCAAAAATACCTTTCTCGATAGCCTAGAACAATTCTTACGCAATATTAAAGAATGTAAGAAACATGTCATTGTTGGAGACATTAATTTACAGATCCTAGAAGAAAATATCGACTTGTTTGGAAGTAGGTATACAAATATTTTACATGAATATGGTTTCGAAAAGTACTTAAATTCCATTACTAGACCTGCATCTAATTCTTGTCTAGATCACATATTTTACAAAGATGAATGTAATGGTAGTTTTCAACCTGGAATTTATAAAAGCTCAATTACTGATCATTATGCAATTTTCGCCTTGTTCCTAATTAATTATTCACCTACCGGTATAAATGTAAGTTCTTCCAAACAAAATTGTGAATCTGATATATATACACAAAAGCATGTAAATTATAACAAATTAATCTATGAATTAGAAAAAGAAACATGGGTAAAGGTATTGGACTGTAATATTGCTAACAATAGTTTTCGAATATTCTATGATTTACTGCAAAATTATCTAAACAAATGCTCTTATACTGACAATAAAAAAGTTCCTTGCAAACTAAAGAAAATCAAGCCATGGATCACGAGAGGAATAATTTTGTCTATTCGGACAAGGGACAAATTGGCAAATAATATTAGGAGAAACCCTACAAACGAAAATCTAATATTATACTACAAGAGATATAGAAATATATTAACAAAAGCTATACGAGCCATGAAAGTTAATTATTACAAAAATAAATTTGAAATACATAAAAATAACGCTAGAAAATTCTGGTCCACTGTCAATGAAGCTACTGATACTAATTCAAATAATAAAATTCCAATCTTAGAAATTATAAATGAAAAAGGACAAAAAATTAAGCGAAGTGACCAAATTGCAAATGAATTTAACTCCTTTTTTTCGAAAATAGGAAAAAGAATCACTTCAAATATTAAGTTAGCACCAAACAGTATCCCTGAATATAAAAAATGTATACCACAACCTGCTCAGCTTTCGTCAATGTTTCTTCTCCCTGTAACCCAAGATGAAATCAATAAAATGATAATCTCACTAAAAAATAACGTTGCCCCTGGTACGGACGGAATAACAAACAACACCTTGAAAACAATTTCTAAATACATATCGAAGCCCCTCGAACATATTTTTAATCTTTGCTTATCACAAGGAACTTTCCCAGATGATCTTAAAAAAGCTGTGGTAGTACCTATATACAAATCCGGAGAAAAGCATAGTTTAAATAACTATAGACCTATATCCTTACTCCCTAGCCTATCTAAACTGTTAGAAAAATGTATAAAAAATAGACTGGTGGACTTCTTAAATAAAAATAATATATTAAATTCAAATCAATTTGGTTTTCGAAATAACTTGAGCACAGATGATGCCATAATTAATGTTACAGGAAAAGTTATCGAAGAATTAGATGCGGGAAATAAAAGTCTAGGTATTTTTTTGGATTTGCAAAAGGCTTTTGACACTGTAAACCACAAGATACTTATAGAAAAATTAGAGCAAATTGGAGTAAGAGGTACTGCACTAAATTTATTTCGGTCTTATTTACATAATAGAACGCAAATTACCAAAATTAAGGATCAGTTTAGTGATATCAGAGAAGTGGATACTGGTGTGCCACAAGGAACAATTTTGGGTCCAATTCTTTTCATTATTTACATAAATGAGTTGCTGCATTTGGACTTAAATAATTTCCATGGCTGTCTTTACTCTTATGCCGATGATACCGTATTGCTATTTTCCGCTCCAACTTGGCAGGATACTTACAAATGGGCTAATAAGGGATTAAGAGTAGTTAAAAGTTGGCTTGACTGCAATAGGTTAGTATTAAATATAGATAAAACAAACTGTGTTCCATTCTCATTAACAACTGCTGGTACTCCACAATTAAAAATGGATCAAAACTTGTGCGTAAGACTACATGATATCAACTGTGAATCTGACTCATGTACCTGCCAGGTTGTGAAGGAGACAAATCAGGTCAAATACCTTGGTATTATTATAGATCGTCATCTGAAATTCGACAAACACATCACATATTTATGTACCAGATTAAGAAAAACATTATACAAATTTGTCTGTCTAAAACAATATTTACCGACTGAAGTCTTAAGGACAGTCTACTTAGCTCTAATACAATCTGTCCTCCAATATGGTATCATTGGCTGGGGAGGAAGTGACACATCTGTATTGACTCCTTTGATTCTAATACAGAAGAGAATTATAAAAATTTGTTTAAAAAAGCCTATAGAATATCCAACAGAATTGATATTTCCTGAATTGAATGTGATGACTGTAGAACAAATTTATAAGCTCACACTTTTAAAATACTTTCACAAATACCGCAACGTACATGTATCGGATCCTCATAATTACAATACTAGAAGAAATAAAACATTGCCTTTAATAGAACCAAAATACTTCACCTCTTCTGGCTCTAAACATAGCATTTATTATGGTCCAAGACTCTATAACTCTATAATTAGGTCACATCCAGAAATGGTACATATGAACAACAAAAAATTCAATAAGTTTATCAAAAATCTTATTTCATAGTTCAAAAGTTACTTCACTCTGTACTTAGTAGACAATTAAGGAACTATTTTATTTGTAATAACTCAGGGTTTCAATTTTTGTTCTTACTACTTTTCCTTTTTTCTTTTTACTATTCTGTTCTTTCGTTTTTATTATTACTTTTTAGGCATTGATTTAATATTATATTTTCTTTATATATTTGTAATTTGTATTTTGTAACGTAAATGGCTGAACTGTGCCCGAGCACGAGCGCTTGCTCATTCGGGTGGTCTTGTTTTGTTTTGTATATTTGTATAAATTTGTATAAATAAATAAATAAATAAATAAATAAACTTGATGGAAAAGCTCAGTTTTCCTAAATCTGGGTGAAAAGGTTGTCTCTGCTAATAGTTATCACCAGGGCCCGGATTCTGATGACATGTCATCTTTTTATTGATGCTGCATAGACATTGCCAACTTGTAGATAAATCCTAATCATGGCCTCTAGATTACAGAAATGCATTTTTATTAGGTCATTTTGTCATTTTATGCAATTTTATATTTTTAGGGCATTTATTTCAATTTTGTCATTTCCGTGTCATTTCCTTCCTTATTTTATCATTTTCATGCATTTACATTGAGTGTATTCTTATATTTAAATAAATTAAACTTACTAGGTTAGTATAATGCAACATTTTTGTAGGATCTACTTTAAAAACAATTTTCTTCCTTTTGTTCTCAAATGCTCCAATCAAGAACAGAAAACAAATTATTTTGACCTACAACATGCTTTCTACAATTACAGTTTTTACAATTATGTACAAATTAGTCTCTAACTTGTGTGAACAATAATACCGTATTTTTTTAAATTAAATTTCAGTTTTTAGGTAATTTTTTATAATTATTAAGTCATTTTCTTTAAAATTTAGGGTCATTTTATAGGTAATTTTTCAAACAATTTTAGGTCATCAGAATCTGGGCCCTGGTTATCACTTTCTGTTCAATGCACTATCAGCATGAGATATTATGTTCACACCAACAGCTTTTATGATAATCATAAGTTAAAACCATTATTTTATAGTTTGCTAGTCCTTTAAACAGTAAAGTCATTTGCAACGACTTCTACAATAATAGAGAAACACTAAAGTAAATAGCATTTTAATGATACTAAATGTAGTACCAAAGTTTAGTGGTCTTTACAAATTCAAAATGCTGGTATGGTACCATCTTACACAGTGGCGCCAATGTTTGAAAAAACGTGGGCTCAAAAACTTTCTTTTTAAATTTTGGGTTTTAGGTAATTAAAACAGATAAAATAAAACCACACTTGGACCCACTATTATGTGCCATGGCGTTTACAAATATGTGTTTCTCGTGACTGGAGTTTTCCCAATAAATTCATTACAAGCATAATCATTTTCTTCTTATTTTCTTAGACCTGTCGGCTGTTGTCTCCAATCACACCAACGTTTTCATGGACGACCCGAGCTCCTCCTTGCCTCTGGTTTATAAATTTCCCCTTGCTGATTTAACCGATGTTTCTTAATACCAGAATTAAATTATTCGGTGGGCTTGAGAAGGTTATTTATTCATATACAAGATACATTACAATACCAGAATTAAAAGTTATTTATTCATAAGATAATATGTAACTGTGAATCATTGAGCCATTTATAATACAGTAAAAGAGTGCAAGCAACTATTTCTTAAACCAGTAACAAAGTTTTTATTTGTTTTTAAAAACAATTAACCAATACTCCATACTCAGTTATGAGTTACTTGTGTTTGCAAGTCTATACTGTTCTATGGTGAACACCACGTAGCAAAACATCTAATGCCTGTCTGTTCAAGTCTATTCATTTTACACTAGCAATCACTGCATGTCAACACTGTGATCTTCATAACCAAAAGCTGCAGCTTAACTGTGGGGTGAACATGTTTTATTACTTAAAAGAGAAAGTTAGCGAATGCTGCCCCTCAAACTGGTCATCGAATGCTGCCCTTCAAACTGGTCATCGAGTGAACAGGGAACACTACCAATACGACACAATACAGCTCAGTTAGAAATAAAACTCTTATAAACGAATTTTTGAATGATGTTACAGTACTTGGAAATAAAGGTGCAAAAAGGGAAATGTGATAACATAAATCGAATCTTTGATCACAATAAGCAGCTTTTTATCAATGTATCAGTATTAATCCGTATGGGACTTCAAAAAAATGATAACACTACCGGTACCCGATTGATAACATTATCCACGATTACATTAAGCGGCATTCACTCTATCTCTTATTTCATATTCCCCTTCATATGAGATCAATGCTTCCTTTGATCAATGCCTTGCTGTTTCAGCAGGATATTGTATTATAAGCACACTGTCTGAAACACTCGTTTCTGCTTCCAGGATGCACTATCAAGACACGCTTCGTTGTGACGTTCATGCTGTTCCTCGGGATGGCAAACGCCTATGTCATGCGCACCAACATGTCGGTTGCCATCGTAGCCATGGTCAACCACACAGCTCTGCCCAAAGACGAGTCTGTGGTCGATGACGAGTGTGGTTTTGTCAATGAATCCTTGACCAACAGCAGCTCATCTGAAACTGTAAGCAATGCATGACATAATTATTTAAATTAGCTAATGTAGTTTTTATAAATTATTTTATTTAGGACCTTTGTTCATGAAGTCCTTTTACAAAACCAATTCAAGCCGTGCCTCCGTGTGTTAGATGTAATACAGTGTATGAAAGAAAGCATTGTGCTTAATGGAGAATATAAAACAAAAAGATAAATTCCTTAAATTAAACTCATTGTATTCTTCCCATTCAGTATTACTACTGAAGGTATTTTTCCTTGTATTTCTCTAAGAATTTCATCCGTGTAAAGATCTTGCACGAAATCTATGCCGATGACGACCGTTACTTGCTAGAGAGAGACATGCTATTGTGCGAGAGAGAGAGAGGTAGCTTGGCCTTCACAAATAGAAAGGAAGGTACTGTTGTGCGAGAGAGATAGGTAGCAGGCCAATCGACGCTACAGTCCCCATGAAACTATAATGCAATGACGTAGGCAATTGGCACAGATTTCGTGTGGGATCTTTATATATATATAGTATATATATATTAAAACTTTGCAGTGACAAAATGCATTTCATTAATTTAATTTTCATTTCATTCGAAAATCATCCATTTCCTAATCTAATCCTTACTTTAGTTTCTTTATACATATTTTCTAGTACTTTCATTAAATGTCTATCCTTTCTTTTCTAATATTTCCCAAAGAATGTTCCTCTCTACTCTATCAAATGCCTTCTCTAAATCTATAAAGACTATGTGTGTAGATTAAATTCTGTTCTCTTTTCTATTTCGTGATTTACTAAAAATATATGATCTATGCAACTACACCCATTCCTAAAACCAGTATTGATTCC
Organism: Ectobius pallidus; assembly: GCA_964059195.1. NCBI lineage: Eukaryota > Metazoa > Arthropoda > Insecta > Blattodea > Ectobiidae > Ectobius > Ectobius pallidus. The sequence goes on from CAXKWD010000001.1 coordinate 10,136,349, forward strand.
TAGTTATTCTTTCTTTCTAAAATTATCTTAGTGTATATTGTATAAGCAGTATTCGAGATACTGATTCCTCTCTAGTTCGAGCATTTATTCGTTTGCCTTTCTTAAAAATCAGGATTACATTAGCTTCATACCATGATTTTGGAATCTGTTTGCTTTTCCAACACTTATTAATATATTTCAATAATCTAAATTCTTTTAGCTGTATGTATGGGTGTCCATTCTTCATTACATTAACAAAGTTTTTAAGATCCCTAAAGTTAAAGCGCGTGCATAATACATGCATTTGCTTTGTGTGTGATATTCGACTAGCTGAGCACGTCACATCTTCTCTCTAAGATTATCTTGGCTCCGTATCTGTGAAAGACGATCTATGCACTCCCTTTCTCTTCTTTTTAAAATCCACCAATCCTCAACTCCCCATTACCTGTCTAATCATGTCCAATATTTATCCTCAAATCACTCACTAAATACCAGATCACAACGTGATGTTCTGCTTTCAATACCTATCCATAAAACATCCATATATTCCTGGTCTTTAACTGTAAGTTCTGCATGTTCCTGGAATCTTCTTCCCTCCAACATCAGGGACTGTTCTATGCTTTCAACTAGGCTAAACAAATGTCTATTCAAAAGATGCTAATTTTTTAGGTATAAAACATTTGCCTTTATTGTTTCTTGTATAGTGTATGTCTAAGTTAGGTTACTTCTTTTTCACATTTTGCTAAAATAGTTTAATTTTAGGTAACATAGACTCAATTAACTACTGTATATGTACAGTACATATCTAGTATATTCTTGCTAATTATAGAATTGTGTTAGTGTATTTGTTTGTTCTTTTTTTTCTGTCTGATTGAGTTTAAGAGAAGGCCAGATTAAATAAAGAGTTGTTGTTGTTGTTATTATTATTATTATTATTATCATTATTAAATCGGACATAAATTAGACATAATTAGGAATAACTTAAGTTATGTTGAAGACAAAGAAACAAGACTAGATTTTTCAAATGCATAATTTTAACCTTCTTACCTTGTTTGAAGATCACAGGGGAAAAACAACAAATATCACAAAAAACAAAAGTCGAGAAAAATAAATTAAAATGTTTTGCACTGACACAATCTTATTTAAATCTTAAAAATAACAATAAAGATTTAAAAAGAAACGAGTCTTATGTGGATTGTTAAAATAAACCACCTCTTTTCTAATGATGAATTCTTTTTTCCACAAACAATTTTTCTCCCTGAATTAAAATTTAAAATTTATCTGAGTGGGATGCTCCGTGTTTTTGTCCAGTCCTATCACACCAATTGAAAGATAACCTACCAGATTGTGGTGCAGTACTGTCACATTCACTAGATTTTTGCCACAGAGGAAACTTTTGACCCCAAAATTAAGAAAATATTTCCAAAAATGTTCAATAACAATCTCTAGAAAATTTATTGTTTTTAACATATAATGCTGAAGATAACAAGCAACTGTAAAGCAGATTAGATACTAACGATATTTTAAACATCCAGGGCTGAAGGCCAGAAATTATGAACAGAGTAACAGGGGCGGTCTTTCCATCATTATACTGCGTAACCAAAACACAGGTTAGTTGTTAAATGTTCACTTGACAAGCAAACTTAGATTTACCTTTGGTAATCCGGACGGCCGTTTCGCACTATTTTAGTGCATCATCAGCGGTTTTCGAACTGCTACTGGTGGGTGCCTGTGTTGTACACCTAGGTGGTGTGGGTGTTGCGTTGGTCTTGAGGTGGGAGTGGGAGTATTTGGCGGTGTTTGAATGTCAGGTATCGTGTCAAAAAGTGTGTGTGATTTGAAGTGTAGTTGGTCATTCAGTATAGATGTGGGGTGATTTTTTGTGTGTTTATATATTTCTAGTTGTTCTATTGTGTTTAGTTTGCGACTTTTGTGGAGTGTGTGGAGAATTTCCATGTTCGTGTCTATGTTAGTGTAATTGTGGTTTGTGTCAAGTAGGTGTTCTGCATAATTTGATTTTCTGTTGTGGGGGTGTTTGAGTGCTTTTATGTGTTCTTGGAATCTTGTTCTAAAGGATCTGCCAGTTTGGCCTATATAGAAGTTGGGACAATTATTGCATTTCAGTTTGTATACTCCAGTTTTGTTGTAGGTGTCCATTTGTGTGCTTTTCCTTGTTAGGTGTTTCTTTAGCGTGTTGTTCGTTTTGTAGGCTATGTTGTACTTGAGTTTTTTGAAGGTTGATGCTGTTTTGTGAGTTTTCTTACCGTAGTATGTTAGTGTGATGAACTTCGTTTTTGGTTCTTGGGTTTGTGTGTGTTCTTTTAGCTTGTGTTTAGTGTTTCTTAGTATTCTATCTACTGTGCTGGGGTTGTAACCATTTTCTTGGGCTATGTATTTGATGGTGTTTAGTTCATTTTTGAAATCTTCCATCTCCATTGGTATATTGAGTAGGCGGTGAACCATGAAGTGGTAAGCTGCGTGTTTGTGTTGGGCAGGGTAGTTGGATGAGTTATGTATAGTTGTTACTGTGGTTGTGGGTTTCCTGTAAATTTTGAATTTGTGAATGTCAAACATTTCCTCCTCTATGCATTCCGCAGGCAGCCGAGGAATTTTTACCACTGGAATTTCCCTTTTCAGTCTCCTCATTACATCCAGCCATTCGTCCCCTATATCACCATCATACCTATTTAATCACACCCCCTGGTTGCCGATTATGCACCATGCCTCATATACCTTTCTTTTTACGTAATCATCCTTGATTCTTACAATGTTTACTTCACCGATACCATGCTTGTTTTCCGTCATATGGTGACTGAGTCCGGTAGAGCATTTCCCACTATTTACATCCCTTTCATGCTCGCGTATTCTGACATTCCAAAGGACTGGAAAGAAAGATATTTTTGATACAATGATTTTATCGATGGTTACCGTGATGAAACTCAATCTTCATGATCAGTACTGTGTGAGAAGTCACCTGAGGAAGACTCAAGGGCAGAGTTGAAACGTTGTGTTTTAATTTTTTAACCTTTATCCACTGATTTGTAATAATTTTAAACACATCTTTTTATTGGATTTGACTCAGTGGAAATTTGGGACCAATATGGATGTTTTGTTTCCTTTTATCTTCATTGGTTATCTTGTATTCTGTATCCCACATAATTAGAGGCAAGACTGGAGATGAACGAGGTGTGTGAACTGTTTGCAGAGTAACTCGGAGCGAGGCGAGTACGTGTGGGATGCCAAGACACAGGGCTACGTCCTCAGCAGCTTCTTCTATGGCTACGTCATCACGCAGATCCCATTTGGCATCCTAGCTAAGAAGTACGGATCCAAGTACTTCCTAGGAATTGGGATGCTTGTGAACTCCCTGTTTGGTCTGCTTGTGCCTATTGGAGCCAATGGTGGCCTCGGATGGCTCCTTTTTGTCCGATTCATTCAAGGACTTGGAGAGGTGAGTTAGCTTATTCTCTTTACACAGTACAGTGTTTTACATAGTACAGTGTTTTACATCATACAGTGTTCTACATAATACAATATTTTACATCATACAGTGTTCTACATAATAAAATATTTTACATCATACAGTGTTCTACGTAATACAATATTTTACATCATACAGTGTTCTACATAATACAACATTTTACATCATACAGTGTTCTACATAATACAATATTTTACATCATACAGTGTTTTACATGGTACAGTGTTTTACATCGTACAGTGAGCCACAAAAAAATTAAAATAAAGTTCTCAATCCTTAATTCAAGATTAAATGTTAATGTATAACGATTTTAATGCAATGCAACAGTATAACAGGGTGACTGTATTGCATAACAATTAATTACACATCATAAGGGTTTGGTTATCAAATAAGTCATTTTCCTATGGGAATAGAATATTAATTAATATAGGCTCAATATTTTTACATTAGAAGACTTTTTTTAAGCATAGTCTTACCAGAGTCTTACCAGAACATGGTTCACCATTTTGTGTTGTAAAACATCAGAGAGGTAAAGCATTTAAAAGTGGAGAAAACTATAGCCCTAATTTTAAACGTATTTAATATGTTTTGTGAAAAGTTCGCTCAACTTTCAGACCGTAAAATTGACATCTGAGTTCACTGGAGTGTCATAAATTCTTAAAGAGATGTTAAGCATCAGGAAAGTGTTGGATGTACAATGTGACGTGTTTGTGAAATCAGCAATTCGCAAAAGTGTGGTTTTTTTTTTCCATAACTCCATACGCCAGAGAAGATAATGTTAACAGTAAATAATGATCCTGAGACAGAATGAAAACTTAGTATTGAAGTCACTAGATGTCAGTACAGCATACTTCGTGTTTCAATGTTGTCAGCTCTGCTTACGGAATTGAACGAAACCTAACAAATGAGGACTATGTAGCCGAGCGCCCAAGAAATCGTGCATGGATAGTAATTAGCCCAACACCCAGAGTATCTGCAAGCTATGCACAGTAGAAGTCTCATGGCACTGTATAGCATGTGTTAATTAATCAATTATAATTTTAGGTATCTACAGTGCGTTTCTTCTTAAAGCAAACCTGTAAAGCGCTTTACGAGTGATGCACGATCGCTTTACGACCGCTGCAGACAAAATAGAACGGCAAAGTCGATCAGCTGAGAGCATGCTGGATGAAACCGGTAATGTTTACATCCCTTTAACATTGTTAAGACAGTGCAAATAACAATTATACGGGGATGGGAATAATAATTATTGTACAATATGATGTACAGGTAAAATCAAATGGTACTAACTGTGTTGAAGAAGGCGTTTGTACTCGGGAATTTGAACAATGATGTTAAATCCATCAAGGAAATTTTCGATGATCACCTAGTCTGCCATGACAGTTCGTGCAGCGAAACCATGCAGCAGTCGTAAAGCAAGATTTGAGTTCGCTGCACGGGTAGTAGAATGGGGGTAAAGCGAAGCTGCAGCAAAATGTAAAAAAGAATTGTTTTGATGCAGCAATGGTAAAGCGCTTAAGCTCCGCTTTAAAAAGAAACGCATTGCTAGAATTCCAATTTGTATCTTAGCATGAAGAGGGGGCAGCAGGAAAAGTTTACTGATGTTAACATGTCATTGCTTGAACTGCTTGAAGTGTTCCCCTATCAAGCAGCCACCCAGAACTATGAGCAGTTGTTGAGGTATCACTGTACACTGATGTATTTGTTGTTTCAGGGCCCCATCGTTCCTTGTTCACATGCCATGCTTGCCAAATGGATTCCCCCCAATGAGAGGAGTCGCATGGGAGCCATTGTATATGCAGGTAAGCCAAGCCCATTTCATCCAGATGACTAGAGATGTTATCCCACTATTATCACACTTTTGTAGAAAATTTGCATTTAGGCCTACATGCACAAATTTCTCTGTTGCATCAGTCTCACAGTGAATAACTAAAAAAGATGTCGCACAACGTTTCAGATTGCCCTTTGACCCTTCCTCAGGTGCCTCCTAAATCACAACTGTTCACAAGACGAGGAAACTTCCACACCCCCTGTTGGTTGGTAACTATCAATCATAAACATTGTACATTGAGCATATTTATTGGGATTCCAAATTCTACAGTCCTTTCTCCCTCCTTGGGTGGTGGGGGAAACATAATCTCTTATTTACTTCTATCCAATCTTCACTTAAATCTTCTTCATACCTGTTCATCAAGACCTGTTGGTTTTTGATAATATTCCATGCTTCAGTCACTTTTCTTCTAACCCTATCAAACTCAACTTTCAAAACATTAACTTCACCAATTCGCTGTTTATCTTGGACAATATGCTGACTCAAACCTGTCGAAAGTTTTTCATCCTTAATGTTCTCTAATTCTAGTCCTAAAATATCTTCCCGTTTCCCTGACATAAACTTTATCACATTCACCACAAGAAACAGAATACACCCCCACCATGTCCATTATGTCACAACACTTCCCCAACCGTTTGTACTGTGAAAATATCCCTCCTATTGTTTTGCTTGTTTTGTATGCAGGGGTGACACCATATTTATGGAAAATTTTCACAAACTGTTCACTTAAGCACGGATAGTATGGTACTCCCACATATTTAGCGTTGTTATTCTTTTTTCTCTCTTCCATATCACACATGTGTTTTTCCGCCCTTTGCCAGATGTTTTCAATCTTCTTCCCATCGAAACCATTAGCTCTCGCTAATCTGAATTAAGGACCGAATTATGGCAAGTTTTGAAGAAACTCCTCAGTAACCAACCAGACATGGTGTTTTCTTGGTTAATTATTTGACACAGAATCTGTTTCCTTAAGGTATCTATATACGTTTGAAATGTAAATTTTTACAAATTTCCAAAAAAAAAAAATTATATTAGAATAAAAGATTGAAGTCTCTATTTTCAGAAAATGTTAAATTTGTTTCGGTTAATAGGTCATAAATGTATTTAAATCACCATTTAAAGGGTTGGCGCAAGCCTTCTTGGCCTGAAAAAGTAATGGCATTGTTCTTCATATTATGTCTGATCTTTTTAAAATTCCCTTTCCATTCTAGCTGTAATATTTTTCATAGCTGCTGAAGATGTAGTACTGCCTTCCTTTAATAGATGGGAGTCCAATATCAAGTTCCTATGCTGTAGGGGCATTTTGAAAGTTCCAAATAAGCATATTAAGTTTTAAAAGTATCCGTAAACTTCAATTCCCCTTTTCTCAAAACTTTATTTCTCGCAATTTTTTAGGATTCAAAAAATGATAAAAACACTTAGAACTGAGCTAGAGGCTTCATTCTTGCACCAAATGAAAGCCAATAAAACCAGTCAGAGCCTGAACCTAAATGGTTAAGAATATGTTAAGAATTGAAGCTGTGAGGAGTTTAAAAGGAACAATGAATAATTTTTTTCATCCGCCAAAGTCGTAAGAATTTTTTTTTCTTATTTATTGTAGGGCATGCTAGCAATAACTTAGGTTCAGGATCTAACCTACATTATGAGGAATCATCACATAATTTTTACACATAATTTGCATGTCTTTTAAGCAAACCAGAATTTTTTTAAAATTTGCATGTTTATTTTTCAAAATAATTTTTTTAGACCACAATAATACTATTTTTTGGTTAACTAATATTGCATTAACTTAGTTGAATGATATCTGATTCACTCTAAAAAAAATCAGAAATCCTGTTTGAAAAATGCAGATTTTCACTTGAAACGTATAAAGATACCTTAACATGCAGTGTGGAGATGACTGATCGTGGACTGATGTTTTATTTTTACCCTTGTGCAAACAGTTTAAGAAATGTTTAATGCTGTACCAGTGTTTTTATCCATAAAGCTACCTTGAAAGCTACCCAGAGGTTTGACATCTATTCTACAAATGATAGGCCTATAAACAATATATATGTAGGCTAACAATTTATTTTTACAGTAATGAGTTAGCAGAAATACATCCACACTAAAAAATACGATCAATGATAAATGAAAACTCTGGTGACAATAAGAATTTTAAGAAACATATCTATGCTTTAGAAATGTTTAAGAAAAAATACGTAGTATGTTAGCCATTTTATTTCCCAGATTGTAATGAAAACGAAACATAAAAATAAGCTGAAAATAGTAGTAGGCTAATATTAACTGAAAACTGGTGGGTAACTTTTGTTCTCATGTATGCCACTTATTTCATTTTCAAGATATTCCTCTTTTGTTTTCTAAATAATAAAACCATTTAAACTGATGTAACAAAGTGCCAGAATGCTTTTGTTTAATCAGTGATAATTGCAATTATGATATGCAGAAAATAAGTTTTTTTTAATTGATTTCTGAGTTAAGCTCCAGATTGATTCATTAAGCAGGGCTTACGGAAGAACAGAGGTCTAAAATTTGATAAGCATATGTGAAGGAATATGTAGGTAGTGTTATTTGTCAAACCTGTGTTGCAACTTTCAAAGCCGTATATGAACACTGTAAAATAATATGTTGTCATGAGAACTGACAGTCCCATGCAAGAGTTGGCCAGTGACGCAGGTTTCTGCGTCACGGCGGGCACAGCTCCAACTCCCAAGCAATCGGGTGAAATATCTACGCAAATAAAGCTGCAATCAGTGTAATGATTCAGGTTCTCACATTTACAGTTAAACTTACAATGAAAATAACCACGTACCTCATCACAAGAGATGTTGGAAATGTTCTCCTTTTGCATCCCCACAATACTAGCACCTTTTTAGGAAATTTTCTTTCATGCGCATAAGTTCAGCTTTCGAGACAAGAGTTCATTTCTCTTGTTACAGGCCTATGTGATATTGTCTTTAAGTTCTTTTAACAGTACGTGAATATTATTTATGGGAAAACTTGAAAAATAAAGTGTATAGGTCAATTTCCCATACATTAGAAGAACTTAAGACAATATCACAAGAGAAATTAACTCTCGGAATCTGAACTTATGCGCATGAAAGAAAATTTCTTAGAAAGTTGCCAGTGTTGTGTGGATGCAAGAGGAGAACATTTCCAACATCTCTTGTGATGAGGTACATGGTTATTTTCATTGTAATTTTAACTGTAAATGCGAGAACCTGAATCATTATACCGATCGCAGCTTTATTTGCGTAGATATTTCACCCAATCACTCGGGAGTTGGAGCTGTGCCCGCCGTGACGCAGGAACCCGCGTCATTGGCCAACTCTTGCATGGGACTCTCTGTATATTACTATAAAATAGGCACCAAATTGGGCACTACTCCGGTACTAGTCAACCGATTTGGTCCAGAATCTATAGGCTTTGTCCCATGGGCGTTATAAACACTTGTACAAAGTTTCATGAAAATAAGATAAAGCGTATTTTAGTTATCAAACATACAGACACTTGGACAGACATTTTCCCAGCCACCACACAATCTCAGAAAGTACCATTCTGGCACTTAACAAATTAGAATATTATGCCATGCTTGTTTAGAGAGGAAAGATAATGAATGTGAGAAACTTGGTTTGAGAACAGTTATGGGAGATTTCCATGCTTGAATAAGATGTTTGCGATGACCTTGGTGTCATGTACTCCATTGTGAATGTAGTATTTGACATTCATTATCAGCTGTGTGGTGTAAATCAGTCTGTTTGAATGGGAGCAAAATTAGATGATAAATATTGGACAATTGGTTTGCATGCTTATTTTTACTACCACAACGAACTGTGCTAATATTTAGAGAATGAGTTTGCAAGGTCACATTACCTCATCTACTAATTGGCAAGAGAGGAGTGTATGTTTTTTTTTATTTCAGAAAGGGTATACGTCACTATTTTAGTCATTTTATGATTCACCTTATTTAGATGCATTATTAAGTGCCAGTATGGTACTTGATAAGATTGTGTGATGGACAAGGAAATCTCTGTCCGTGTGTCTGTACTTGCGATAACTCAAATACTCTTTATTGGATTTTAATGAAACTTGGTATACGCGTTTATAACGTCCATGGGAAGAAGCCTATTGATACTGGACCAAATTGGTTGACCGGTATCGGAGTAATGCCCAATTTAGTGCCTGTTTTAATGATAATATATTAGAAAGAATTTATCAAATTCAAATTAGTTATCATGACAACATATTGTTTTACAGTATTCATATAAGACTTTATGGAAGTTGCAATACAGTTAGCTATGACAAGGAACACTATTGTTTCATATATGCTTATCAAACACATTCATTAAACTGAGCAAGGTGGCTGAGATGATAACATCTTGGACTCGAATTCTGGAGATCCTTGGTTCAAATCCAGTAACAGGTCAATTTGACAATTTTGTTTGTTTGTATTTTTATGTGAGTGTGCGATTGTCAAGACATCACAGATCTGTATAGTTCTGCTGATGCTGGATGATGTTAATTTGATTTTTTTTTTTCAACTAGACCTTTGTTTTTCAGTAAGTCTTGGTTAATGTATCAATCTGGAGCTTAACTCTGAAATCGATTTTAAAAAAAACTTAATTTTCTGCATATCATAATTGCAATTAATACTAATTAAACAAAAGCATTCTGGCACTTTGTTACCAGTTTACCTGATTTTATTTTATTTCACACATACACGATATTGTGTTATAGAAAATCATGGAAATGTTGTGTTATGCAATATAAAAGCCTTGTGTTCTTTCTGCGTTAAACAGCTGAATTGATTTATTCAAGGAAAAATAGGTAGAGGAAGTGTTATATTCGACCATGAAATTTAATTTTGAGTTTTCAGCATAAAAACATGTTTTGAGTTTACATGAATCTAGAAATACAATTTTCAGAAACTTGTATGTGTTTGTGCAAGAAGTACAAATGAAATTTTATATTTTATATTTGTACTAGAGGTAATTGTAGCTTCGCCCACGATTATTAACTGTTTTGTACATTTATTTATCAGAAAATAATATAAATATATTTTTTAAGACTGACATCGTTTTTACATAAAATGCAAGAATTACAAAATTTTTTTCTTAATTATATTGTTTAATATTAAAAATAACCATCATGAAGTTGCCGGTAACGAGAGAGCCGATGCTGCTGCCAAATCAGCCGCAGGTTCGAGTCTAAATTATAGCTACTCTCTTTGTCCTTACTCTTATGCACGAAGAAAGATGTGGGATCACATTAAGACTAGGTGGAACAATCAGTGGCTATCTAGTGTTAAAGGAACAGTTACAAAAGAATTATTTTTTCCAAATATTGAATCCCGACTTCAAAGCAAAATTGAACCTGAATTTGTACTAACACAATTCTTGTCAGGTCATGGAATTTTTGGCTCTTACTTTGAAAGGTTTAATATTATAAGGGAGAATGGTTATTTATGTATTTGTAAAGAAAACCAGACCGTAGAACATCTACTTTTTGATTGCCCACTCTTTGAAAGGAAAAGATTTTCTTTAACAGGACACTTAAACTATTGTGGTGTTAAATATGATAAACCACTCCTAAAAATTTTTAGCAAGGATTGTTGTTGTAGAGAATTCCACTATTTCATATATTTTATATTTAAGAGTTTACGATAATTTTATTTAAACTTTAGCAAAACAGGCTACTCTAGTATACAAGATAACAGGTATATTATAAATTGTAATTGACTTAAAACTATAGCCCTAATGTACCTTATGGTGAAATAGGGCTAAAAGAAATTGTATATTAAATAAATAAATAAATAATATTAAAAATATAAGTAATTAAACAAATAAAATGAATCTTATGCTGCCATATGGGCATACAAATTCGAAAAGAAACGATAAAATGAACCACAGATTCATGATCCTTACCCAAATCATGCATAAACAATTTTATTATAATGATTGATAACTTAAAAAATTAAAAACTCGGTGCATTTCATGAATAAGGTTTGCCTCCTTGGGGAAAAAAAGACCAGATTTGAGTTACCTACCCCAAAAATTAAATCCTTAACATTCAATGTTTTGCCAATAAGGCGTGCATTCATGATCCCCTTCTGTCCAGCCGAACTTCTGCAGGAGACTTGCTACGAGGTGTTTAAACATCCTCTCTATAGCCCAAATCTCATTCCCAGTGATTTTCATCTTTTCTTACACCTCAAGAAACGACAGAGAATGAAAGAGGCAGAGATGGTTGTCACACAGTGGTTCAAATCCCAGGCGGCAGACTTCTACGACACAAGCATTAAAAACTTGGTCACATAGTATGGCAAATGTCTCAATTCCGGTGGTGAATATGTTGAAAAATAGCTGAATCCTTGCTGTATCTGTTGCAATAAATATTTCCATGAAATTGCGTTTCGTTTCTGTAAACCGTCCCAGGGAAACTTACTTTCTGCATGTGCCTCGTAATAAAACTTTAGACACAGAAAGATGGTGTTAACATTGTACTTCTTCTTCTTCTTCCCCTTGTGCCTCACGGCGTCGGATCTGCCTCGATCCATTTCCTCCATTCTCCTCTGTCTCTCGCCATTCTTCTGAATTCTCCCATTCCTTTCCCCTTTCTTCTTGCCATCTCCTCAATATTGTCTAGATAGTCGTTCTGGGCCTTCCTGTTCCTCTCCTTCCCTCCTTTCTTGCTTCCATCACCTGTTTTGGTTTTCTCTCCTCTCCCATTCTTATGACATGTCCGAACCATTTCATCTGCTTTTCCCTTAGTCTCTCCTCCTCTGATTTCTGCTTCAACTCATATCTGATCCTCTCATTCCGTATTCTATCCCTTCTTGTCTTTTCTACTATTCTTCGGTAGCATTTCATTTCTATTGCAGTAATGTTACTTATTCTCTCTTTTGTAACTGGCCAATTTTCACTCCCATACAACAGGGTTGGTTCTATGATTGTTTTATGTATCTGTAATTTTTTTCTGGCATGTATTTCTTTCTTCCCAAAGATTATGTTGCTTTTAATTATTTTGTCCAAACATTGTACTCTGTATGTGAATAAAATCTCGAACTTCCTCTGTATTACAGGAGCGCAGTTTGGCACGGTTATTTCTTACCCTCTGAGTGGACTGCTTGCGGAACATGGCTTCTCAGGTGGCTGGCCATCCATCTTCTATGTGTTCGGTGTGATTGGGGCAGTGTGGTCAGTGGCATTCTTGATCTTGGTAGCAGAGGATCCTGATTCCTCGACAACCATCACTCAAGCAGAGAGGAAGTACATCACGACAGCACTTTGGGGGAGTGCAGGAGTCTCTGTAAGTGACAAGCCCTTATTACAGAGCCTCATTTCAATGTTAACCGATTTTCACCTATATTTTACACAACAAATTATTTTATACTACCTTTGACACTGATAAGTTTCTCCCCTTTGTACTCAGTACTCAGATATAACAGTGGTAACCACAATTATTTTAGAACAGCGTCAGATGACAATTTGCAACTTAGGTTGGTATCCATAGTCGCAAGTCGAACTTTAATTTCATCTTAAGTTGAATTTCTGGCACAAACAAGTCATGCTTCTGACGTAGCTACTTTATAAAGAGAGACTTGACGAAGTCGAGCTTATTGCTATTCATAGTCACTAAGGTGCAACTTATTTGTCGAAATAAGTCATACTTCATCAAGTCAAGGATCTCCCTGACTTATTTCATTCTAAGCTAGAACCACGGACAGTTATTTTGAGTATCGGGGTGAGGTATTAGAAGATAATTGCACCCCAAAGCATTATTTGCGGAGCATGATGAATCCATCTAAATTCTACAGTGGCATGAATTTAAAAAGAGGTTCCGTGTGAAGAAAAATACAATTTTGGGCATTCTTTTGTTTGCATTTCCTTCTGCTGGCATTTCATATCAGCCCAAAGCTTCCTAGGCTATTTTTAATCTCTAGATAACAATAATAAATATCGAAATATACACGTAATCGTACCGGAATTAATTCTGAACAATCTGAAAGCTGATATATATACACAGAATATTCTCAAGAAACTATTGATCAGCTTACTTACACGTTGCATAATATGTATGGATGAATGTAATTCTTTGTTTACAATGCACACTGCCGTCTGTGTTTGTATATCAAGACAGCGAAATATGCACCCAGATGGCTTTGCATTATATGAAAACTGAAGTATGATTCACTGATTCAGTTGTTGTTGGCAGTGAATGCGCCACCATATTTATTTTTCAAAGCCTTCAATATGTCCTTACTTTTGAAAAGCAATTTCTTTAACAACTGGAAAAGGATGCTTTTATTTCCAGCTGTGCCCACCATGATGCAGAAACCCACGTCATTGGCCAACTCTTGCGTGGGACCCGTTTTATTATTACTAATAGTTTTGTTATTATTTTGTTCTTATTAATGATAATATTTATTATTATTATTTTTATTTTATTTTATTTTATTTTTTATTTTATTTTTGTTCGCTCATGAGCCCATGTAGGACTACGCAAAGTACTTAGAGGCATGTCTGTGTTTTCCTTTGACTCCATATTGCTGTGAGCTTCCTTCCTCTCATTTGTCCATGTTCCAGTTTTTTTCTTCGGTTTGTCCTCTTGGTCAACTTCCCACTTATGCACCTTGATTCTAAAGCTATCTCATTTCAAAATATCTTCTGGAGTAATTTCTGCCAGTTTTAAGTCATTTTTTACTTCACCAATCCATTTCATAGTATCTACTACCCGCGTGCGATTTCTTGAGCGCTCGGTTCCCTAGTCCTCATTCGGTAGGTTTCGTTCAACTTCATAGGTTAAGCTGACAACATTGAAACACGAAGTACGCTATACACCCTGACATCTAGTGGCTTCAATACTAAGCTTTCATTCTGTCTCAGGATTCTTATTTATTTATTGACATTATCTTTTCTGACGCATCGAGTTATGGGGAAAAATACAATCTTCCGAACTGCTGATTTCACAAACACTTCATTGTACAATACATCCAACACTTTCCTCACCTCTTTAAGAATTCCGTATGTGCTAATTTCTGATGATCCCGTGAACTCTGTCAATTTCATGGACTGAAAGTTGAGCGAACTTTTCACAATTTGTATTAAATACGTTTAAAATTAGGCCTACAGCTTTCTCCACTTTTAGATGCCTTACCTCTCTTACGTTTTAAAACACGAAATGGTGAAGCATGTTCTGCTAAGAAGACTCTTCTTCATGCTTAAAATTAGTGATCCAGTGTAAAAATATTAAGCCTAAATTATGCATAATATTCTTATTTGATGACTTATTTGATAACCAAAGGCTTATGACGTGTAATTAATTGTTACGCAATACCGTCACCACGTTATTTTATTGGACTGCATTAAAATCGTTGTATATTAAAGTCACTACATAAAATACCATACACGCGAATATTATTGGACTGCATTAAAATCGTTGTATATTAAAGTCACTACATAAAATACCATACACGCGATTCTGCTGAAACGTGATTTCTCTGGTTGACAACACTGCAGAAATACTGGCGGAATAGCTATGTTTTGTTCCCCCCGACCCTCAATTCCCCGTAAATCCAGCGCTCAAGAAGTGGTGCGCGGGTAGTACTTTTGCTTTACTTCTACTTTCATAGAATTCCAATACATAGTACCCCCCCCCCATTGATTAAAAAAAGGAAAATTGTATAATTTTTTAAGTCTGCCCATAAATTAGGGCTACTTAATACAAGTATAAAGCGTGGGAAGCTTAAAACTCGTTATTTTGCGTCTTAATTTTTAAAATGTTCCGGGGGAGGGCCCCCGGAAGCTTAAAACTCCTTATTTTGCATCTTAATTTTTAAAATTTTCCGGGAGAGGTTACGCCTATGGTTCAATATGACTGCCTTCTGCAATTGGACACAAAGCGAGGCTTGTAGATTCAGCTTCTCTAGGCTCATTATCGTCGTCTTTGGGACCATACCGGTAGCCGATATTACCACTGGAACCACATGCACTGATGTCTGCTTCCACATCTCTTTTATTTCATCAGCCAGTTCTTTGTATTTATCCACCTTTTCAATCCAAACTGCATGCATATTGTGTGTATGGGGTATTGATACATCTATCAAATAAGTACTGTTTATGGATTTATGTACCAATATTATGTCTGGTCGGTTGCAGCTTATTTTTTTGTCGGTTAGGATACTGCGGTTCCAATATATTTTAATGCTGTCATTTTCTATGATACTAGGAGGACTATAAGCATAATATGGGCTACAGTCCTCAATTAGCTTATGCTGTTGAGCTAATTTTATTATTATTATTATTATTATTATTATTATTATTATTATTATTGTTGTTGTTGTTGTTGTTGTTATTTTAACATTTAAAAGTGAAAAAGAAGCAAAGACTCAAAATAATATTTTTCAAGAGCTGTAGCGTCAACTTACCTCTCATACATAGGATGAATACGTCGCTTGGCTAATAATTCTGCTGCTGACACGCATGTGATAAAATGTTACAGCAGCTGACTCTTGAAAATTATGAAGCACACATGTCAAGGAAGGCATTGCTAGAAAGCCAACTTTCTCTTTCAAGATATACGGCAGTTATTAATATATATATATATATATACACAATTGTTAGTTCCAATTTAATAATGTGAGCAATCGCAGGTTAATAGAATAATACTTGATGTTAAAGTGTGTAGATTTTCCTCCACATTTCAGGTTTGACATTTATGAAACCCAGTTATTTCAGTTTTGAGCTGGCTGATGATTTTAATTGGTGATTGCTTATATCATCCTTATATGAAACTTAGCTCTGAGAGAATGGAATATGCTGATAAATGTTTGTGATTCAGAATTTTTAAATTTTCTCCTCCCAGCTTCATAATTCAATAACTTACTTACTCAATGCCAATAGACAATTCATAAGCAAGCTAATGGAATATTATATATCATTATGGAACCCAAAGGTTCATTGCCGCTCTTACCTGAGCCTGCCATTCAACCCTATTCTGTGCTAACTCCATCCAATCATCCCTCGCAAATCCTACTTCCCTTAAATCTATCCTAATATTGTCCTCCCACCTACATCTAAGTATTCCACGTGGTCTTTTCCCTTCAGCTCTCCCAGTCAATACTTTTGAGATATGTCTTTCCTCCTCCCCCTTGCACAGCCCATTTCATCCATGATTTAATTACCCTTACTTTATCAGGTGACGACTACAGGTCATGAAGCTCGTTGTTATGCAGTTTTCTCCAGTCCCCATTTTCATCTCTTAGGCCCAAATATTTTCCTAAACACCCTGTTTTCAATTATTCTGAGATTATGTTCTTCCCGAAGAGTAAGGTATCATGTCTCACATCCATGTAATACAACCGGCAGGATAATAATCTTATAAATCTTTATTTTTAGATTTGTGAACAGAAGGCTAGAAGATAAGAGTTTCTGAACTGCATAAAAACAAGCATTTTCTGATTTTAGCCAACAATTAACTTCTGCCTTAATATTATTTGTGTCTGTAATTATTGCTCCCAGATATTTGAATTTTTCCACTTGTTCGAACGATTTACCGGCTATTTACCGATGGCTCACATATTCAGTAACTAGGCTTTTTAATAAACCAAATAGGCCTAAGTTCTTTTTAAGCATTATGATGCTAATTCCAAACATAACTACTAAGGAGTATAAACGTTTGCTTTGCAGTCGCCAGCTGTGCCCTGGATGTCCATTCTCAAGTCACTGCCATTCTGGGCGATCCTGGTGGCTCACATGGGTCAGAACTATGGCTACGAGACTCTCATGACAGAACTGCCGTCCTTCATGAAGCAGGTTCTCCACTTCAACCTCCAGGAGGTAAGTACATAATTGTTGTAAATAAATACTTACCAAATTAGGACGTACAGTTTGATGGGTTCCCCATTATCATCAGCTGATCTCTGCCAAAAGTTTGCTTCACTGTCCACTGGATGTCCTCCAGGTAGGGTGGCCATTTCTAAAATGTCAGAAAGGAGGACACACATCTTCGGTAATCTAGCATAGTATAACTTCGGGCATGGACGGCTGGACAGCAGATATTACATGGTATAACCCTGACTCATCATCATCATCGTCTTTCCGGTTTAGGTCTTCAGACCTGTTCCGTCTTCAGGGAATATCATCTGTCCATCTTGTTTTTGAACGTCCTACATCTCTGCATCCTTTAGGTTTATAGTTGAGCATTATTTTTGGAAGTCGTGCTTCATCCATTCTTGTTATATGGTCGTACCAGTTTCTCTTCTGTTGTTTCACTCTGTCGTTTATGTTAAATATATTCAGTTCTGTTCTGATGTCAGTATTCCTTTTGCAATCTAAGATAGTAGTTCCTGCTACTGATCTTAAAAATTTCATTTCTAAAGTTTCTATTTTTCTCTTATCTTTCCTATTTAAGGTCCAATTTTCGCATCCATATGTCAGAATTGGCGTAGCTACTACTTTGTAAAATTTCAGTTGCGTTGCTTTTGAAGTTTTCTGTCGTAAGTGTCTCCTGATGGTTCTGCATATTCTACCAAATTTCTGAAGTTTACTATTTATATCTTCATTTTGGTTGTGTGTCACATTAAAACCTAAATATTGGAAGCTAGACACTTGTTCAATTATTTTGTTGTTTATAATAATTTTACATCTAAGTGGGCTTTTTCCTAAGAAGGCCATTGATTTTGTTTTCGTAGTGGATATATTCAAATTATATTCTGACATTATATTTTGTAATTTGTAGGATGCAATTTGTAGTCTATCTTCTGTTTCTTCTAAAATAGCCTGATTGTCAGCAAATAATATAGTATTTAAAACTTTTTTTCCTAATTTTATACCTCCCGTTAAAATGTCTTGCCATCTCTTAATGGCGTTGTCCATATATATATTAAAAAGTGCTGGAGACATCGGACAGCCTTGTTTAACACCCTGGTTTACTTCAGCTGTTGTGTCTGTTCCGTTGTCAATCATAATTGATGTATTTTGATACAGGCTTTGTATAACATTTACTAGATGGGTGGGGTATCCTTTGTTCCTCATTATGTTCCATAGCTTCCCCCGTAGGACCTTATCGAAGGCTTTTTCGTAGTCCACAAATAATATGTACGTTGGCAGATTATATTCTCTCCTTTTCTATATAAGCTGTTCTATTATAAATATACAATCGGAACAAGAACGTCCTTTCCGAAATCCGTTTTGTTCTTCTCCCAGCATTACTTCATTTATAATATTCAGTCTTCTTGTGATAATTTTAGCATAGATTTTGTAGGCATTATTAAGTAGATTTATTCCTCTATAATTATTGCAGTCGTTTCTATTCTCTTTTTTGAAAACTGGACATATTTTCGATATTTTCCACTCTTTCGGTATTGAGCATGTGCTCCAGCACATGTTAATTATTTGTAGAAATCTTGATTTTACTTCTACTTGAGCATATCTGATCAATTCAATGTTCATTTCATCCATACCTGGTGACTTTTTATTTTTGAAACTTTTTAATATTTCTTCCAATTCATAATGTTCTATAGGATCAATATCAATCATTTCTTCGATATTAATTTCATTGTTATCTTTGTTGCTATTTGTCCATAGATGTTGGAAATAGTTAAGCCATTCCTCTTGTTTAATCTCTATATATATAAAAGGCTTTGTCCTGACTGACAGGAATCAACGTAGAGCCTAAACTATAACAGGTAGAGACTTGGAATTTTGACAATACCTTCGTTTCATAATGTAGGTGCTCACTAAGAAGGGATTTTGAAAAATTCTGATTCTAAATGCCAAAAATTAAATCCCCCCCATACATTAGAAGAACTTAAAAGACAGTATCACAAGAGAAATTAACTACTGTATCTCGAAGCTGAACTTACGCACATGAAAGAAAATTTCCTAAAAAGGTGTCAGTGTTGTGTGCATGCAAGAGGAGGACATTTCCAAAATCTCTTGTGATGAGCGGGGTCCGGATTTTCATGACATGTCATCTTTTAACGGTTCATCCTAACATTGCCCACTAGTGTATATATTATGCTCATGATTCCTAGATTATAAAAATGGTAATTTTTAGGGGCATTTTTCATATTTAGGTCCTTTTTTTTAGTTTAATGCCTTTTTTTGGTCATTTTACAGTCTTTTTTCACAATTCGTATTTTTACTTCATTTTTAAAATACACAGTCATTATTTTCTCATTTTGTGTTGTATCTCACATTGTATAGAGTTTTTGTGCATTTACTTGCACTGAATATTATCATAACTCTAAATAATCATAATCATAATAATTAGTTTTTATCCAATAAAAAGAAGTGTTTAAAAATATATTTCAAGTCAGTGGATAAAAGTTAAAATCACTACACAACGTTTCAACTCTCCCCTGGAGTCTTCCTCAGGTGACTTGAAGTCACTTGAAGTCACCTGAGGAAGACTCCAGGGGAGAGTTGAAACGTTGTGTAGTGATTTTAACTTTTATCCACTGACTTGAAATATATTTTTAAACACTTCTTTTTATTGGATTTGTATCAGTGGAAATTTGGGACCGATATGGATCTTTCATTGAGTTCTAAAAAACTGGTCCAACATTTTCTGAATGAGAGAAAGAGAATTTCGTCATTGTTAATCAGAATTGGATTTTTACGTTCATGCTATCAGAGAGGCATTATTCCAAATTTTTTAAAATGGAATTTTACTCCTTTGACTAACATCTTCAAGTCACCTGAGGAAGACTCCAGGGGAGAGTTGAAACGTTGTGTAGTGATTTTAACTTTAATCCACTGACTTGAAATATATTTTTAAACACTTCTTTTTATTGGATTTGTATCAGTGGAAATTTGGGACCGATATGGATCTTTCAATTAGTTTTTATGTCTGCAGTTATTTGATAGCTCATTTTTTAAGTATTTTTAGGTCATCAAAATCCAGGCTCTGGTGATGAGGTACGTGGTTATTTTCATTGTAATTGTGAGAACCTGAATCAATACACCATTAACAGCTTAAAGTTAGAGTTAGAGTCGTGGCTGCCATGATGCAGAAACCCGCATGATTGGCCAACTCTTATGTGAAACTCACTATATATAGCACATTAAAACTATTGTTATTTGAAGCAAAAGTTACATTGAAATTCTAAAGCTGAGTCTCCGTTGATATACATTTAGCACCAACATGTTGCAGTTAACATATGTTTAATTTTATCATCAACTTGTTGACGTATACAAGTCAAGTGGTTTGCCATTAACAACTGTCTCCACTACAATGTTATAGGTTAACATGTGTTGGCGCAGTCATTCAAAAAGAAAACGCCTCTGAAGAGGGCAGCCAACATTACAAAATGAGAGTAATTTTATATACTCGTTATCTTCTTGTTAACTGTCTATGACTTTCTTGAAAACTAATTTTGTACAGATGTCTTGATCTTTTCAAAATAATTGTCACATTTTTCAACAATGGAGTATGCCTTAAAAAATAATTTTAAAAGTAGATGCAATACTATTGAGAACACTGATATACCAAATACATAATAAAAAATTTATGCCGGCAATATTGAGGAAGCTGTCGACTGCTTTTTGTTTACACGGAAATTCCCGAACCAAAGCCGATTAAGCTTTTTGTTTCCCAGAAATTCCCGAAACAGCCGATATCGACCGAGTAGTCAATTGACTTGATATGTTGTCCATTTTCTCCGGTAAACAAATTAACATCTGAAAATGTTAAGTGCAACATGCTGGGTTTGCATGTCAAGTCAATTGTAATGTGAAATTGCAATATACATGTCAATATCAACTTAATATTGACATGTTGGTGTTAAATGTTTATCAAAGGAGACGCAGCTTTAGAGAATGTTTTAAATTTCTGTGTGGCAGTTGAATAGCAGCTGAGGATGTGGACAGATGTCCATGAAACAAGTTTTGCATAAATATTCCCTCTGACTTTGGGAGTTTTCCTCAATTTCAGAATGGTGTTTTATCTGCGCTGCCTTACCTGGCCATGTGGCTGTTCTCACTGGGAGTGAGTTGGGTTGCGGACTGGATGATCTCCAGCAGCAGATTCACACACGGTGCCACCCGGAAAATCATCAACAGCATAGGTGAGTGTTATACAACTTTATATGAGGAGTGTCTACAGTAATCACTGCAAACTTTTTGAAATACAGTGCATGCTGCTTATTGTGATCACTAGGGTTCGGATGTTTATGACTTGTCATATTTTTATCCTGACCTCCGTTCTCGCTGCAAACACAAATTAAACATGAAATGCACGCTTGTTATCCTAATCGAACCATTTTTATTTTGCATATTAAGTCATATTTTGGTCATTTTTCTGATCTTGATCATATTTTGGCCATATTTGTAATTAACGTCATATTTAAGTCATAAATTCGGTAAAAGAGCACAATTATACAGTGTATGTACTACATGGTCGAGTTAAAGTTGAAATTTATTTCATTAATTTGATGTTTAGGCTATGCCAAATGAATAGGAAACTTACATTTTAAAATTAAATTCTTAAAAAAAAAAAGTTCATTACAAGTAAAACTATAAATCACCAAATTAAGAAAAAATTATCTGATTGAATTCGTTTGATGTAAGAATTTAGTGTCTTTTATCGTTTTAAATTGAAACATTGAATTTTTTTTTTATTAGGTCATATTTAGGGTTTTTGGGTCATATTGAGTCATTTTTAAGGGCATATTTGCAGTCATATTTTCCACTTTTTTAAGTCATAAACATCCGAACCCTAGTGATCACTTTGGGACACAGCTAATCTGATAATATTAACTGATTGATAACAGTAGTCGAAGAAATACATACTTACTTACTTACTCAATGGCAATAGACAGTTCCTCAGCAAGCTAAAGGAATATTATCTATTTTATGGAACCCGAAGGTTCTTTGCCGAGCTTATCCGAGACTCCATTCAATCCTATGCTGTACTAACTCCATCCAGTCATCCCTCACAAATCCTACTTCCCTTAAATCTAACCTAACTATGGTTCTACCACAGACTTCAGGTTGAAAAGAATAACAAATTTTATATACAGTAACAATTTAATTTGCATAAATGTTGTATGGTGCATAGTTTAACAATAGTCAGTAGTATAATTTTTAAGTACACTTTAAGTACCATAAGTCAAAGAAAGTGTAACACAAATAGGGGATATACAGATGAGACATTTGTGCAGGACTAAACAAAAACGTAAGATACTTTTACCTAGACTAATTGCCAACTCCACATTGATAGAGCCGATAGTTTTTATTTCCCCCCACATTGATTTTTCTTATGGTCAGAGACCACTGGAAAGTGAGATGTGATATTCATGTCACATAGGCCCATAAAATTATAAATCACCACTTGTACCTTATCACAATAAGATTGTACTTGTGTATAGTTATTGTATCTATTATTATGATCTGTATCTTATTGACAATGATAAACTTAAACCAAGGACTTACGTTGTCCAAGGAAGTACTAGCCGTCGATAGCTGCCTGACTTCCAAACTACCCAGCAGCCAATCCGACGCGTGGCAGAGCCACCATCGGCCTTACTGCTCAGTAGCAACTACCCAGCAGCCAATCCGACTCGTGGCAGAGCCACCATCGACCTTACTGCTCAGTAGCAACTACCCAGCAGCCAATCCGACCCGTGGCAGATGCCACCATCGACCTTACTGCTCAGTAGCTTGACTGAAAAGCACCCACTCCGTCCAGTCGCCTCCACGGAACTCCCACCACCTGACTGTAATAGAAATAATTTCAGTGTTATTTATACCTACTTAACAATGTCCCGAAGTCGTTTATTTCTAATTTCGTATTTCTTGCAATTTATATAAATCATTGATAGAAAGTGCAAACCTAAATGAAGGACTTACGTTAACCGCTGGTAGTAGCCGTCAGCTCCTAGAAGCCTCCGCCTATATTTTCCTACACGGGACTACAGTTGAATGGCTGCAACAATGATAATTTCAGTGTTATTCAAATTATAACAACACATAACATGAAAAGTAAAGGTGAAATAAATGAGAATGATTGTCAACTAGTAGTCGTTCATTTACAGGATATTATTATGTTACTGTGGGCCAGTGTGTCAAGAATGTCAGATATTCCTTAATATTTCTAAATTCTAATACATGTTAGGTTAAGTCTCATCTGTATTTATAGCTATACAGAGTGCTGGGGTAAAGGTAAACATGAATACACACACATATATCCTAGGTTTATAATATTGTACAGAATGACTCGTCATTGGCTCATCTGCTTTCAAATTCCTTTAATGAAAACCCTATGAAGACAGTAAAAACCTGTTTAGTTTGTAGATCTAAGCACAAAGGCTTTTGTTATCCATGTATCACCTGATTCGTAACCTATAATTTATTTTATTCATTTACAAGGTAGGTGCAATTCCTTAGAATCTGTTAGAAAGAATTTGTAAATACAATGGGGACACCAAAAGCTAAAAACTAAGAGAGCATAAAGGTTTTAACATTGGCAGTACAGGAAAACAAGTTACGCCTAGAATTAAACGGCAGTCACCCAATTTTAGCTTATGCGGATATTTGTCTTTTGGATGATGACATGAACACAATCGAGAGAGGTGCAGAAAGTCTTTTTGATGCCTGCTGGAATATCAAATTGGAAATTATCGCAGAAAAAACTAAGTATATGGTCATGAAACATCATCATAATGTGCTACAAAGTAGAATATAACCAGTACATTGTTTGAACAAGTGGAGAAGTTCAAAGACCCAGGTGCAATAAGTACAGATACAATTAATATTGTTAAGGTAGAAGTTAAGTGTCAACTGAAATCAGGAAATGCTTGTTTTATACAGTTCAGAAACTTTATCTTCTCGACTTTTGTCCAGAAATTCAAAAATAAAATTTTATAGGAAAGTTATCCTTTTGGTTGTATTATATGGATGTGAGACATGATTGCTCACTCTTTGGGAAGAACATAATCTGAGAGTGTCCGAAAACAAGGTGCTTATTGGACCTAAGAGAGATGAAAATGGGAACTGAAGAAAACTGCATAACGACGAGCTTCATAACCTGTACTTGTCACCGGGTAATTAAATCACAGAGGATGAAATCGGCTGGACATGTTGTGCGCATGGGGAGGAAAGACTATCTCAAAATACTGATCAGGAGACCTGAAAAGATCTAGACATAGGTGAGAGGACAATATTAAAATAGTAAATAGTATAATGTTTAAGTACAATTTAAGTACCATAAGTGAAAGAAAATGTAACACACATAGCGGATATACAAATGAGACATTTGTGCAGGACTAAACAAAACATAAGATGTTTCAACCTAGATTCTAATTGTGAACTCCACATTCGTAGAGCCGATAGTTTTTATTTTTCCCACCATTGATTTGTCTTGGGGTCAGAGACCACTGGAAAGTGAGATATGATATTCATTTGAAAATGATGCGAGTTGACTACACACTATTTTCTCCACTTACCAAATTTTTTTGGTAGAACATGTTTCGCATATGTTCATATGCATCTTCAACTACTTGTCAACTTATCAAGTTGACAAGTTGACAAGTTGACAAGTAGTTGAGGATGCATATGAACATATGCGATACATGTTCTACCAAAAAGATTTGGTAAGTGGAGAAAATAGTGTATAGTCAACTCGCATCATTTTCAAATGTTTTTACACTCCACTGTGAACGTTCCGACCAGAGTTTTTTGAAATATGATATTCATGTCACATAGGCCCATAAAAGTCTAAATCATCACTTGTCGCTTATCACAATAAGATTGTACTTGCGTGTAGTTATTGTATCTATTATGATCTGTATCTTATTGACAATTATAAACTTAAGCCAAGGACTTACGTTGTCCAAGAAGGTGCTAGCCATCGATAGCTGCCTGACTTCCAAACTACCCAGCAGCCAATCCGATGCGTGGCAGAGCCACCATCGGCCTTACTGCTCAGTAGCAACTACCCAGCAGCCAATCCGACTCGTGGCAGAGCCACCATCGACCTTACTGCTCAGTAGCAACTACCCAGCAGCCAATCCAACCCGTGGCAGATGCCACCATCGACCTTACTGCTCAGTAGCTTGACTGAAAAGCACCCACTCCGTCCAGTCGCCTCCACGGAACTCCCACCACCTGACTGTAATAGAAAAATTTCAGTGTTATTTATACCTACTTAACAATGTCCCGAAGTCGTGTATTTCTAATTTCTTATGTCTTGCAGTTTATATAAATCATTGATAGAAAGTGCAAACCTAAATGAAGGACTTACGTTAACCGCTGGTAGTAGCCGTCAGCTCCTAGAAGCCTCCGCCTATATTTTCCTACACGGGACTACAGTTGAATGGCTGCAACAATGATAATTTCAGTGTTATTCAAATTATAACAACACATAACATGAAAAGTAAAGGTGAAATAAATGAGAATGATTTTCAACTAGTAGTCGTTCATTTACATGATATTATTATGTTACTGTGGGCCAGTGTGTCAAGAATGTCACATATTCCTTAATATTTCTAAATTCTAATATATGTTAGGTTAAGTCTCATCTGTATTTATACCTATACAGAGTGCTGGGGTAAAGGTAAACACGAATACACATATATATCCCAGGTTTATAATATTGTACAGAATGACTCGTCATTAGCTCATCTGCTTTCAAATTCCTTTAATGAGAACCCTATGAAAAAAAAAAGTAAAAACCTGTTTAGTTTGTAGATCTAAGCACAAAGGCTTTTGGCATCCATGTATCACCTGATTTGTAACCTATCATTCATTTTATTCATTTACAAGATAGCCTAGGTGCAATTCCTTAGAATCAGTGAGAAAAAATTTGCAAATACAACGGCGACAACAAAAAGTGAAAACTAAAAGAGCAAAAAGGTTTTAAACATGGACAGTACAGGAAAACAAGTTACGCCTAGAATTAAACGGCAGTCACCCAATTTTAGCTTATGCGGATGTTTGTCTTTTGGATGATGACATGAACACAATCGAGAGAGGTGCAGAAAGTCTTTTTGATGCCTGCTGGAATATCGAATTGGAAATTATTGCAGAAAAAAACTAAGTATATGGTCATGAAACATCATCATAATGTGCTACAGAGTAGAAAATAGCCAGTACATCATTCAAACAAGTGGAGAAGTTCAAATACTTGGGAGCAATAACAACAGATACAATTAATAATATTAAGGTAGAAGTTAAGTGTCGACTGAAATCAGGATACGCTTGTTTTATACAGTTCAGAAACTTTTATCTTCTCATCTTCTTTCCAGAAATCTAAAAATAAAAATTTATAGGACAGTTATCCTGTTGGTTGTATTATATGGAATTGAGACATGATCGCTTACTCTTCTGGAAGAACATAATCTGAGTGTGTTCAAAAACAGCATGCTTAGGAAAATATTTGGGTTAAGAGAAATGAATATGGGGATTGGAGAAAACTGCATAATGATAAGCTTCATAACCTGCACTTGTCGCCGGATATAGTAGGTGTAATTAAATCACGGGGGATGAAATTGGTTGGATATGTTGTGCGCATGGGGGGAGGAAAGACATATCACAAAAATACTGATTGGGAGGCCGGAAGGGAAAATACCTCTTGGAAGTCCTAGATGTAGGTGAGAGGACAATATTAAAATAGATTTAAGGGAAGTAGGATTTGAACCTCCAGGTTCCATAAAATAAAAAATATTCCTTTAGCTTGCTTAGAAATGTCTATTGCCATTGAGTAATTGGAATTCTCAGAGAATAGATTTGAGAGTGATAATCTTTGATTGAACCTTACTTTATCGGATATTTATGTATACCTTTACCCCAGACACTGTATTTACAATTATTCTTGATGTTATCTATTCTGTAATTACTGAATGACTATGTAAGCTGTATGTAAACATCTGGTGTCTTCTCCAGTAGCCTGTCTCCATGGGCGAGAAATTCAAAATTAATTTGGGAACTGTAATAAATAAATTTTAACACTTGAGGTTTTCTTGAGCTACCAGGAACTGGACATGTAGCATTAACAAGTCTCCTGAAGTGGGTTTTTGAGATGAAAGAGTGATGGCAACTGAAATATAATCATTTATGATGAGGATAACAACAACGGCTCCATTCTTCATAAAGTCCTATCTTGCCATGACTGCTAACCTGCAAAATAAATCAAAGTAATTAATATTCCAAACAAAAATTTGCCTATTAAGCATAAATTAAGAGTATCAGTAGGCATTTAATAAAATATTTAAAGTGATGATAGTGTGTTATATTGATTGTAGCAATCAGTAGCATAATGGAGGAAGGTTGGATTTCCCTACAAAGTTTAATTATTGGCCCCTAACAAAAAATTCATATAACTTACAAGCATATTGGTTCAGTCTTCAACCACAGGTAATATCAAATTCGATAGGTTGACATAACATAACATAGGTTTATTTCATCTTCATACAACAGGGACTTTGGTTACATTTCTGTTTTACCAATCAGTCCCTTGATTACTAAACAAACATTCTATAACTATTTCTATATATTACTTAAAACAACACCCAAGTATGCTATATATTATTTCCTACTTCACTTGAATTTCTAATGCTACTATCTTCTATTTTATTCAACCATTTGCTTTTAACTACAATTAAAAATTTCCCCATTCTTTTCAATAAATCCCTATTTTTTGTTATGCAAAGCTTCTTATATGCTACCCCTTTATTAATTTTTAGTAATTTATCACCAATTAAATTTACCCTCCACCTCTCAGTTTCCTTACATTCTAAAATTATATGTTTTGCATCCTCTCCCTCGTTACATAATGGTACCGATCCTCTCAAGTTTTTCAGTCTCCAGATTCCTAGTCTCCACCAGGCCAAACTGGATCTTTCCTCCCGATTACATGAAAATAGATAAGCTTCCATACCCCATTCCGATTTCATCTCTGCATAACATTGTAGTGATTTAAAATTTCTCATTTCTGAAAACATTTCCTGCCTAGCAATATCATTACACCTTTTTTTTATTAATTTGCATATAATCTGTATATTCCATGAACCCATTCTAAAAGCCTCCCCGGCGGGGAATCGGACCCCAGTCTCCCGCGTGACAGGCGGGGATACTGACCACTATACTACCGAGGACTTGATAGGTTGACATAACCCAGGGAGACATCTAATATTCCTGCACTACTGTTACTGGTAGGCATTATTATTATTATTTTATGTTTTCTCATTTCTACATGGTATAATTCTTGAAATAATGACAACGGCATATTAAGCAAGTTATCATTACACAACTAACAGTCTTTTCCAAGAGTTCTTCGGACTAGAGCACAGGTGTTCAATATGACTGCCTTCTGCAATTGGACACAAAGCGAGGCTTGTAGATTCAGCTTCTCTAGGCTCATTATCGTCTTCTTTGGGACCATACCGGTAGCTGATATTACCACTGGAACCACATGCACTGATGTCTGCTTCCACATCTCTTTTATTTCATCAGCCAGTTCTTTGTATTTATCCACCTTTTCCAAACAGCATGCATATTGTGTGTATAGGGTATTGATACATCTATGAAATAAGTACTACTTATGGTTAACACTATTATATGCGGGAATCACAGTGAAGTAATCAAATATTACAAAAAAAATTGCTATGGAGCACTCAACTTCACTAATTTACATGTGGACCTCATTTGAGGATACAAGCAAGATGCTTGTGAAACGTGTCATGTGTAAGTACATGTAAATTAGTGAAGTTGAGTGCTCCATAGCAATCTTTTTTGTAATACTACTTATGGATTTATGTACCATTATTATGTCTGGTCAGTTGCAGCTTATTTTTTTGTCAGTTAGGATACTGCAGTTCCAATATATTTGAATGCTGTCATTTTCTATGATACTAGGGGGACTGAAGCATAATACGGGCTACAGTCCTAAATTAGCTTATGCTGTTGAGCTAACTTCTGATAAATTATTTTGGCAACTTTATCATGTCTCTTCAGATATTCTATGAGCGCTAGTTTTTTGCAGCCAGATGTGATATGACCTATTGCCTCTTTTTGTTCTCCACCATTTCTGCACTGATCTTCAATACCCTGTTCATTTAAAATGTATTTCCTATAATTTTTCGTTGCAATCGCCTGATCTTATATTGCCATTAGGAAGCCTTTTGTTTCCACATACAAAGCTGTATGAGTCAACCAGCTGTTTGACGCTTGTATGTCAACATAATCTTGGTTAAGATCATTTGCATGCTTACCATGTAGTTGCTTCCTCATCCATTGTAACATTTGGGAATCAAGTGCTTCTGATTTTGATTTTGGGGCTGGCTGCAATGTGTCTATTAGGTTTAATGGTGTATATCCTGCATCCGCTTGTGCTACTACTTGGTGTAATAATGAATTATTATTGTAGAAGTACTGCCGCAGGTTCCACAGTTGCTTTTCGTGCAATAATCCAATGTCAATGAGACCCCTGCCTCCTTTCTCCCGTGGGACCTTCTTTTAAACACTGTTGGTATTTGAGGTAGGATCTGTGTTACTTAAAACTAATGAGCCCAATCCAGAGGTAAATTAAAGGAAGGAGACTCATGGACATTCCCGGTACATCAGAAGCTTCCAGACAAGATGGAAGCAAATCGAGTTATAATGCAGTAATTACACTGACCGGCAAAAAAAAACGGATCACTTAAAGAAATTTTTAAAACTTAAGTTTAAATAAAAATTATGTAGTAGGCCTAGTGCTTGAAATAAAATTACTGCAATTGTATACGTTTTTGAGATTAAAATGTAATGACACATTTCACACTTAATTCCCTATTTTTCCTCTTGCACCGTGGTGAATGGTGAGCCTAAGGTTGCAGGGGCATAACGGAGGCTGCATCCATCATCAATTAGAGCAATAGCTTTGGCAACGTCTTCGAGACTGAGAGGTGTAATTTCAACTAAACTTAACTGACAGAATCACTTCGATGCGAAGGGAGACAGTTTCCTTTCAGTTTGGAAGGAAATGATGCAATACAACAATGAAACACCTAGCAATATGTACGACAAGCTAGTGCTTATAATCATATTGGAATCACCGTATTGCGATGTTTTTTTTTGTTTTGTTTGGTGATAAAGTGAAGATATGAAGAAAGCAGATATGCTGTATCTGTAGCTAATGATCCATTAAAAATAATAATTCATCCTCACCAACTACAATGTATAAACATCCAATCAAAATTATGTTTAATCATAAAATTACAACAAATTTTACAGTGATCGAATTTTTTTTTTGCCGGTCAGTGTATTAAAACTAAAAACACATTTTGGAAGCAAAACCTTACTTTTTGTTCTCTTCCTTGTGTTTTCTTGGTTCTTTCTTCACTTGTTTTGTTCAATAACCTTTTGCATTAATGTTTTTGTTACATCTTTTAAAGGAAGCAAACTCATTCTAAAATCTACCCTAACAGCTTTGATTTGAATACTACGGGGGTCCTGAATAGCAAAAATATATAAATGATTAACATCAATTCATGTTTAAACAAAAGACCACCTCAATTAATATTACTAAGTATTTCCCTAATAAAATTGTAAATAAATAAATTCCTATATACCGTATTTTATGGACCATAAGATGCTCCGGACCATAAGACGCACCTTAATTTTAGGATGGAAATTTAAAGGAAAAGAAATTTAATGTGATTCTAAACGAAACATTTTAAAAAGAATAGGCTAATATACTTCATTGCATAATGGAATCAGTGTAAATCACTTCTAACTTAAAATCTGCATTGTACGCCTACGAATATCTCTTCTGTACAGGTGGCATGGCATCAATTTTAACTGAACTGATTTCTCATGAAAGACCGAAAATAATTTTACACCCTCTCACCCTCAATTCAGCACACGTGGAGTATAACGAGGCAAGGCTGTTTAGAGGTCATGCCCTTCATTTAAACCACCCGACGGAGGCAACTCCTTTTGTGTAAAAGAACTCAACATTCCTTTCTTTTTGCATTGTATACCTGGCTTCCATCTACCCTCATTTTACGATTTTTACAAGTGCACTGATGTACAGTCTGTGCTAAAATTGTTGTCTTAACGTTTACAACACCTTGTGTATAGGCCTAACTATGGTATTCCGGCAATATTTATCATAATTTTAATTTTTTAGTGTACTTCGGACCATTAGAAGCACCCAACCTTTAAGGCTCTGTTATCAAGGTAAAAAAGTGTGTCTTATGGTCCGTAAAATACGGTAAATAAAATCCCTATTTCTTTTAAAACATACAGCAAATCACACTATCACACCTGGCGGCACTCTTTTAAAATCTACCTATTGCAATGGATACCATGTCATGATTTTCGAAAAATT
Organism: Ectobius pallidus; assembly: GCA_964059195.1. Lineage (NCBI taxonomy): Eukaryota > Metazoa > Arthropoda > Insecta > Blattodea > Ectobiidae > Ectobius > Ectobius pallidus. The sequence continues at coordinate 10,167,950 of CAXKWD010000001.1, forward strand.
CTTTCATATCTTTACGTTTCATGCTCCCCTAAGTACGAAACCACCGCCCGTTCAAAGAAAAAAAATTGTGATATATATATACAGTATATATTTATATATATATATATATATATATATACAGTATATATTTATATATATATATATATATATAAATATATATATATATATATACAGTATATATTTATATATATATATATATATAAATATATCTTAAAACGCTAGCGGCCGTAATTTTGAAGATATTTGAACCAAATTTTAATATGTTATATCTAGGCCCAATAGTTCGGACAAGTTCGTTAATGAGCAAAATTGGCCCAAGGGGGTGGTCGGGGGATGGGGTTGAAATTTTAAAACATTTTTATCTCGGCCCCTATGGAGTATAGAGGGAAACTTTGTTTGAATAAATTAGAGTACTCCCTATGGAGTTCACAGTGACACCAACGATTCGGGGGTTTTGGGGGTACGAGTGGGGGTGGGGGGGATGGAAATTAGAAATTTTTGAAACCACGTCTTGTGGGGTATCATTGAAAAGCTCTTGATGAATACTCTACAAATCAATAACTAGTTTCTCGATAGCTCTCATTTAAGGCGAGATTTGAATGTTTGAAAAAGTGCTCTTTCCTCTTTTTTGCAATTATTATTGCGGGTTTGTCATGCCAAGGCTAAAGAAGAAGAGTGCTACGCAGCGACAGTAAATTAAACCAAAAGCACTTTGAAATCTACCTCAGCCTGTAGGCTTGCCTAAAGGGATTTTTTAAAACTAAAATGTTTGTAATTAATATCATTATTGTTAAGTTAAGATCCATCATTATCATTCCCTGCCATGGGATGATGACGATGTCCTGGTCACCGCAACTAATAAAGCTAAACTGAATTAATCATGAAGTAAACAAGCAAGCTACCTGAAATGATGAGCACAAAAAGACAGCAACGGATAAATGTGAAGCTACATATTTTAAACTGAACTCTATGAGAAACTAAATTTAAATAAACTGAAAATGCAAAATCATAATAAAAAAACTAATCTCAAATAAACAGAAATAAAATTATAGTTCACATGAAGTCAAAAGCTGTTGCCAAAGCATAGTTTGAACAGGGGACACTTATAGAATTTTCGGGTTTAGTTTCCCACTCTACTGGATTTCGGCACGCGATGTTCGGCGTTGGTATGCGGTCTCTGGCTTGCAGACCAACACTCCCATTGGCTCCCAACAACCTTGCATGTCATTGGTCTGTTCCATACGGTCCTGCAACCTCTACATAAAGCTAAATAATGCAAAACACTAACCACATTAGTTAAGTGCGCGAGCGGAGGCGGCAGCCGAAGCGAAGCACCCTTGCATTTTAGAATAATGTACGATACACTGTTTGTCGGTTTCGAAAATGTGGCATATTATATCTTCCGGAGGGTTATCTGACCATTATCACGTTGGTAGCTGATTCCAGCACCACGTGACCCATCGGCTTCTTCCCAGCATGCACCTGCGCTGTTTCTAGCAGCTGATTCTGTATTATTGAGATTCCAATCTGAGCACCATTTTAGGTTAGTTTTTTGTGAACTTCTTACCGATTTTACCCATATTTAAAATATTCTTAGAAACAAAATGTGCCCTTATATGGATTCTAAAACTTCTGGAGAATAATATTACACGAAATTTTGCCGTTTTACGTGAGTAAAAAACAAAGTTAACGAATCCAGTAGAATGGGAAACTAACCCCGAATTTTCTTTAAAAGGGGGAATAAATACATATTATAATTCACAAAACTATAATAAAGCTACAGAAAGAATAAAACTGAATGGCTAACCTCATTTCAGGAGCTATCTATTAAGTAAAAGCTAACAAATCTGAGGCTTCCTCCATCAGGAGAAATTTGTATGCGAGCTTCATGGCGACCAGACCCAGAATGGCTTTGCAGTCACCCCCATATACACCAATCATAACGAGGTATCCAATGTCTGTGCAAGTCCAATGAGGAGATGTTAAAATATTAATAAGGGTGAATCTTACATATTGGCAATGGCTGTTTGCCCCAATCGAGACTGATAATACAAGTACTTTAGAAACAATCTCCTGCGGGTTGCTAGGTCATTTTCAGCTTGCAGACTGGAGAACAAGAAGACACTGGGACGAGGGGAGAAACCCATATCAAAAAAGCCACTTCACAGCACTCTGCTGGTATGTAACTTGAGCTAGAATATGCAGATTTAACAGTTTCTTAGCAACGATATGTTCTCATAAGCTTCATTATTGTAAAACTTTGCTATTTCATTGCTTGACTTCTAATAAACCAATGTTTTACCAATACAAGATTATATCACACACAGGATCCGTATACATAGATCTAAGGCAATGCAGAAGAATAAACCCTGGTTCATCACAACACCAGCATCCAGAGCTGAAATATCTCTTATATATAAAATTAAATTCCAAACGGCCATCACCCCCCATTACCTACACAGAATTAAAAAAAGGGACAATCCACTCTGTTCCTGTGGACAGATAGGAAATATACATCACATGCTTTTCTCTTGTCCAGAACTTAATACCAGTGACCATGACTTTTATGACGACCTGCGCATAGAGTATGGATACAGCCCATGGAATATACCAGCCTTAACTACGGATCAACCGCACAAAGCAGCTAGAATTTTAAAACGATTCTTATACCAATGTAAAATGAAGATATGTAACAATTTAGGACAACTACTTTTTGTGTACACACAGGCAAATTTGTTTACAACCCCCACGGACGTTGAAACCTTACATGGTGTGACGTCGATAAATAAAAGTGAAGTGAAGGGAAACCAATGTTTTGGTGACAAAATGGGTAGGTTCTCCTTTTGCCTGATTTGGAATATATCTCAGAGTATGTTCCAACTGATTAGGTGAAGGAGAGAGACATGAATAGAAAGGTGAATCATTGTAGGTCCAGGAGCACATTTTAGACACTTTTACATTGGAATGATGGGTCGTTACTGGACAAACACAGCAATGCCGGCGCAGGAATCTATAGTGACATTTTCAAATTCTACATATCACTCGGACCCTTGTCAACACACTATGATGGAGAGGTACAAGCAATAAGCACAGCTCTCCAGCAACTTTTAAACCATATAACTAAATTTAACAAAGTGGTAATCCTCACGGACTCAAAGACTGCATTGCAAGCAATTGCATCACCATACCCAGAAAGCAAAAAAGTAAGAGAAATACATACAACAACAAGAATACTTCAAAGTCTCAAAAAAGACATTGCATTTCAATGGATACCTGCCCACTGTCAAATTATGGGAAATGAAGCTGCTGACTTCCTTGCAAAGAAAGGAACAAACATTAAACAGACTCCATATTGTAGCATACCTTTTAACAATGCTAAGATCTGGACCCAATATAAGATTAATCAAATATGTAAAGAGAAAAATGAAAAAGACAGCCACAAGAAGTCATGGAATTCCTTACTGAGGAATAAATCAGCCATTCCTGATCTACCCAGAAGACAAACAGTTGCTCTTTTCCGCATAACTACAGATCATGACTGCTTAGCTTCACATCTTCATAGAATCAACATCTATCCTTCACCACAATGTACCCTGTGCAACGATCCAGCTTCAATAATGAATGGAGAACACCTACTGACTTGCCCGGCAATCAAGAAGATTGATGCTGATCTACCAACCCAGCTCACACATTACTATTGGAACGCCCGAAGGAGAATGGAGGAAATCCAAGTTCCTGAGCATTAGTAAACAACATTGGAATGATGGTCATTCGCAGCTAATATGATATGTGTTGGGCATTGTCCAAACCTTGTCCTGATGAACACACCATGACATGCACAGTTCGCCTTTTAGCTGCTGAAGACTGGGTCACATTCCATTTTTCATTGGTGTTGAATTGGCCGAGTTCCAGGAGGAGGGATATCATGTGAGCCAGGCATCAGCTGTGCAACAGGTCACATGTCAGAGGTCACCTCTCTCTAAGAAAACTGCTTCTGAAACAATTATACAGTGGCAGAAAAGTTATTTTGACATGATGAAATATCTGCGGGCAGCAGTTAGCACAAGTGGACAGTTATGAGTATCTAGGAAATACAAGGAGAAATAAGAAAAAGAGTACAAAAGGCCTCTAATGCATATTATTCATTGAGTAGATGCATATTTAGAAATGAAGAAGTCCATAAACAGACTAAAACATGGGTGTATAATGCTGTAATAGAACCTATTTTACTATATGGGAGCGAGAGTTGGACAACAAGTAAGAATGATATTAGTAAAATTAACGCTGTTCAAATGAAATGCTTAAGAAGAATAACAGGTAAAACAAGACGAGACAAGATCAGGAATGAAAGAATAAGAGAGGAGTTACGTTTACCTCCCATAATTAAAAGAATTGAAGATAGACAACTCACATGGTTTGGGCATATAACTAGAATGGGAGAGGATAGAAAACCCCGTCAATTTATGGAGGCTAAACCACAAGGACAGAGACCAGTCAGCAGACCAAGGAAGATATGGGAAGAGGTTGTTCAGCAAGTAGCTGCTAGTAGAGGGAAGACAATGGTTCAGCTTAAAGGACTGGCGAAGGAAAGAGCTAAGTTCAAAAAGTGGGTCCGAGGCAATCCCCTAACACCACGATAGTGGTACACTAGGGAAGTGGAAGAAGAAGAAGAAGAGAAATATCTCCTCTTTCACTTTAGTTTTCTTCGTTGCTTCTGAATCTAATTTGTATAGTGGTAATGGATTTAATTTCTGGAGAGACAAACTTGGTTGGTACTGAAAATTATTACAAGAGAAAATGACAGCAATCTAGTTAAGTTATTACAGAATTCTGAAAGGTCCCACCCATCTTGAGATTTCCACAGCCCAGGAGAGACAACTAGGGGCAACTGCCTCAGCCTGGAAAAACCTTTTATAGCTACTACCCAGGGGCATTCATTTGATCCTCGCTGATAATCACAATGTTGAGTAAAATCACGGGAAGAAAATTAGCATACTTTCATTACACTGATTTCAGCTGTCAACTTGTAAGTCAAGGGAATAAAATGGGAGCAACATGAGCTTGACATTACTGCTTTTGCAATGGGAAGCATGAGCTCTCAGAGTTCTGTCAGTTCCCTTTTCCTTCACTAAAACAGTTACAGATGTTAAGGATCTTTCTACGATATGGGCCCACGATTCATATGTATAGGGACTAGTTTCTGATTTCCTTTACTTTATAAGGTCTAGGGCCGGTATTCATAGTCGGCTACTTAAGAACCTACTTTATAAAGCTGAACTTAATTGACAAGATGACTTATATATTTTTCGTATTCATAGTCTTCTTTACAGCCATACTTTATTAAGTCTGACTTCATAAAGTTCTACTTGTTCTACATACTAAAGTCGAACTCAAAAATATGAAAAATCATGCGTTCACTGCCATAACAATTGAATTAACAAATCGTGTTTAAGATTTTTTCAGATTTTATGTAAAACAAAGCCGTCTGAGTACGTATTTTGCTATTGTGATATAAAAATAATGACGGCTCTGTGCATTGTAAACAAAGAATTCAGTTCATCCAGTCATATTATGCACCGTGTAAGTAAACTGATCAATAGTTTCTTGAGTATATCCTTCGTATATATTAGCTTGGAGATCGTTCAGAATTAATACCGGCACACTTATATATTTATTTCGATATCAATTATTGTTTTAGAGAGATTCAAAACAGCTTAGCAAGCTTCGGGCCAATATGAAATGCCAGCAGAGAGAAATGCTGATGAAAGATAGGCGATTGATATTTACAAAATTGTGTCTGCTTGAAACGAAATCTCTTTTTAAATTCATTGTCACTGTCGAATTTGAATGGATTCATCATGTTTTGCAAATAACGCTTTGGGGCGTGGATTTCTTCTAATAACTTACTCGCCAAGATCCTCAAAATTACTATCCATGGTACTGGCTTAGACTGAAATAAGTCAGGGGGACCCTTGACTTGATAAGTACGACTTATTTCGATAAATAAGTCGTACTTTAGTGACTATGAATAACAATAAGCTTGTCTGACTTTATAAAGTAACTACGTCATAAGTCTGACTTGTTTGTGTCAGAAACTCAACTTAAGACGAGATTAAAATTCAACTTGGATATAAGTACGACTTATTGCAACTATGAATGCCGGCCTAGGTCTTTGTTTTGGTCTGGGCCTCATAACATGTTGTTCATGAACTTCACTTTCTTAGGAGAACTTGGGTATAGTCACACCTCCGAAAAGAACTGTTTACAAAAGTCCATGCGGGAAACGTCTTGTGACTTTTCACTTTTCCTGTCCATATTGTCTGTCTTGTCAAGTAAGTAAGGCTAGCTTCACTGGTGACGTGCACTTCTCTAGTGGGCTTACCCAGGTCAACATGGTCTGTAACGTCAAGTCTTCCCCACAATGTTGATCAGTCAGTTTCTTTGGCATTCCTAGACACAAACACCGAATCACTTCGACGTCTAAGGTGGTCGCTCCTCAGTTGGCAGAGCGATTCAGCACTGTACCTCTTATTACCATTCTACCAGTTAATAATCAAGAGTAGGTATAAGCTTAATAAAATTTAGTAAAATATAAAGAATTTTAACAGGAGTTGTGACTTTTTTCAATGTATAAATGATATCCAATCACTCTTCTCCATCGTACATGTTAGCGAGTGCCCCGCAGAATATTTACCCTAGGCAGTTCATAAAGAGTGGAGTAAGCTAGAACTAACAGCAGCTGGAATAGTGTGCAGTCCCAGATGTTTACGAAAACAAACATTAACGTATAAATTGAGACACGATGAACTGTTGTGAGATGTATTATAGTTATGTATTGTGTTGAAAAGGACCCGTCAGAAACCGCAAGGTAGGTACGGACCCTTTTCTAAAGTAGAAATGTGGGCTAATGTAAAGTTGTTGTTTAGAACAAATAAATTCATTCATTCATTCATATTACCATTCTACCATTACTTGACCTACAGTCCCATCTGAAATGACCAGGCTTTCCACAACCATAACAGACTAACCTTGTGTCGCCCCTACCTCTACGAGAATCAGTTACTAATTCCCTCTCTAGGCCTAAATAATCTTTCAGTACCTACTATTTGAACTACACATTGCACTTTTTATTTATTTATTTATTGTTTTGTAGTGTTGTATTGATCCTGTATTTCTTTGTATTTCTTTGTATCTCTTTATATTTCAATGTATGTATTTCTAATATTATTCTTGTACTATAATAGTTTGTTATATTGTTGTTATATTGTATCCTATACCGCAGAACTGCGGTCAAAATGGATTAAATAAATATGAAAATATGAAATATGAAATATGAAATATCAAACTGCATACTTCTTGAATCACCGTTAATCACCTACAGTGAATCTGAGTTATAAGTATAGCACTTATTTGTCCCCTCAGGGCATTGGCCTCTTCCAGATGGTTAATCATGAGTTTTGTCTTGGTGGCATTCATTTTAAGGCTCGCTTTTTCGCCGATTTACTTCTATTAAGTACTCTTGCACCTCCTCTTTGGTGTTAGTAAGTAGCACAATGGGTCAAGTGAATAAAAAGCAAGCACTTGCTTTTAGAATTAAGTGTAAGCAAAAGCATTTGCTATCTAGCATTAAGTAATAGCACTAGCATTAGCTCAGTTTTGTGTGAATAATCTTTTACTAGTGCTAGCTAGTAAATGCTGGAAAAATTTAGCCTTTTCTGTGGATCACGGCCCCCTAGATAATTAAAAATACACATCAATCTAGCAGGTCATTAAAATAGTAGGAAACATGTGAGTGTTTTTTAATTTATTTTAATGACATCAAAATGTCATCTTCTGAATCTGAAATTTTTATGACCAGTGAAGAAAGTGATTAACAGTTACAATTTGTTCATATTCTGAAGAATGATAATCACTTTCAAGAGTCCGAACACGCCTGTGATATTTAGGAGTTCTCACTTGCAAAAAAGCAGCCATTTCATCATTTAAACTTCCAATAAAATTAAAACTTTAGCATGGGTATAACCACACTTGAAACATTTGCAGCATTTGCTATGAAGTCAAAGCAGAGTCTTGCTTTTATTCACACCTTCTTAAGCAAGTGCTGGGAAATTCAGCATTTGCTACAACAACTTTCTTTTGTTAATTAGCACAAGCATATTCTATATTATTATTATTCACATATTTTGAAGCTTATTCTGTTATTTTCAAGTAAAAGCAATTGCTACATGTTTATTCACTTGACCCAATGTCCAAAAATCTTAAACTGGACAGTTTGGCCCCATCAATGTTGACACCATAGTTCCCTTTAATGCTTCTGAATATTTCTTCCAAAAGGCATATAAAGAGTTTGGGTGAGATTACGTCTCCTTGTCTAACTCCTCTTTGCAATTGGAACTCCGTTCCTTGTCTGTCCATTTGTATGTGGGCCATGGTGTTGCTGTACGTTTTTGCTAGCATTCTAATATATTTCTCTTCTGCTCCCTATGATTGTAGTGCTGATAATAGTGGTACATGTTCCACTGTGTCAAATGCCTATTGGAAATCAACAAAGGCTAGGTATACCATTTGGTTGAATTCTTCAAGCTTTTCCATGATCTGAGATAAGACCTGCAGGTGGTCAATTGTGGAATATCCCCTTCGAAAGCCTGCCTGTTCTACGGGTTGATTCTCCTCTATGTTTCGGTTCATTCGCCCTGTTATAATCTTGAAGAGGACTCTGTAGATATTTGACGTCATAGATATTGGACGATAGTTGCTTATATCATCCTTGGGGCCCTTTTTGTATAGGAGAATAATATTACTGCTGAGCCATTGTTGTGGGATAATATCTTCTTTCAGAAGGTCGTTGAAGACGTCTGTTAGAGCTATCACCACTTCTTGCCCTCCCATTTTTAGCATTTCATTTGATATCCTATCTCCTCCTGGAGTTTTCTCATGTTTTATGTCTGCAACTGATCGCAATTCTACAAATGATTTAGATCTAGTTTGAAACGCTACCTGACTAGTCATTTCAGGAGCCATTCCTTCTAAAATGCTCTGGTTGATCTCACACTCTGACAGGTTCAGGGTGGAAAACAGCAGCATAAGCACGAATAGATCTGACAGATTTAGAAAATAGCTCTCCAATATTTTGTGCTTGATGGAATAATTCCGGGGTGTGCGGGAAAAGAGAGTTAAGTCCACCTTCCTAAAAAATTTAGATAATATGTCCATAGAGTTGTAGATAAAATGTTCTCTACATTTGTGATAAGTCCAGTAAGTCATATTCAAAATTGTACGGTAGTTATGGATGTGTGCCTCATAGGTTTATCTATTTCTAAAGCTTTGTTGGGCTAGTATAGTGTGTTAAGTCAATCTCATTCTCAGTAACAAGAAAGTGGACTTAACTCTCTTTGCCCGCGCACCCCGGAATTTATTTACTAGAGAAGCCTGGCTCTGACAGAGAAATACGTTTGTAAAATTTTCACATGGAACTCGTCAAGTCCAAGTCCAGAATTAACCGTTTCCAAAGCAAGAACTTTCAAAGACCCAGATAACCGTGAGAAAATGTAAGCTAGTAGCTATTCTCTCCCAAACCAAAGATGTAAACAGTTTCTTAGCAACGATATGTTCTCATAGGCTTCATTATTGTAAAACTCAGCTATTTCATGGCTAGACTTCTAATAAACTAATGTTTTTATGACAAAATGAACACAATAGGGATCACTTTACTTTTAGTAGATAGTAGTTTTGTGGAAATTAGGAAAGAGTAGTATTATTTCCTAGATGATAGTTGCATCACTTACCTCCACGCTGTAAATAAAGCTCCATATTCATTTTGTTGTTACAGTCAAACCTCTGTATAACGAACATAGATATAGCAATAAACATATAGCAATATTTTTGTTTGGTCCCGGTGAATTTCCTACGTTATTAAAGTTAAGTGTAACAACTATAACAATGAAGCTATTTTAGAAACACCCTTTTATAACAATATTTGGAGGTAGAATTGTTAATGTGAAGCCAGTAGCTTAGTCCTATGGATGGTAGCTGGTATCAGATCAGTATCCTTCCCAGCCACCAATATTGTTTTCTGGGTGTCTGATATCTGTTATATTTCTTAGAAATTACAGAAAAGAAGGGTTCATGAGAGTGAAAATAGGATCACTGATGCTAAAATCATCCCTTAAATGCATGCAAAAACACTGTTAGTTAGGTCGTTACTTCACCATGAAGGGACTAGGCCTACCATCTGACTGCTGCATCATCTACCATAGGTAGATGGACGGATTGGGGGCATGTGGTAGCCCTTTACAAAATGATTATTTTCTTTTCAGTTATTAATTACTCATTTTTTGAGCTGTTTGTTCTTGTTATAACACTAAAATGGAATAAAAATTAAAGTCTGTTGAGTTATGAAAGAATGAAAACGACAAGTCAGGCATGGGGATATGACGCAGAGGTGAGATCTCATGTACTGTGCCCTAAAATGCAGAAAATTGTAACTTTTGTTTAAAAAGTGGAATATGGGATCAAATACACCTTATTTTAATATAACTTATCATAATAATTCATACTTCATAAATACTTGTTTTACACCAGAAAATCAATTGCGACATGAATCTGCCATTTTCTGGAGAATAACCAATTGGTAGCATTGGTCGAATCATGGTAACTCAAATCAATTCGTGGATGGTTGATTCATAGTATGCCGTGATCTTGCAGCTGTTAGTTTGTTTTTTTATATAACAAAGCACGAAAGTAAATATTATTTATATAACCTGTTAACATTTTTATTCGTGGAATCGTCTTAATAAATCCAACTTGAGTTTACAAGCTTCATCAGATAAATTTGCTCCTGCTGAACAGTCGCGAATCTATCGATAAACTCATCAACTCTCGTGGGATTACCTACGAAAATCATTGAACTATAAAGTTTCAAATGTAATAAAGAATCTCACCTGAATGTGAAAACAATGAGGATGTCGTAGTGTCCTACTGTAGTTATTAACTTACATTCACAAATAGATTCAAGTTCACCTTCCTTTCTGCCAACTCTTACTTGAGTATATATTATTAAGGCTATATTTCACACTTGAACTTCACTTTTAAATATTTAGCTAGGACTACGTAGTTTCAGTCACCCTTGTGACTATCCTCAGCTACATCTGAATTTTTGTTGGTAGCACTGTTCCCTTGTACTACCAATCCTGACTGTTGGATGCCATCTCTTGGTGGTTGGATGTACCTTCTGATTAAGTTGTCTTCTGCTGGTATTTCGAAATTTAGTAATTTGTGTTTATTTTTTTGAATAAAATTTTTTTCCCAGACTGTTAATTCTTGGGGTGTTTCTATTGGCTTTAGAAGCTTTACAGTTTGTTCTATTTCATTATCATCTTCCCAAAAGTGAGCAGCTATTGCTGATTTATCTGTCTGTGCATATTTAATGTTTCTGAAATGTTCTTTGTATCTGGTTTCAATATCTCTTTTTGTTTGTCCAATATAAACCTTATCACAATCTTTACACTCTATTTCATAAATGCCTGATTTTTTGTTGTTTGGTTCTCTGTCCTTGTGGTTATGTTTTAGTAGGTTTTTTACATTGGATTTGTTCTGGGGGGCCAAAGTAATGTTAAAATTGGAGAATACTTTCTGGAATCTTTTTTGTGCCCATGGATGGAAAGTGAATTTTCTGTATTTGATTTTACTGTTTTCATTCACATTTTTTAATGTGGTCTGTTGTTGTATATCTTTTTTCCTTTCAAAATTTGTTATCTTTTTGTCAATGAGGCATTTCCTAAAACCATTCTTATTAGCAGTTTTTACTATGTGGTTGTATTCCTTAGTGTATTCTTCTTGGCTTAGAGGCACAAGGGAACAGTGCTACCAACAAAAATTCAGATGTAGCTGAGGATAGTCACAAGGGTGACTGAAACTACGTAGTCCTAGGTAAATATTTAAAAGTGAAGTTCAAGTGTGAAATATAGCCTTAATAATATATGATGACTTCACTGTGTTCTTCCCAATATTAGTTTCTATATCTTACTTGAGTGTTGATTGCCATCGACCTTCCAACAGCTTCTAGTGATAAGTTTGCAGAATATTGCTTTGTAAGATGAAAAGAAAGTTTGTTCCACCTAAAGCGAAATCCTGTTATACTTTCAAATGCACTTCATTGAAATGTGAATTTTGAAGCTGTAATGCAGAGTGATTGCAGATTGGATGAGGGAAGCAATAACTAACCATCCACTTTTCCTTCCTTACTCTCATCTTCTTGGTCCATATTCAATGCTGCTATCATGTTATTCACATGAAATCCCATGCACACCTGTTGCTAGGAGAATACATCACCAAGTACGTGCAAAAAGGGTCTAAGGAATAGCATACATTATTAACTCCTGTTATTCTTGACACAACTGCTCCTAAATTAATTAGAATGATTTCTTATGACTAACTTATTCCACCCATATGCCACGTGTTTGATATTGACCAATAATGTTCAGCAATCCCTCGGATATAGACCAATCATAATTGTTTATCTTGTAATATCCTTCCTTGGATCGCCAGGATGATATTTTATCTGATAAATCATGAGCTCGTTACTGGACATGTAAGGCATCAACATGAGATGATTAATATGTCACATGCTGCCATTAAGCAGCACAAAAACAGATTATTTTATTCAAAATAACTTGTTTGGAAATTGAAATAATATAAACGTCCGTTGATTAAAAACACAATTTCAATTTGGTGCAAGCCAGTTCATGTGATTTCATTCTGTCCTGCAGTTGGCTTACCTGAATTAGGTTAGCTATGTCTCTTATGCACCATTGGTAGCATTGGTTATGACATGGTAACTCGAATCGATTCACGGATGATTGATTCATAGTATGCTGTGATCTCGCAGCTGTTAGTTTTGTTTTTATATAGCAAAGCATAAAAGTAATTATTATTGTATAATCCGTCACATTTTTATTCATGGAATAGTCTTAATAAATTCAACTCGTTTATGAGTTTCATCAGGTAAATTCGATAAACTCGTAAACTCTCGTGGGATTACCTATGACAAAACTACATAGGACTACATGATAATCAGCATAATTGAAAGGCTAATTGTAATCATTAGGGACCGGATTCTTAGGTTTTTACCTATTTTTTTCCTTACTTCCAAAACAAAAAGCGCTTATACACTTTTTCGAATCATGTCCATAGGATTCACCCACATTAATTCTGTGGCACCTAAAAATACCTAAATGGGGTATAAAAACCTAAATGTACCTAAACGAGATATAAAACCTAAAATATCTACTTTTTTGTCTTTTTTGTTTGTCAGTTGAGAAATCGATATTTTGCAGAGAGACAATAACTTGTGTTGAAATTAATAGCACCAGCGTTTCGTTGAACCCATTGTCATCTAGGATGGACAGTATCAAGAGACGAAGTGTAAGAGTACCGGCGTATTCCTTTTAAAATACTCGTATGAACAACCATTGTTGCCGTGTATGAACAAGAATATAAATTTCTGTGTTTTAAAGCGCTTGTTTGCCTAGTAGGCCTACTGCCCTGTCATTCATACTGAGTGGTCACACTGTGAGTTTTAAGAAGACGTGTTAATTATGCCGAAACAAATGAAATTGAGTTTATTACGGCAGTGGATTGGCGATGACCTGAATTTCATCTCCCCCCTTCTTCTTCTTCTTCTTCTTCTTCTTCTTTTCTTCTTCTTCTTTTCTTCTTCTGAGGTTATTTTATGACGTTGGACCCCGCGGGTTTCTACAAGTATTATGTATTGAATCCTATGTAGCACATTCAAATTCATTATACCAATTATTCTACCCGAAAATTATTTTTTTGGACAAAAAACCTAAAAAAAACTATTTCACCTAATGGAAAACCTAAAACAGTGTTTTTAAAAACCTAAAAATCCGGTCCCTAGTAATCATATAGTAAGAAGTTACTGTTTTATGGACATCATTCAAAGAGATGACTGAGATATTTGAATTTACTGTTTAGGATTTTCTGACAAATGTTGAAAGATCCGGTGATATTTATCATCTAAGAACTTATGCTAATTTTAATTTTTGAATACTACTTTATAATGTAGGCCCTTAAAATGTCATTTATAATCATGATTCAGTTTGAAATATAAAATACTGAAATTTTCAGTATTGTCTGACAAGATTATGTTAAATCCATTTTCGTAAATAAGTTAATACACTACAAAACAGAATTAAAAATTTTTATTCATAAAATAATACGTAACTGTGAATCATGGAACCACTCATAGGCTAATACAGTAATAGACTGCAAGCAACTATTTTTTCAACCAGCAACAAAGTTTTAAATTGTTTTTACTTTTCTTTAGGAGTCCATTAACCAATAATCCCTACTCAGTTATGCATTTATGACCTAAAAATAGTGAAAAAAAAAATGACACAAAATGCTTAAAAAAATGACCAATTAATTTACCATTATTACTTAAAATCAGTTTTTTAAATTAATGAATTGTTAAAAGGAATTACATGGATGACAGTGCATTATATATATATGAATTTAGACTATAAAACACTTATTTTGTTACTAAAGAAGTAAGTAAATTTATACTACTTGCACACCTTTATCGAAAAATAAATTCTTTCTGACCTGGCATGCCTATCAAATTGCCCCTAGCAAATATATGCCATTTAAAAATGAGGGAAAAATAAGTTTTTATTGCTACAAGACAAACTGAGGGGTGCTTACAACAAACCTGAATTAAAATGAACTATGAACACTTGGCGGAGATTCTCGAATAAAAACGATTGTCGTTGTCTGAAAGTAACGATTTGTACATGGAAAAGCTCTTCTCTACCACAACTGAAACATGACCTAAAATGCCGAAAATGACATAAAAATTGCCAAATATGACTTATCTATTGAATATGATGAAGAATGCAAAATAAAGCAAAAAATGCAAAAACAAATTACCTTTATTTAATCAGTTATTTCATGATACTCTTTTATATATATTCCAGATATCTTTTAACCTTCAAATAAAAAAAGATGCAAAATCATCAAATGTCTCGCTCTTGTAATTTATTTATTTATCTAAATTTTATTTTACAAAGGTCCCAATGAGCGCACGCTCATTAACAGGGACAGTCAAATTACATTTGAACATAAATCATAAAAGATCAAGGAGGCAATATAAAAAAATTATTATAGTATATTGCGATACAAGTGCTGTAAGCGGTGCATATGGATCGAGGAAAGAGTTTGAAAAAACGAGGCGCTTGCGCCGAGTTTTTTCAATTTTCCGAGATTTTCCATGCTATTTTTTGCACGATGATTATTTATATTAATTGAGATAATAGCTGAAAATATTATGTATATACATTATTGAAGATAGATGTTTGTTTCAGAAAGTAATTCGCATATGTTGGTTGTTATGGGGACTGAATATTTGTCCTGTTAAAGTCGCCACAAACTAGGGAGCCTTGGTTCCGGTCTTCCATAAAGGCTTGTATTATGATGATTTTACTTACGGAAGATAACAGTGTTGACATACAGTAATGGCTAGTGTAAAATGAAAAGACTTGAACAGACAGGCATTAGATGTTTTGCTATGCTGTGGTCACCACAGATCAGTATAGACCTCCAAAAACTCTCGTAACTCGTAACTCGTAAATGCCTTGTCCTAGTCATTACGCATTCGACGGGACACCTCTGTGAACATGTTTTGTCTTGTTAGGGGGCTCAATCTTTGTCCGTTATGCCACTGAAAAGGGCCGTTCTTTAGTAGAGGTTATGTTGTACATGTAAAGGACATGTGGAATAATGTTCATATCATTTTGATCAATGTTGTATGCTTACAGGTCAGTTTGGTCCAGCAGTTGCCCTGATCGCAGCCTCCTACACTGGATGTAATCCAGCCCTCACCGTCGCTCTCCTCACCGTTGGCGTGGGTCTCAATGGTGGCATCTATTCAGGCTTTAAGGTCAATCACTTGGATATCTCACCTCGCTTTGCCGGTATCCTCATGAGCTTCACAAACTGCCTCGCCAACCTGGCAGGGCTGCTTGCCCCCATCACAGCGGGTTACGTCACAGACCAGAAGGTGAGTCAGTGTGTATCCATCTAGCAAAGCACTTGCCTCCAATGTTACGCTATGCTTATTACTAGCAGCTGCCTGTGTATTAATTCAATCGGTAGATTTTTAAAATTATTTATTTAACAGAAAACTAATTAAAGCATTGCATTCATTATCACTCTGATCATAATGATTCACATGTTATCTTATGAATTTTATTCTTTAATTCTGTTTTTGTAGTTTATTATCTTTAGGAATGGTAGATTTTTGCAATCACAATAAATGCTAAATGTTCCCAAATGCTGTCAAAATAAGTAATATTTTGATTAGTTTGCAGGCTTCCACAGCTGGTGTTATACACAAATTGATTGTAATTGTTATCCGGGTTGGCCGCGTCGTGTTTTTAGTGTCTTGTAATGTTTTGGACATCCTATCATGTCCTTCTTCGGAGAAAGATTCGCATTAAAAATAAGTGCCTGTGAAGAGTAAACAATCGCAGTTGTCATGACAGGGCCGTCGCTTGGGCGGGGCGATCGCCCCGGGCGCCGTGGCAACGGCAAAAATAAAACAACAAAATTGGAAAAAATAAGTAGGATGTACATAACATATTTTTTAAAGTTAGGTATAACTGAATTTTGAATATTACGTTGTATGTTTTTATTGAACAAATAAATATTTGACACCAATAACTTTAGGCCTATATTTGCTAAGTTATCCCCAAATAAATATTTCCTTATAAAGACATATTTACGATCAACTACGTCACAGGAGAGACTGAATTCTCTGGCTATCTTGTCCATTGAAAACGATGAAGCACAAAAAATAGACTTGAAGGAAATTCTAACGACATTTGCTCGTGCAAAAACCAGGCGAATGCCATTTAATGTTTAGTACCTTATCTTAATTTGATAAACGCGGTTCCCTTTTCTATATTCTATTCAGTGTATGTATCGAGGTTTCCCACACTATTAATTTGTAGTCCATTAATAACGCCTATAGTATTTTTTTATGATTGTTTAGATTTTCTAACATTACTAAACTTGTATTAATTTTATTTTCAATACAATCTTATTAAAAAAAATTAAATAATTTTATTTCTGGTATTTTTGTAAGGTAATCCGATTAGGTGTCTCTTTTGGGCACAAAAACACAATTTTGCTTACGAGCGACTGGACGCGATGCGGCTTGGAACTTGTCCAGTACACGTCGCCCCAAGTCACGTCGCTCATTGCGTGTTCAATCCCAAATGTTTATATGTATTTGATAGTGTCGCGTCACGTCGCTCGCGTTGTGTTTGAATCCTTACAGATAGGTGGAATGTCGGGTGGGTGCACGTGGGATTGAGTTTGGGGAGGGGGGCACCTGACGAAATCTTGCCCCGGGCGCCAACAAACCACGCGACGGCCCTGTGTCATGACGTCAGTTTTAAAGCTTCAATTGTTTCACACCAGATGTCACTGATCTTATACCCATCTTCCCTGTTTATGTTATGGGGATGTTTAATAATTTCTATGGCTTCTGTAACAAGTCTAGGGAATCTTCTGTTTTCATGTTTTAGTAGAGTTATAACATCGAAAAGTATTTTGTGGCCTGTTTCATCCGAATGAGATGACAACTACGACTGTTTACTCTTTTCAGGCACTTATTTTTAATGCGAATCTTTCTCCGAAGAAGGATACGCTAGGATGTCCGAAACGTTAGAGGACACTAAAAACACGACGCGGCCCAACCCGGATAGCAATTACAATCAGTTTAAGTAATATTCTGGTTTTGAAGCATATCAAGTCTATTATTGTGTTTTTTTCAATTTTCGATAAAATGCAAAATTATTATAAAATGTGAAATGTACATATTTCTGCAAAATAAGTGCGAAATTACATTGTAAGGGACATTTATGTAAATAATATGACACGAAAAGAAACAAATCAAATTTACGAAGCTGTTAATGAGCTCTTGAATCCAACAGTGGCTGTTCAGATGAGTACCATAATTCATAAGACAGTGTTCGATATGAAGAGAAGAATTCCATATTCCATATTAAGTTTCTTATGTGGTTATGATTAATTTCACAAACATTTGATAACCAGTATAAGAGACATTTAAGAGGTTGACTGACTGCAAATTTTGTTAGCAATGCAAATAAAATTTCCACTCTTTACCAATGCAGCTATTCAGGTAATCTGGTCACCTACCAATAGCGTGAATGTAGAACGCTTTTTCAGAAAATACAATTTAATTGTCACAGATAGCCGAAACAGGTTAAAGAAGAGTGTTATTGAATTTTAATCAATATTAAAATTTTAATGTGTGTGCTGAATGCTGATTTTAAATGCATACAGGCAAATACATGTTAGGAGTGCATACAGGGTGTTAATGAATAACACCGAAATATTTTACCTGTGTATAGAGGGGACATAGACAAGCAACTTTTATTAGGACATTTTTGTTCTATGACGTAAAATGTGTATGCTACAGGGCATTAAAGTCCTTAAAATTTGGTGCTCATAAGTCAATAATTGAGCAAAATAGGGTTAAAATTTTCATTAAATTGACTACATGCCTTCTTAGCGATCGATAAAAACCTGATTCTTAATAATTCATCAACCGCTATACCATAATTTAGAATTTTCATAATCTGCAAAATTTACTGACTAATCACATGACTGCCCGCCACTGCATTATGTTTTTATTCCCAATTCCAGACCTAACAAAAATGTTTCGTTTGTCTTTTTTTTTCCTCAGAGTTGTAAGATATCGATCGTCATTTTTTACAATTTTCCCGACCACTACACAATATTCACTGTTCCTTTGTTTCCCATCATTTCAAGTATTAGAAGTCAGTGGCGTGAATATCCTTGGGAGATTTTATGTTATAACAGGAAGAATTGAATCCATAGAGCAAAAATCTCCTAATAAAAGTTGCTTGTCTATGTCCCCTCTATACTCAGGTAAAATATTTCGGTGTTATTTATTAACACCCTGTATATCTTGACTGTGTTTTACTTACTTTACTTTTGAGGGCGTATCCACTTTTCAGTAGTTACCCTTTATTCCCATTCTCCATCTATGCCTATCATTCCAATCTCCTTCCACCAGTTCCCTCTCATCCATCATCCGTGAAATTCCAGACTTCCAAGGTGTTCTAGGTCGTCTCCGTTTCCTTCTGCCCCCTGGAGACCACTTTAGCAAAATATTTGGCCATCTCTTCTCATCCGTTCTTCTCACATGGCCATACCACTGGAGTTTTCGACTCTCAATTCTTTCAATCACGGATTCCTCCATATCCATTATCCTTCTAATATCTTCATTCCTTCTCTTCTCCAACCTGGACACTCTGGCACCCCTCCGCATTCCATCCATTTCAACTCCCTGTATCTTGCTTTTCTGACCCTCCGATAAACTCCAACCTTCTGCTTCATATGTCAGTATACTTTCTACTATGACCTGGAGAATTCTCTTTTTTTTTTTGCAACGCTATTGCCCTATTCCATAATGACTGTGCTTTAGTGTTCACAATTTCACCACAAGTTTATGTTGCTTTATGCCTACATAAATGCTTGAAATTGTTGTAACTGGAAAATCAATAAAATGCACTAATTTGTGAAACCTTTTTTCCAATAATAATAAAACTATTTCATCCCATATTGCTACAATATTCTCAAGTTTAACGTTAAATTTGCTATGAAACGATACATTTTTTTTTAAATTGCTAAATCTTTATTTTTAGTTGCTAAAATCTACCATCCCTAATTATTTTATATGAATGAATAATCTTAAATTAATTGTAGGAAATGTAATAGGAATTAATGATCAAGCAGTGGAGTTAAGAATCGATTGAGTGAAAACTGCGTTGCTAGAGCCCGTTGCCAAGGTAACACTCATAAATAATGTATTAATGTATTAATTCAATTGGTAGATTTTTAAATCAAACTAATTAATGCCCGGTTTCTATAAACTCGTGAAATTATGGGTAAATTATCCATGGGCAAATTAGTTCCAGAATCACCAACAATGACATAATGAGGAGGCCTTGGAGTTGTAAAGTTAATTTAATCCAGAAGGCTTTGATTCTCATTGTTTAAATTATTATTGGTCGTATGAGAGGTTAAATTTTATCCAGCCATCCATGAAAGGATAAATTAAGCCGACGATTTACCCTTGGAAAGATCTAGCCTGAGTTTGTAGGAACATTTTTTCTGTCATTTTCATATTTACCCAGAGGACATTTATCTAGAAACTCGCCACAAGTGTATGTGATTGTTACCTTTAAATTATTTGAGTTTGTAAAAGTTATATTTGTGTAAATTCTGTCCATTGGATAATTTACTCATAGGTATTTCGCGAGTTTATACAAACCAGGCATAAAACACATACACTTACACATAAATCACTCATAAAGAACTAGAATGATTAATAATGACAAAGCTAAAAATTTGTCTTCGAGGTGCATTTCTAAAAAGAAAAGAAAGAAAGAAAAGAAAAAAAGACAGATTCGAGTTTCATAACCCATAACACTCCTGAAACTAGTCCAGTATTTGAAGTGAAACTTCTTCAGCTCCTTTAAAGATAAAAAATTAAAAGAATCCAAAATTTAAAAAGTCCAAAAACCCAATATTAAAAAAGCCCAACAATCCAAAATTGAAAAAAAATCCAATAATCCAAAAATTAAAACAAGCTTCACTTCTGTCGTATGGCGTTCCATGCACACTTTTTAAAAATTGACATAAGCGGAGTTAAAAAGTGTTTTTATTTTAGACTCAATATTCA
Source organism: Ectobius pallidus (assembly GCA_964059195.1). Classification (NCBI taxonomy): domain Eukaryota; kingdom Metazoa; phylum Arthropoda; class Insecta; order Blattodea; family Ectobiidae; genus Ectobius; species Ectobius pallidus. The sequence continues at coordinate 10,188,765 of CAXKWD010000001.1, forward strand.
GTATTCTTCACTGTTTATATCACTTCGTTTTAATTTGTTTTATTCCACATATATTTGTTGCGAAATTATTATTTCAAAATATAACTCTTTTTTTTCTAAGATAATTATATTTTGTTGTAGTATTCTACACCTTTTCAACCTCAATTTCGGAAAAAGTAATTTCAATTTCGGAAAAAGTAAATTCAATTTCGGAAAAAGTAATTTCAATTTCGGAAAAAGTAACTTCAATTTCGGAAATACGAGGGCTATTGTTTTAAACATTATGGGGCATAAAATGAAAACCACAGTGAAAATCAAAACTGTTTTATTAGGAACATTTAGGTACACCTTCTAGCTACTTCTCTACCTAGTCGCGCTCCGATTGAGACATTTGTTGAAGCGTGGTGCAACTTTCAAGTACCCTTTTCATAGAAGCCTATTGAAGAGGGTACTTGAAAGTTGCACCACGCTTCAACAAATGTCTCAATCGGAGCGCGACTAGGTAGAGAAGTAGCTAGAAGGTGTACCTAAATGTTCCTAATAAAACAGTTTTGATTTTCACTGCGGTTTTCATTTTATGCCCCATCGGAGGTTAAAAAAAAGTAGCCCTCGTATTTCCGAAATTGATGTTACTTTTTCCGAAATTGTAATTACTTTTTCCGAAATTGAGGTTGAAATGGTGTAGATCCTTGCTGACTACTGTAGCGTACTCATGTGACTGTATTGTATCCTTCACAGCCCACGCAGGCAGCCTGGAGAGTTGTTTTCTTCATTGCAGCTGGCGTCTACATCGTGTGTGGAGGATTCTACGCCTTGTTTAGCACAGGCGTGAGGCAGAAGTGGGACAACCCCGACAACGATATTCCAAAGTCAAATGGGCAGAGCAACATAGAAAAGGACGGTATGATGCTCGAGAACAGGAACCACTGACCACCGCAGTGAATAAGATAGGCAGGTGCCTGCTTCTGCATCGAGTAATACTCATCTCTTTATTTATTTTCTTCATCACATTTCCCTTATCGTCTCTATTACCATAACAACTGAACAGAACAGCATTGCACAATGCAAGAATTTCGTTGCTTTATGATTGTTACTGTATTGTTCCTTGCCAAGCGTATGCATTTTCCTTGCCGTCCTGTACAGCGTGGACCAAGTCAAAGAGGGAATAGATCACACATGATAATGAAAATAGTATATTGCGATATATTGCAGTAAGCAATGCATACGGATCGTGGAAAGAGTTTGAAAAAACCAGGTGCTTGCGCCGAGTTTTTTTTCAATTTCCGAGATCCGTTATGCGCATGCTATTTTTTGCACGATAATTATTTATATCAAATTAATTGTGATATTACCTGAAAATATTATGTATATACATTCTTAAAGAAAGATGTTTATTTCAGAAAGTGATTCGCATGTGTTTGTTGCTATGCGAACCGAATATTTGTCCTGGGGGGCCTTGTCCATAAAGGCTTGTATTATGATGTGCCGTAAGCAAATTCATAACCGCACGGAAACACTTACCGCACATAGCAACAAGATTGCGTGTGGGAATGTCAACTTATGATCCACGGCAACAACATTCGTAAGTACCACTAATTAGTTAAGTCGTGCAAAAAAACTTATTATGTGTGATCCATGAACTATCAAATTAATATCAAACATGGGGTTCGATATTTAGTTTGTTTCTTCCAAAGGATCAAGCTTTTAAATTCTACAGTTTCACTCCTTTCACCGTATTTTTTTTCTGTCCAACTCAATTTTCTTATCATGTCCCACTTTCTTATGCTTAGAGATAAAGAAAGAAATAATTATTTTTATTCATCTTTTCTCCTTTCCATTTTGTTTTGCAACTATGATTTTCTCGCTGTACTTTATTTTTGCCTCTATTTCTTTCACTCTGTTTTCATCTCTCCTTAATTTTCTTCCTGCATTTTCTTCTTTTAGTAGGCCTATAGAATGTTTACTCCATGGTGCTACATCCCTGAAAGGACTAGACCTACTATTCGACTCCTGCTTCATCTATCATGGGCAGATAGCAGGATTGGGGGACATGTCAGCATGCCGACACCCACAGCTTTTAATGGTAGTTTCCATGACTGGAACTGCTACTTCTCTACCAAATAACTCAATTTGAATCATGAGGCTGAGTGCACCCCGTTCCAGACCTCCCTACCTCAAAAAAGTCCGACGTACCGGGGATCGAACCCAGGCCTGTGAATCTGTAGTCAGCAATGCCAACCACAAGACCACACAGGTGGTCCTATAAAATGTTTATGCATTTATATTTTTCAGTCAGAATTTACGACACTTAGGCTCTTCAATATCAGCGACTGTTCCTAAAGCCGTCATACACTGTGCATGCATTGTGGTACTTGACAGTACATGAACTGACTTCAGGAACAAACTTATCAAGACATCTCAAGTATTCTGCTAGAGCGAATTGTTAGAAGCCTGATTTTTTGTAAAATACAGTTGATGTTTCACCATATGCATTGTTTTATACACTACTATACTTGAGATTGACATGTATGTTTATTCTTAATATTCAAACACGAATGTGAGAAATGCAACCAAAATTATTATAAAACAGTAACGGTATTTGGCGATGAAAATGATTTTTGTTTTTCAATTATGAAATCCTATGTTTTAAATCCTATGTTCATACAAATTTCTCAATATTTATCCTTAAAGGGGAGTATTTCATGTTTGTTTACATATTTTCTGAAATCCATCAAATTTTGCAGTATTATTGGATTTTTAAATTTTTTTTACCACTACACTAAGTAACATTACATTAATCATACAACTTTTTAAATATAAATATTGTATTATGTTTGGTTTTATATCTTTTATAATAATATTAGATAAATGGTTATGTTTATCACTAGGGTTCAGATGTTTATGACATGTTATATTTTCATCCTGACCTCCATTTTTGCCACAAACACAAATTAAACATGAATTGTACATTTGTTAGCCTAATCGGACAGTTTTATTTTGCATATGAAGTCATATTTTGGTGATATTTTAAATTTAACATCATATTTTATATAAATTCGGTAAAAGAGCACAATTATGCTAAATGCACAATTACGTGCACTAAATTGTCAAGTTAATTTTTTTTCCGAAAAAGAGTTTTACTGTAACTGAAATGTGGAGGGACAATAGCAAGTAATAGCACAATTACCTCTTCCTCCTTGTTAACAACTTCCAATAGACATTTTTTTTAAATATTTTCAGTTCACATTTGGCGGGATATCTGGAAACATTAACAGATTAGAAGTTCTTTACAAGTAAAACTGTAAATCACCTGTAAAATTGTTAACCCTGCAGTGCTCGCGTGCGATTTTAGGACACAGAAGCTCGCGCGTTATGTTGTTTTGAGTGTTCATTTTGTTTATTGAGGGTTGTCATAGATTATTTAATATTATTGATCATGTATTGCATACATTGCTTATTTAAAAATATGTGTATTAAGTCAATTATTGAAAATGAGCATTTAACTAAACGTATTGGACACAAATCAACATTAGCACATTATGACTTTAATTAATTAACAATAAAACAATGTTGTTAGGCATGTAACCATTTTTAAATCTTTTAAAATTATTATTGTCCTAAGACTGTGTAGGTATAACAACTTTTACTACTAGTTACTGATCTCTTCTTATTCCATTTAGAATCTTTGTCCCTCCCTACAAAATATTTAGGCCTATCACATTCACTATAATCATTATCATCATCTGCTTCTTGTTCAGTGTCCATAGACTCACTTCTAGACTCCGTCTTCTTTAGGATCACTATCGCAATCAAGTTTTTTCTTCTTCTTCTAGCAACTTTCCTCTATCTTCCAATCATTTGGATCAGAAAGATTATGATATTTCTTCTCCTTTCCACTCATTGCCAAGCCTAAAGATAAATAATTTCCATCATAAAAGATTGGTATTGTAGGTTTATGATCACTAGTTTCTGCAAGAAATTGGTTTTAAACCAGTAACTTACCTTGTAACAGTAAAGCTCGCGCGGCGTCTCACAGACGCCATCTACATTTTTGCAACAATAACGTCAGTCCACTCTTGCTAGGCGAAAACTGGAGGGTTGTCACTTGGATATGTTATTTAAGAGTAGTTGACCGAAAGGTAGATGGCAGGTCAGCACAATGGCCTCATAGGTATTCTAGATATGGTGAAATGAATCTGGTCTGGCGTCTGTCAGACGCCACGCAAGCACTGCAGGGTTAAAAAGTGATTATCTGATTGAATTGGGATGTAGTAATTTAGTCTCACTAAAATTTTTAAATTTAAGCATTGTTTTTAGAAAATACATTCTTTTATGAGGTCATATTTAGGATTTTTTGATCGTACTTAGTCATTTTTAAGCTGATATTTGCAGTCATATTTTCCACTACGTTAGGTCATAAACATCCGAACCCTATTTATCACTGTCATTGTGCAATGCTGTTCATGAAATGCGAACAGAGTGGTGAACTTTCTCTTTTACCTGAATGCACTTAGGCAATGTTTCCTTTCGTTTCACTTTTCTTGTAGACAGAAGCAGGCATCATGGAGGAGACGTTTTCTGATAGAGTACAACTGTGAGAGTGTTTGTGTGCGCGTATGCTTGTCACGAAGTCGAGCTGTGATAAATCCATGTGGAGATGTGAAGCGGAAAGTGAGAAACATTCCATTCGATCAAATTCGGCAAGAGGTTCACACGTCACAGGTACATGTATATGTCACAACCTTCTGCGACATGTCCACGAGAATCAAGAACTTTATTCGTCATCAGGCTGTTACAATTAACGAGCACTGACTTCGTCATTTCTTAATCTATAGTACAATGTAATATATAGTCAAATACATGAACATTAACTCAATTACTAAGATAATTATACAAAACTATTACATGTTGACTAACTTCCTCAGGAGTTCCATAAATTCACACACACTTACAAACAATTAATGAAGTCTACATAGGTTTACTACGCCACCAAGTTATCTCAGCATGCAGAAAATATGTTAGGAATGTGCCTTCCATCTTGATTTCCCTCCTTTGACGTTGCCACTTCTTATTCACTGAGTTAAGTCATTTGGCTACAAGAGGGGTGCTGAGAATTCCTGTGTTTTTAAATGACCTGACAGCTTCGGCAGTTGTCGAAATGAATAATCTGGCAACCATGTTATGATCTTTCGCACGTGTTTAGGTATTCGCCACCCACTGCTTCCCCTATATCCCTTCCGTAAAGTGGTAGCTGAGCGACACTAGCGCTAAAACGCTTCCCCTATCGCCGTGCAGACTTAACTTGGTGGCATAGTACTTTTAAATTAATCAGTATTTCAATTCTTTTAAGTCACTTAATAATTATTTAAATTAATTGAGAAAAATTTATCTATATTGTACATACATTCAGTTTGAAGTATATTCTTCATTTTGTTTTTAAAGATGGTCAAGTTTAATAGCTTATACTCTGCTGGTATGGTATTGTACAATTTAATACCTATGTAACTCCAATTTTTGTGTGTATTATTATATTGGCATAATTGAGTCCTTATGTAATTTCTAGTTCTTGTGTTATGTTCATGGATTTCACTATTTGTAACAAAATCGTGTTTCTTTGAGTGCATAAACACAAGTGCAGATACAATGTATTATGAGGGAAGAGTTACCGTATTTACTCGAATATAATGCGCCCTCGAATTTAATGATTTTGAAACTTGAAATCGTAAAAAAATAATAATAATAATAATAATAAATATATAACAAATAAATAAATTAAAAAAAAAAGTTTGTTGGCAAATGTAATGCACATCAATGGTAGGATAGGTATTTTATTTGAAATTACTAGGAACCTGATTTTTAGGTTTTTAAAAACACTGTTTTAGGTTTTCCATCAGGTGAAATAGTTTTTTTTAGGTTTTTGTCCAAAATATCGTTTTCGGGTAGAATAATTGGTTGAATGAATTTGAATGTGTTACATAGGATTCAATACATAATACGTGTAAAGTTTAACTTAACAAAATTGACTTAAATTTGAGTAAACTAGCTTTAGACAATATTATACAATTGAAGAAAGAAAGCATAAACAATCAAAAGAAGCAGTGAAAATAAGATTATCTCACATTTCCTGGTTACAGCATATCACTAAATATCTTTCAAGATTCTCAACTGTGAAGTTCTTCCTGTTATCTCATTTACATTTGAAGGCAGAAAATGTCCTTTCAACCTCACATGACGTCAACAATGGTTGTTCGTATGAATATTTTAAAATGAATAGGCCGGTACTCTTTTCCTCTCTTGATACTGTCCATCCTAGACGACAATGGGTTGAATGAAACGCTGGTGGTATTAATTTCTATCCGACAAAAATTGTCTCTCCGCAAAATATCGATTTCTCAACTGACAAACAAAAAAGACAAAAAGTAGCCTAAATTAGATATTTTAGGTTTTATATCCCATTTAGGTACACTTAGGTTTTTTTACCCCATTTAGGTATTTTTAGGTGCCACAGAATTAATGTGGGTGAATCCTATGGACATGATTCGAAAACTTGTATGAACGCTTTTTGTTTTGGAAGTAAGGAAAAAAATAGCTAAAAACCTAAGAATCCGGTCCCTAGAAATTATCATTAAATTTAACTGCCAGTTTTAGGCCTACAAGTATATCCACTGCCGTTATTCGTCACTGGAATCCTTGATTTTGTTTAAATTTTACGCATGGGGTGCTTATACTAAGAGCTAAGAGCAGCAGACTACTAACTAGTATTTTTATACGCTCTATGTAATACTAGTAATAGGCCAACGATAAAATTAATGAAGTCGAGAATTACAGCAATGCATTGTTACGCAGATAAAAGTTACTGGTACTGCAAATCTACGAAACGGATTTGTACTCATATTTAAAGCGCCCTCGAATTTAATGCGCACCTCAGTTTTGAAAGCTACAAATGGACAAAAAAAGTGCACGTTATATTCGAGTAAATACGGTAATATGCCAAAGGTCTCCACATCACAAAAGCAAAGTAATTTAACTTTGGCTGCTGTCAGTCTGTTTAGAATATTGCTGTACCTTGTATGTGCTGCAGAAAATGAAAAGGGACCATTTGTTGAAAAATAGTTTTTTATGAAACAAGTGCTAAAACGAGATTTCATTTTGCGAGGCAATATGTTAGCAAAAAGTGGTAGCAATCCTACAAGCAAAATAAAATCATTTCACCACCTGTATCTACACTATTTTTAGCCAGCTGTTAATATTTGTGAAATAATTTTATTGCGTTCCGTGCAGCCATTTTGGGAGCTTCCAGGTGTCCTGCTTTGCATGTGATGTATGAAGATATCTTTCCATAAGATAGACCTACACTTTTGTTATTAGCCTATAATGTTTTGTTATATATCATTTTGAAAATTGTTTTGATGAATATGTTATTCAATCTCCAAAAATATTTTGATATGTGCTTGTTTTATTTGAAAATATGTTATTACTGTTATTTCTTAATTTGTGTACAACATCTTTCTATTGTAATTCTGGTATTAGAGAATGTTCCAGTACAATGAAAGAAGACTATTATCAATGGAAAATAGAGAAACTGCATGAAATTCAACATGACGGTTCATGTATTAGAAATACTGTTTTCTGTCATCTTTATCTTAATTTAAACGTAATGGTAAATATCAGTCGAAGGAATGTCATCTTTCCTATAATTGAAGTGATATTGTTACTGTGTGTGTTTTTTTATTTCAGGTCTATTTCACTTAAGGGATGTTTTATTTTAATGCTGTGATTCTGGAGAGGGGGGGTTGTTAACCACCACTTTTTATTTTACTGTTATGTGATTCAAAATATTTTTGCCAAAGTGATGCTTTTAATTTTTGAAGTGAAACTTCTTTAGCCGTGGTAGGGGTAAATCGAGAGCTTGTGTAACGCTCAAAAATCGTCACGAAATTAATGTAACGCTCAAAATCGTCAAGAAATTAGTCGGGTGTGACGGAACGGACTGCACAGAAAACAATCAACTCAATGATTAGGCTTATCCAAAGTTTAAAAAATTCAAAATTTAAAAAAAAAACAAAGATTAAAAATTTAAAAAATCCAAAATTAAAAGATCCAAAATTTAAAAAATAAAAATTAAAAATCCAAAAAAGTTTCAAAATTTAAAAACAAATAATTCCGAAATTCAAAATTTAATAATAAAAAATCCAAAATTAAAAAAGTCCAAAAACCCAATATTAAAAAGTCCAACAATCCAAAATTTAAAAAATCCAAAAATCCAAAATTGAAAAATCCAAAAATTAAAACAAGTTTCACTTCTGTCGCGTGGCGTTCCATGCACACTTTTTTTTTCATTTCATTACTGCATAAAATAAATACCATTATTATGTTTTACGTGTTGAAGGTTAAAAAAAAAGTAATTTCAACTATAAATGATGTCAATTAAAAAGAAAAAAATATTTCACTGAGTGATATAAAATTATAACACTTCAGGGTTACCAATCTTGGTATCTGTCACATGCAAAATACTGTTTAGTTTAAAATATTTTCATATTATTCAATTATTTGGTAAAAATTGAGAATTAAAATTCATTAAATTCCTCACAGAGGTCTCAAAAATCGTCAAATTTAGTGGTTCAACTAAAACTTGTATGTTGGCAGCACGTCCTAGAAAATCAATATGCATGAAGTTGGCAGCACACGAGCACTCGTAATATTTTACTTTGCTTGTAGTTTTGCTACACTCACTCTTACAGGCTAGTTTTTAGGGATGGGTCGATACCAGATTTTCTCGATACTCGATACCGATACATGATTTTTCCTCGATGATCGATACTTGTATGCTCGATACCATCAACAATTCCAGTTTCAATAAATAGGTACATTAAAAATCAAAAGTTGAGAGAACTGTCTAATACCAACTAAATTAATTAAGTGTGCATATTTAATGAGGCAAAATTTAATATCATCAGTAGACAATAATTATTTTTAAACTCTACATTAAAACTAAAATAAGTTTTTAGGAACTTACAAGTTTTTGTTAAAAAATTACAACGGGGTTTGGACAGTCAGCTTGCTTGTTGGTTGTTATTGAAACGTTTGACAGGAAACGAAACAATTAAGAATATCTTCTGTTTAAAAGTCGGAAAGTCTTTATTTATGACTAGACAAAAGTCACAGAGTGGTTCTCTCCATTTCAAGGAAAAATAGAAGTATTTACTATATTTAGTAGACTATTAAAAGTAGAAAGAGCTACCGCATTTCCTTAAATTGCAGATACCAAATTACCGAAAAAGTATCGAGCGAGTTTTTTGAAGTATCGTTCCATGCCGATACCATGCAAGTATCAAGAGTATCGAGGTATCAAAAGTATCAAGGACCCATCCCTACTAGTTTTGCAAATATACCTCACAAAATAAAATTTTTAACACTTTGATCATAAATGACTCTTTTAGCATTTATTTCACTGTAATCAATACAAATATCAGTACAGGTTTAATAGAACCGAAATGAGGGACACAAAAATAAAATAAGAAAACAAATAATAATTAGAGCAACATTGTCCAAACATCACAAAATGGCACAATAATAAGATGTTCGCTTTCCTCACTTATTCATTTCATAGAGTGGGTTCAATGGCCCTCCCCCTTCCAGAACACAGAAAAAACATGGGATCCAAGGAAAATATTACAGAAATGAGACAATTAATTACATGTGCGTAATTTCAGCTTTTTAACTGGGGTGTCAAGGTCTGGGGGGTACGGAAATTTTTTAAAATTTGGTGTTAAAATTATGTAGTTTAAGCATTTTTAAAACTTCTTTACATACCATACCAGCATAAATGTTAAGTTGAATAAAGAATCAAGATTGTGCCACGTCAGGGTGTCCACCAAGTAATGCTGAAGAAATTCCCGGTTTATTCCCTGATTTTCATTGATCATTTCAGAAATTGCCGACCACTTTCTAATAACAGTGTAAGAAAAATAAAGGATTATACATACTTTAAATAAGAAAAACTTTTAGTAACAAAAGTAATTGCAAACAATAATTACTTAGGCTATAGGCTAACAGATACAAAAATTAGGAACAATGAAATAAATTAAATATACTTTCATATAGGCCTATTATTGTCTAGAAGTCTTTTTGATCACACTTTGCAATTTTTCGAATGTTCCCGGATATTTTAACAAATTCATTGACTTTTCCCGGATTTTCCCGACCATACGAAATTCGCGGCCTTTTCCCGGATTCCCGACCAGTGGACACCCTGCACGTATATAAACAGTAATTTTTCACTTGTTTGCAAATAACTAATATTTTTACTGCCGATTTTTGGGGAGGCAAAAAGAGGGGTTTGGGAATTCTGGGGTGGCAACTGCCACAATTGCCACAATGTAATTACGCCACTGATTAATTATGTCAAAAAGGCAGGTAACTGTCTTACCATAGGCATGTCTTCTACATTTGCATTCAATCTTGCCAGTTACACTTAAATTGCACTTTCTATATCATTATGGTTTGTCTCTCTCCTGTCCTCAAATGGAGACAGTCTTACTAAACTTAATCAGTTCCCATAGAATTAAAAAAATAAGAAACTAAAGAAATGGCGACAGAATGTGTCACATGTAAGAAATAGAAGTTACATCAAGTGTAAATGAAGTTATTAAATGAATGAAAATTTGAAAATGTTGCAAAACATGTAAGTTGGATATACTTGGCGTGTGAACCTCTTGTGTTGTTGTCAGATCATATTTAACCGAGTGTGTTCTAGAAAGTAGAACGGCAATTTGGTACAGGCACTGCTAGACCAAGCATGCATTATATCAAATATTCATGTCCCTCTGTGCAGGTCTAAGCAAAGTCTTCCCAATAATAATATTGTGTAGTTTTTGTAATGACATTCTTCCAGATTCAGAATTATCTTCTCTGTCACCCCCACCTCATTCACTGGAGAATTTGACAGGAAAAACACCTGATTTTTTTCAAGACACAGAAAAAATCGTAAACAATCCAGTTTTACATGTTTTCCTCAACTATTTGTTCCAAAATAAATCCTTCACTTTGTGTTTTTATCCTATATTAATAACATAAAACCTTTACGAACAGTGGCCACTCGTAGCTAAACTTAATGGGGGTGCTGTTCCAGAAAATTTTTGAAGTCAAACTTCTTTAGCCATGCTAGGAGTAAATCGAGAGCTAACCCAAACTTGCATTACAAACATAGCCGTCATGAAATTAGTGGGGCTGTGATGGAACGGTCTGCACAGAAAACAATGAACTAAAAATGTAATAAACAAAAGATTTTTAAAAAATTACGGAAGCGTGCGGAGGAAAGGTATCAGACATAGAATGGGGGCCAATACTGCTTCGAGCCCTTCATCATTATAAAAAATTCAAAACATCCAGAATTCATAAATCCTAAATTAAAAAATTCAATGTTTAAAAAATTATACAAATAAAAAACCCTAAATTTGAAACAAAAATTTTAAAAATCCAAAAATTTCAAATATCTAAAATTTAAAAAATCCAAAATCAAAATATTCAAAGTTCCAAAATTTTTAAAATCCAAAAAATTCAAATATTCATTATTAAAAAAATTTAAGATTCAAAATTTAAAAATCTAAAATTTAAATTCAAAGATCAAAAATTTAAAAAATAAGAATTCTAAATATAAAAAATCAAAAACCTCAAAATTAAAAATTCAAAGAACTAATATTTTATAAAACCAAAAATCCTAAATTAAAAAATAAAATATCCAAAATCTAAAAAATCAAAAAATTCAATAAACAAAAATCCAATTTAAAAAATCTAAAAAAAAATTATAGATTAAAAATGTAATAAATCCAAAATTAAATAAGTTAAAGGATAAAAAAATTAAAAATTCCATAATTGAAAAAATCCAAAAACCCAATATTATAAAACCTACAACGCCAAAATTAAAATTTAATGATCCAAAACTTAGAAAAACCAAAAACTTAAAAAATCAAATAATAAAAAATTTAAAAATAGAAAAACCAAAATTTAAAAATCCAAAATAAAAAAAATAAAGTTTCAAAATTTAAAGAGTCAAAATTATTAAACTAAAATTCCAGTATTAAAATTGGAAGATCCAAAATTTAAAATATTCAAAGATCTAAAATTTAAAAATACAAAATTTAAAAAATTAAACCAAAATTAAAAAATCCATAATTTAAAAAATAAAATTCGAAGATCGAAAATTTAATAAGTTCAAAATATTAAAATATGTAACATTTTTGAAATCCAAAATAAAAAACTAAGAAGTTAAAAAAATATATAAAATTCCAGAATTAAAAACCAAAGATCCAAAATTTTAAAAAGTCAAATTCCAAAATTTAAAAAACCAAATATCCAAAATTTAAAAATACAAAAAATTTAAAAACTAAATTCCAAAATTTAAAAAATCCAAAATTAAATAATCATAATTCGAAAAAAAATCAAAGGTATAAAATTTAAATAATCCAAAATTAAAAAAAAATAAAATTCTAAATAATTCAATGATTAAAAATTCTTAGAAATAAAAATTTAAAGATCCAAAATTTAAAAATTCAAATCCAAAATTTAGAAAATCCAAAAGTCCAAAATTAAATACAAAAAATAAATTAGAAGTTTCAAAATTTAAAAAATCCAAAATTAAAAATCTGCAAATCTGAAAGTTAAAAAATATGAAATTTGCATAGATCCAAAATTTAAAAAATCCAATAATCTAAAATTCAAAGATATAAAAATTAAAATATCCAAAAATTAATTCTAAGATCCAAAATATAAAAATTCAAGTATCTAAATTTAAAAATCCAAAAAATAAAAATTCAGAGATTCAAAATTGGAAAGTCCAAAACATTCAAATATCCAATATTTAAAGATCCAAAATTTAAAAAATCTAAAATTTTGGTTTATTGGATTGTTGGACTTTTTAATATTGGGTTTTTGGACTTTTTCAAATATGGATTTTTTTAAATCACGATTCTTCATTTTTTGGATTTTTCGTCTAAGAATTTTTAAATTTTGGTTTTTTAATTTCGAATTTTTTTATTTTTATTTTTGATTTCTTAAATTTTGGTGTTTCAAACTGCTAAGCGCACAGATTTTCTTTATGTTTTTCATAAACTGGTGGATGGCTACTTGCATCCACAGTGCCTATACACGAGCCGCCACTGTTTACAAACCAATTGAAGGTCACTTGGTATTTAGTAGGATTAGCAAATTTATTAATAAATGAGTTATTAAATGCAACAGTTCAAACTATTATCATGATATATCATTTGAATGCAGTACCATGTTTATTTCATGGACTTTTGGATACTTACCAGCAACAACGTCTACTCAGTTATTAGGGGGGGGGGGAGGAGACTTTCACATCGAGTGCGACAATGCATTACACAAATGCTATTAACTTTGACAAGATTGCACTGAATGGAGGAATTACCAATCCTTACAACTCGCTACCAAATTGCTTTTATGCACTTGTAAAGTGATGGAATGTTATATGAGATGTGTACTTCCTGTTTGATATTTTTGTTTTTGATGAGTCAGTATTGCCTGTGAAGGTGAACATTTTTTTTTTTTTATTGTAATAACTGTATCTTTGTGATACCAGTTCTACAAAAGCTTTTGTAATATATTTTTATCAATACAAAAGTGTATAATTATTTGTTATAAATAAAGTTATTTGTACTATGTTACTGTCAATTTTTGCTTTCGTTTTGAGGAAGAACATGACAATCAACAGAGGTAAGCATCTGAAAGAAATCTGGGGTTTAGTTTCCCCACTGTACTGGATTTCCACACATGATGTTTCGGCGTTGGTATGCGGGCTCTGGCTTTCAGACAAACACTCCCATTGGCTGCCAATGACGTGTCATTGGTCTGTTCCATACAGTCCTGCCAACAATTTTAAACGTGCGCTTTTAAATTCCCGTGCAGACTGGATTTCCAGGTTTTCTAATTGTACTATATTGAAGAAGGGGGTTTGGGGCAGAGCCCCCAAGAAATAAAAAAACGTTAGGTTAGGTTAGGTTAGGTTAGGCATGTTAGCTCAAGTTTAAAGAGGGTTTGGGGGCCAGTGGTGTTCTAGATAGTGATAGCGACTGACCACCACAGACCCTTATCATGTTGGCAGCACCAATTCCGGCACCACATGACCCATCGGCTTCTTCGCAGCATGCACCTGTGCTGTCTCGACCAGCAGATTCTGGTCTGTGGCTTACTTTCCCAGCGCCATTTTAGGTTATTTTTCTATGAACTTACTGATTTTACCTATATTTAAAATATTCTTAGAAGCAAAATGTATATATATATATATATGGAGTCTAAAACTTCTGGAGAATAATATTACATGAAACTTGGCTGTTTCTCGTGTGTAGAAAAAATATTAACCAATCCAGTACAGTGGGAAACTATCCCTGAAATTTGTAATTATGAAGTATCCTATTATTATTAAAACCATTATCCAGACTTGCAGGCCGTTGTCCAGTTGACATTGGTGTGACAAACGTTTCGTCCACAACTATGGCAATCATCCTCAGTGTCGGTGGAGTCATGGGCAAAGCGTTCTGGTCGGTGGATGGCTGTAACAGGACCATGGCCTACAACCCGGATAATGTTTTTAATACTGACTCCGGCTGTGAAAGCCTACAATGTTTTTTTTATAACCTATTGTTTTGTTTTATGTATTTCTCAAAATCATTTTGATCCACGATCAAACTTAACACAATGTTGTATAAACAATAGTTCTGCTCAGAAATCTGTAAAACTGCCTTCTATACTAGCAGGTGACGTAGGGAATTAAATGCTAAAATTTATATTTCGTTATATCACCTCCCTAATTTATTACCGTCCACGAAAATGTGATTAAACTTTTTTTAGAGCAACTATTCCATTCGTATGCCACATGTTTGATATTTGCCCAATAACGTTTAGCAATTCCCCGGATGTAGACCAATCACGATTATCTTATTATATGCTTCCTAGGAGTGCAAACGTTCAATTTTATCTGATAAAATGTTAGCTCGCTACTGGACACCTAAGGCATGATGGTACAGTGATCAATACGTTGTATGCCTGCTAGTGAACAGAATGAAAAATTATTTTATTCAACATAACTTGTTTAGAAATTGAAATAATGTAAATATGTATTGATTAAAAACACAATTCCAATTAGGTGCAAGCCAGTTTGTGTGCTTTTATAGATGCTGACGCACTCCATCTTGTGGAAATGCACTACTGGTAGCATTGGACCATAATTGATGAATGGACAGTTAATTCATTTAGTAGGCCTATGCCGTGATCCCCTATTGGGCATAACATTGACAACAAAGTAAGAAAATAATTATTATTTACAACATCAGTTACATTTTATTTGTGGAATAGTCTTAATAAATCTTGAGATTACGAGTTTCATCAGATAAATTTGCTCACGAGCAAATATATTGATGAACTCATAATCTCTCGTGGGATTACCTATGAAAAACTTTCTGGATCCTTAATATTATTTATGAGCAGGGCCCGGATTCTAATGACATGGAATCTTTTTATTGATGCTGCATAGACATTGCCAACTTGTAAATAAATCCTAATCATGGCCTCTAGATTATAGAAATACATTTTTTTTAGGTCATTTTTTGTCATTTTATATTTTTAGGGCATTTATTTCAATTTTAGGTCATTATTTTGTCATTTTCGTGTCATTTACTTCCTTATTTAGTCATTTTCATGTATTTACAATGAGTTTATTAACTTTTTTTCATCGCTAGCGGTGCTGTCTTTGAAGTGTTGTTTGTTTAATCCAAGAAGGAAAAATTCGGTATTGTGTTGTTATGTTTCAGAATCAAAGAAACACCAACATTTTGTATTATATTATTACTGTTATTGGATTGACTTGGCACCTGCTTGGATTTGAGAGTGCAAACTACTGTTTACCCTCAATAAACAATTCGGCAAACCAGAATTTTGACTCGCCAGTGCCTCAGTACCAGTATAAATTTCCGTGAGAAAAGAACATTTACAACATTATAGTTATTTACAGTTTTTGCCGTTATGTACAAACTAGTCTATAACTTTGTGTGTACAATAATATTTTTTTATAAATAAAATATAAGTTTTTAGGTAATTTTTTATAATTATTAAGTCATTTTCTTTAAAATTTAGGGTCTTTTTCAAACAAATTTAGGTCATCAGAATCCGGGCCCTGTTTATGAGCGTGTTAGGAAATAATTGAAATTGATAGTTATTCACAATGTAAAATTGTTATATAGAACTTAACATGCAAGCATCAAGACACTCATTTTGTTATTATTTGCAGTCAGATTTTCCACTTTTTTAGGTCATAAACATCTGAACCCTAATACAGTGGAACCTTGTGAGCACGTTCCTCATTACCATGTTTTCCCGCATAGTACGTAGTTTTTTGGAAGTCCCGGTCCTAATCTTAATAATACATGTTTAAATGTTTCTTTAACACGTTTTGGTTTAACGCTTAGTACGTTCCTATTTGGCTCGCCAACCACACTTTCCCAAACATAAGCCTTGTCGGACATCCGATTGCGTAATCTCTATGTAAGAATTCTTGTACTCTCTGGTGTCCAAGTCTCAACCTTTGCTCCATGGGACCAATCGTCAGCCATTTTGAAGTTTGCTTCTCATTGGTCATTTTGACTTGGCGCCGATTTTGCAGTCAGCTGTTAAGGTCGCCATTTTATATCGTAATAATTTTGAGGTAGTGAAATATATGTTTAATTTCTTACGGTTTGTGTGGTGAGGAGAAGAAAATATTAGAATGTTTGAAAAAATGTATGCCAAAAAAGCAGATCGTGCTTCTCACGTCGGTATTGGATCGCATTTCATTAGCAATTTGTGGCTGTGAACATGACTGTGTACAAGACTGGGTATTCTACTGTTTACGGAACACTGGCACGTGTGAAATTTTGCACATTACAATATTTTATGTTTGGTAATAGATTATGGAGTGCAACTTGTTTCATGTGTGATTTTTCAGAATAAAATAGATGCTTTTTTTGTGAATTTCGTCTGATTTTTCATTAAATATGGAGTTTTTTTTTCAAATAAAATTGTTAGGCCTATGTATTCGTTTACATAATATAAATCTCGGGTAACTAATGGCTTGGCATAGAAGCTCCTGTGTGTCACTGTGAGTATTTCTGAGCCATTAGGATGCACTTTTGGGTGGTTCTGAGCAACTTAGAAAACAGAGGCCTATTTACATATTCCCTAAGATTTAAAAAAAAAAAAATTCAGTAGTACGTTTTCCCGTTTAAGACGTCTATTTTTTTCAGTCCCATAAAAAACGTGTTATCGAGGTTCCACTGTAATAGCAAACACACTCAGAAGAAGTCAACAGTATTGCATTTAAAATTACAATTGCTTGCAAATGTTCCTTCCCTCACAGTTACCATGGTGACAGGTGCAAACCAAGCCTACAGGCCCTTAGTCAAGATAACAAAATCTATACTAGATGAAATTCAGGCAAAAACCAAGAACAGGTCGCCCCTTAAGCTCTGCCCACTCCGACCGTTGAGTGGCTATGGTGACCCATTACATGACGGACGGTAAAGGTTGATTTGGGAACGAGCGTTTCAGATTTCAATGGTATGCCACCCTCAAGATGAGTTGATTAGTAAAACCAAAACGATCCTTGCACCAATTAAAACTTCCCTTGAACCAAAAGGATAGTTCACAATTGCAATTAATATGAAATTATCTCTGGTATATCATGTAGCTCTCTTAAACTTAAAAAGATGAATTGTCACTTCACACCGCAACGATCACTCAATGACGTAGTGGTTTAGACGACTGGCTATCATGCTAGAGATCCCACGTTCAAATCACATTTGGTGTGAAAATTTGTAGGATAAGAATAGGTTCCAAATAGGTAGGTAGGGCAGAGGAAAAAAGGGATTGAATAGCACATAAAGAGAGAGGAAGAAATAAAATAAAATTTTCCAAATTTTTAACGCTGCTAAACAACAAGACATCTAGGTGACAATGGTGGAATTACTATCGGTCCCGATAGTTAATCGAGTGGGAGGAGCTTAAGGGGCGACCTGTTCTTAGTTTTTCTCGGAATTCATGCTTAAGAGCAGCTATTTGGTATGATAAACCTATGTAAATTGCCTCTTTGGAGAGTCAGAAATAATACCAATAACTTAAGCTTTAAGATTGTAATAATTATGTTGATGGAGTCCATTTTTCTTTTGGGGTAAGCCCCAGAAGCCCCGAAGGACGAGGTGCCCTTGCTTTTAGTACTGTAATTTAATCCTTACAATAACAAGCTGTTCACCAGAGAAAGGCTTCTAAAATGCTATCGGCTGATTCTCTCAGTTTCTGCTTTTCATGGCTTGGATGCTGGTGCCAATCAGAACGGAGTTCAATATTTCGAGGCAGTCTGTACCTTGAAATACTGTATTTACTTGAATATAACACACACCTTTTTTGCCCATTTGTAGCTTTCAAAACTGAGGTGCGCGTTAAATTGGAGGGTGCATTAAATTCAAATACAAATCCTTTTCGTAGGTTGGCAGTACCGGTAACTTTTATCTGCGTAACAATGCATTGCTGTAATTCTCAACTTAATTAATTTTATTGTTGACCTAATACTAGCATTACATAGAGTGTATAAAAATACTAGTTAGTAATGATGAAAGGGCAAGAAGAGAAGAATTATCTTATGATGCTGCTCTTAGCTCTTCGTATAAGCACTTCATGTGTAAAATATAAACAAAATCGAGGATTCCAGTGACAAACACATCAGTGAATATACTTGTAGGCCTAAAACTAGCAGTTAAATTTAATGGTAATTTCAAATGTTTAGGTGGTGGTTCATTATTCCCTTAATACTATGACAAAATTCCAAATAAAATACCTATCCTACTATTGATGCTCATTACATTCGCCAACAAACTCTCTTCTTTTTTTTATGAATTCAAGTTTCAAAATCGAGGTGTGCATTAAATCTGAGTAAATACGGTACATGTTTATAGGTTTAGGGGGGCTTTGACCTTAAGAAGGGGATTTTTGTGTGTGAAATAGATTGTCAGATCTTCTCGTTTAGTAGTCCTATGGCAGAGTATTTGCTGGTTGAAAAGATGAGTAATTACTAGTGTGTTAAGGACAGTGCAATTTTTACCCACATTTTTTATCCTGCGATAGTGATTTATTTGATAGCAGCAGTGACAAACACATCATGAACATACCGATATTATGTAACGATAAATATATGATAAACATGACATATTATTATCTTACCTAAGATGTGTTAATGCGTATCTCTGTTATTATAATTATAAAAATTATCTAAAATTAAGTTCTTTATGAATATTTTCAACAACTGTGCACTTTTGTAAAAAGCCATGACACTCTTGGCAGGTAGAACCAGTACAAAACCTGGCACTGTTGGACAGTGAGAGAGAAACATATCCTATTGGCACTTGGCACCAGAACGGTTACCGTATATACCCAAATACTACCTGCCCCAAAATTATTGGAAAGGATGTTTTGAAAAAAAAAATATATATATATATATATACATATACATATACATACTGTCATATGGGGTAATTCGGTTTTATTAGGTAATAGGGTGCGGCAGAAACAATGACCCATTTTAAATTGTGCGCCATTGTTGAACACAACTTCCTAGAGAGTTGATGTTGGTACCAGTGTGCAGTGCAGTTCAAAGCATTGCCCGTCAGTATGGAGCGTTGGTCAAATGAACATCGTGGATTTGTAATTGAAACGTTTTTCAAAAGTGGTGACAGTGTCTTACGTTTCTTTAGGCAACATTTTAACATTGGTCGGAATGATCAAGTTCCGTCCCGGAAGTCGATTACGAGATGCAGAACAACAGCATTTGCAGCAAACAATAAGCCCCCTGGTAGGCCAGGTACGGTTCGCACCCCGGACAGCATTGCAAGAGTAACAGCTGCTTTAGAGAAAAGTCCAATGCGATCACTTCGTCGGCATTCTCAAGTACTTAACATCTCGGAAAGAAGTGCGCAACGGATGTTGCATCTGGATATGAAGTTCCATCCCTACGAACTCCAAGCACCACTTGGACCAATGACAAAATGTTGCCTAAACAAACGTATGACACTATCACCACTTTTGAAAAACGTTTCAATTACAAATGCACGATGTTCATTTGACTAACGCTCCATACTGACTGGCAATGCTTTGAACTGCACTGCACACTGGTACCAACATCAACTCTCTAGGAAGTCGTGTTCAACAATGGCGCGCAATTTAAAATGGGTCATTGTTTCTGCCGCACCCTGTATATATATATATATATACAGCGATGGGAAGTAAATGAGTAAAAGTAATCAGATTACAGTAACAATTCCTTTTTTGGTCCCATTTACTTTTAATCAATCCTTTTTAAAAAGTAATTTTTACTTGTAATTTACTTCTCGTAATAAAATTGTAATCGTGACATTTTAGTAATCATTAGTATTAGTATCATTCTTGTTCACTATATCATCATTAGAGCCCGGAACTTGGGCAAAATGCCTTTCTTTTATAGATGCCTGTATCTGTATTTTCTTAAAGGAAAAATTTATTTAGTGTTGTTGTGAGCCTGTAGTGAAGTTTTTTATTTTGCCTTTTAATAGCTTCAACAACTTTTTAATGTGTAAAGGCCTTTTTTTGCAATTTTAGATACAAAAATTTCAAATTATAAATGCTCATTCTCGATTAGGAGTGTCATTTTTGCATTGAAATGTCTGCGTAGCATGATATCATGATCAACAATAACATTGACTTCAGGTTCAGGTTGATTTAAAAACGCTACCTTAGACGAAAGTCGGCGAACTTTGAGATGAAATATAAAAAAAGGAATTCCCTTTAAAATCCGGTCTCTAGTTATAAGCCAAGTTGTTGTTCGCGCTGTCATTGTTTCCCCAGTCGGCATAAAAAGAAACTGGAGGTTTTGTAAAAAAGAAAGAGCTAAGTTCAATAAACGAAGCATTCGAAGCAATATTCTTGATTCCACATTTGAACGCATAAGAGGCCGCATCATGCCAAAATTTAGCATACCGTTGGGCAGCAAGTTACAAGGATATGTTCGTGAATTTGGTGCAGATACGTTTATTATCGATGGCGCAGTTTTGTTGTGCAAAGTATGTGGCAAAGCAATTAATCACGATAAGAAATACTTTGTATCTCAGCATCTGAATACTGCTAAACATAAAGATGCTGCTTTAAAAATGACGGGACAGAAGAAATTGTCTTTGATTTCAACAGCTGTTTGTTCATCCAATAGACAATCACAATTTTCTTTGGACCTATGCAACGCTTTCATGGTAGCGGGAATTCCCTTCTGGAAGCTGGAAAACAAGACTCTAAAGAATTTCCTGGAAAAATACACGAAGGAAGTTGTACCGTCAGAATCTACTCTAAGGAAAACATATTTAAATGTTTACTATGAACAGACTCTGCAAAAGATTCGTGACGAAGTTCGTGGGAAAAAGATTTGGATTTCGATAGATGAGACGACAGATGCTACAGGAAGATACCTAGCTAACGTCATCATTGGACCCATGGAAACATCCTCATCCTTGTCATTTCTTCTGACTGTAGAAGAGCTCGAAAAGGCTAATGGCTCATCAATAGCTCAGTTATTCACAAATTCGCTTCTTCTGATCTGGCCAGAAGAAACACAATACAATGATGTCCTCCTTTTCATTACAGATGCTGCTCCATACATGAAGAAAGCTGCGCGGGCATTGAAAGTGCTGTTCCCCAACATGATTCATCTCACATGTTTAGTTCACGGCATACATAGAATCGCTGAAGAGATAAGAATGTTGTACCCTAAAGTAGACAAGCTAATTTCAAACACGAAAAAAATATTTCTGAAATCTCCTTCCTGATGTCGGATTTTTAAGGAAGTAGCGCCCGAGCTTCCTCTTCCTCCACAGCCGATTATCACAAGGTGGGGGACCTGGATTTCAGCTGCAGTGTATTATGCAAACAACCTGGAAACGATCCGTGCTGTGATGGAACAATTATCAGAAGAGGATGCTGCTTCAATTTCCGAGGTGAAAAAACTTTTGTGCTGTTCAGATCTCAGCAGTGATCTTGCATTCATTTCAGTGCATTATGTTAAGTTACCAGAGACTATTACGAAACTGGAGAAAAGAGGTGAAACCCTTCCAACATCCTTACAGATCTTTCAGGAAACAGTTAATCAGCTAGGAAAAGTGCCGGGGGTAAAGGGACTGGCTGTTTATGAAAAGTGCAAACGTGTTGTGGCAGCTAACGAGGACTTTCAAAAAATGTTAAAAATTCGTGATGTTCTTAACGGTGAAAAGTGTGTTCTTGAAATGAGTCCATCTACAACAGCTTCATTTATGTACGCCCCAGTTACTTCAGTTGAAGTGGAACGATCATTTCCTATTGTAAAAAACGTTCTTTCTGACAGGCGATTAAGTATGACTGTTGATAACTTGAAGAAGCATATTGTAGTCATGTGCAACCAGCATACACTGTAAGTAACATTTTGTACACATATATGACAAGAAAAATATCATGTAATGCTTGAGTATTAGAAAGTAACAATTTTTGTTTGTGTTTTTGCCTTTTAGTGCCTATTTGTCAAATTTTAAATGCCATTTTGCCTGCCTATTTTACACAAAATAAATGCCTAAACTTCCGGGCTCTGATCATCATCATTACTAGGGACCGGATTCTTAGGTTTTTACCTATTTTTTTCCTTACTTCCAAAACAAAAAGCGCTCATACACTTTTTCGAATCATAGGATTCACCCATATTAATTCTGTGGCACCTAAAAATACCTAAATGGGGTATAAAAACCTAAATGTACCTAAACGGGATATAAAACCTAAAATGTCTAATTTAGGCTACTTTTTTGTCTTTTTTGTTTGTCAGTTTAGAAATCGATATTTTGCGGAGAGACAATTTTTGTCGGGTTGAAATTAATACCACGAGCATTTCGTTCAACCCAATGTCGTCTAGGATGACAGTATCAAGAGAGGAAGTGTAAGAGTACCGGCGTATTCCTTTTAATATATTCGTACGAACAACCATTGTTGACGTCATGTGAGGTTGAAAGGACATCTTCTGCCTTCAAATGTATTCTAAGAGATAACAGGAAGAACTTCACAGTTGAGAATCTTGAAAGATATTTAGTCATACACTGCAAACAGGAAATGTGAGACAATCTTATTTTCACTGCTTCTTTTGATTTTTTATGTTTTCTTTCTTCAATTGTATTATATTGTCCTAAAGCAAGTTTACTCAAATTTAAGTCAATTTTGTTAAGTTAAACTTTACAAGTATTACGTATTGAATCCTATGTAGCACATTCAAATTCACTAAACCAATTATTCTACCCGAAAACGATATTTTGGACAAAAAACCTAAAAAAAAACTATTTTACCTAATGGAAAACCTAAAACAGTGTTTTTAAAAACCTAAAAATCCGGTCCCTAATCATTACTGTTCTTGCAACTAATATCCAAATTAGAGGTAATATTAACAAAAGGTTACTCAATGTTTCTGAAAATATTGGCATTGATATGTTATTTGTTTGTTCATTAATAATTTGAGATTTGAGGAGTTAAGTATTCAAATAATATCGGCACCCCAGTTTTTCATTTGCAATTTTTAAAAAAAATATGCGGGTAGTATTCAAGTATATATGGTAATATTGCAGATGAATGAGTTCCATCCTCCCCTTCCACATAATCGATTACAGTCACTTGTTACAATCACACTTCAATATAATCAGTGATGGGAAGTAATTGAGTAAAAGTAATTGGATTACAGTAACAATTCCTTTTTTGGTCCCATTTACTTGTAATCGTTACTTTTTAAAAAATGTAATTTTTACTGGTAATTTACTTCTGGAAATAAAATTGTAATCGTTACAATTTAGTAGTCGTTAGTATTAGTATCATTCTCACTTGCTATATCGGCATCATTACTGTTTTTGCAACTAATATCCAAATTAGAGTTAATATTAACAAAAAGTTACTCAATGTTTGTGAAAATATTCTCATTAATGTGTATTTTTGTTTGTTGATTAATAATTTGGGCATGTGACCAAAACAAACCAAAAACAAAGAATTTTTAGGTACTGCCATTCTGTAAAGTAATTGTAATTTTACTGAATACTTTTTGAAAAAGTAATTTGTAATTGTAATTAAGTAAAATGTCTCTCAGGTAATTGTAATTCAGCCCAATTACTTTCTTATTGTACTTTTCCCATCACTGAATATAATGCAACAAAGTTCTAGCAACATTGTACATCGGGCTTCTACTGTGTACATACACTTGGACCAAACATTTTTTGATTGACCAAGCATCTCTTTGGCACTCTCTTAGCTCCTTCGGTACAGTAATTATCAGGGTCCGGATTTTGATGACACGTCATTTTTAACTGGAATAACATGGATGTTGCCCACTAGTGCAGATATTCTGATCATGACTCCTAGATTATAAAAATGGTAATTTTCAGGGTCATTTTCTCCATTTTTTATTTTTAGGTCATATTTAGAATTCAATGCCATTACTTGGTCATTTTATAGTCTTTTTTTCTTTCCACATTTAATATTTTTGGGTAATTTTTTAAATATAAAGTCATTATTTTCTTATTTTGTGTTGTTACATTAAATAGAGTTTTTGTGTATACACTCACACTGAATATTATGAGAATTCTAAATAAGCATAAATAAATAAATCTTGTTAATTTTAATTACGACACAGAAAGACGGTGTTTGCTGTTTGCATTTAATCGAATGAAGTCTATATTTGTATAACCAATATAAATGTAGAATAGACACAAATCTGATGAATAAACCAGTACCGTATTGGCCCGAATATAAGACGATGTTTTTTCCCAGAAAATGTGCTTTTAAAAACTATACTCGTCTTATACGCGCACCCTAAGACTCAACAACTCCCCAATCATGAATGCAGCTGTGCACGTGTGTAGCGGCCGGGGATCCCCACGCAAATGGCGTGCGTCCGATCCAAGGTCAAAGTCGTGCGGAAATTACCGAATTTTACCGAACTTTATTGTTCCCGAATTCGTGCTTCTCCTTGTACTGCCGTGTACTGCACTGCTTGGCATCTCTATTTTCTATGCATAATGCTTTGTTTGACCACCAACATGGCAGACCATGTGGAAAAGAAAGCATCTTCATTGTTTCAATGCGTAAATAAGGACGAGAGAAGAAGTTACGACATGAACTTCAAACTTCTGTTTTATGTGAAGCAAAATGTACTAATAAGCTATTTTATTTATTTTTTCGTAACTACCCTTCAAAAATTCAGGGTCGTCTTATATTCGAGGTCGTCTTATTTTCGGGCCAATACGGTATTTTCATACAAATTTTTAGTTTATGGGATTTTTTGTTGTATATTTGCAGTTAATTTATAGTCATTTTTAGGTCATCAAAATCCGGGCCCTGGTAATTATGTTAATACACCACAATACTGAATACTGTATCTTTAATCACAGTATATCACAACCCTTAATAAAACTAGCTTACTTGGAACTTGTTTTAATCTGATTAAGCAAACAAGCTTGAGTTGATTGAGTAATGTAGAAACTTATGAAGATTATTGTACTTTTAAGCAAAATTTCAATACTTCCGTGTTAATACTACTTTTGTGGTGATTTTTAAAATACAGTGCACGCCGCTTATTGTGATCACTTCGGGATGTAGCTAATCTGATATTAACTGATTGATAACAGCAGCCGAAACAATTAATCAAAGGTTATTTATTCATACATAGCATGATACACTACAAAAACAGAATTAAAAGCTTCTTCATACATACAAGATAATACATAAAACCGTGAATCACTGAACTACTCATAATACAATATTAACCTGCAAAAAACTATTTTTGTAATCAATAAAAAGGCTTTTAATTGTTTCAGTTTCCCCTCTGGAGTCCATTACCAGATATTTCATACTCATAATAGTATTTATGGAAGTTGACTGATCTGTGGTGAACAGTAATGGTACAATACTTGAAAATAAAGCCACAAATGGGAAAATGTCATAACAAAAACTTTAACTTTGATCACAATAAACATCATTTTCTTAAGGTATCAGTATTAATCCATACGGGACTTCACAAAAGTGATAACATTAAGCGGTGTTCACTTTAATTATCTATACATGCGAGTTTTATAATCCCGTTATCATTAAGTATGAACTACTAAAAACAAGGCGTTCTTATAGTCTGCTTAATTAAAAAAACTTCCCACCGCTTGTATTTTCGTTTATTGTAAGAAACACATATTATTGTTACAAAACACACACAAGAGAACTTCATTTCCTCTAAGAACATGTTTAAAAAACTGTTGCTTTCGTCCTCAGCTGATCTTGACTACTGGATGCTTTGTGGTCCTAATACATTTATTCACATTTTATTACTGCACACACACACTCTTTAACCTTTCCCAGATCAAGAGTAAAAGCGCGGGTTGATGTACAGCCGAGTGCAAAAAGAATGGGCCAAGTTACAAGTTCCATGCTCGTGTTGTCATCGCCTACATGGTTTCTTACACCTGCAGTTTCAGTTTACTTTCGATACCACAGTCTAAAATAATGATTTCTACAGTGTGTTTCATGTAAGTGTTAGCTAATCATGCGGGTTTCTGGGTCGTGGTGGCCACCGCAGTGGCAGAAACCCGCATGATTGGCCAACTCTTACGTAAAACACACTGTATATTGCAGACAGTTGTCCCTTGATAAGTGGTACAGTTTGTAATGTACAAAGGCTAAGTATATCAATACCGTATTTATCCGAATATAAGCCGCCCCTGAATTTAAGCCGCACCTGCCTTTTTAGCAGTAAAGTAAAGGAAAAATAATTAAATTAACCCCAAAGTGAAAAATTATATTGCCTCATTTTCATAATATTAAAGTAACACATTTCTTAGCCAAAAAAGGCCTGAAATAAGAAAAAGAAAGTATCAGCTGACTTAAGTTATGATATTATAATATATAATTATTAATATAATTAAATAAAATATAATAATAATAATTTAATATAATTAAATATATAATATAATAATTTAATATAATTAAATAAAACTGACGAAAAAGAAAACAGAAATCAGTACTTTACACTTCATATGACTATCAGTGTTGAATTTCGCGCGATTTTTCTATTTTTCTTAATTTTACTTTCAGTTACCATCAGTTCAAAATTGCCTTTATTCATATTCCCATATGTTACGGCATGTATTTTACTTCTGAGCAGTTTATAATACATACATATTCTGTAATACCGCTATAAAAATGACAAAAATACGCGAAAA
This sequence comes from Ectobius pallidus, assembly GCA_964059195.1. NCBI lineage: Eukaryota > Metazoa > Arthropoda > Insecta > Blattodea > Ectobiidae > Ectobius > Ectobius pallidus. Next base: position 10,216,064 of record CAXKWD010000001.1, read on the forward strand.
ATCACTTGCTTACGCATCTTTTACGATGCTTCGATTAAATCGATATATTTTCGATGTTAAATCGATTAATATATAGTTAGTCCTGGAGATTCGAGATAATCGATAGGTGGCGGTGCTTGGAGGTGGAAAACCAGCTACGATGGATCAACCGGCTATATTGTGCTCATTTTTACCATTATTGCCTAAAAACACTCGTACGCGACTTTAAGCCGCAGGCATATTTTTTTGGGCTTATTCTAGGAAAAAAAGTGCGGTTTATATTCAGATAAATACGGTAATTGGTAAATGAATATTTGTATTTTGTATTTTTAAGAATCTCAACTCAAGAGTGCAGTGCATCGGAAGGCAGCATAGTTCCCCTCAAAAGAGTATTCAAAGACCCTAACCTAACCTATTGTCTGAGTGTTGAGATGCAAACCTGCCATAAAGTTTATAATATCCACTTGAAGACCGGAGAGACTCACTTTCTGGTAAACAAAATTCTAAATATTCGTTTGACATGTTTTTCCCTTATTCAATAGAGTTATATAAGATTGTAAAACTAAAGATTTTAGCGAACCTCATACTAAAATAGTACCATAAAAGTGAAAGCGGCTAGGAATATAAACCGACATCTGAGAGAAAAATACTGATTAGCCAATAAGAATATTCTGTAAAATGTTATGTAAATTATATTAACCAATGAGAATTAGCAGTGGGCGTAAATTATAAGATGTTTAATACACATTTTGCATCAGATAGCATTCAGTAACTGAACTATACATACAGTGAGAAATGAGTCAACATAGTCTTATAGGATAGTCAACAAGAGTAGGTCTGTAGGCTTCCGCGGTCGGAGTTATCACAGTCTAGGATGTCCGGGTAGCGCCGCACTCAACACTCGACGCGGCGCTACCCGGACATCCTAGACTGTGAGAATAAGAGTAGTTTACATATAGTCGGAATACCGAAAAACTAACAGTAAACATACAGTGAATACAGAGTTTGCACCGAGTTTAATTATACGTAAAATAACTATTATCTATAGGAAACAATAAACTAACAATCAACTAGTGTATAAAACTGTGTAGAGTGACTTATACGGATGATAGAAAATAAATATTATAGTAATGAATAGAAAGAAGTGTTGTTCGTTGGTACCTTATTTATAAGTACCTGTAGTGCCAAGTCAACCTCATTGAGATTATAGGGTCTTGATGCCACAGCTAGCTGGAGCAAAACAGTCATCATCAACGTCAGGATCACGACAAGGTACGTAAGTAAATGAAGAATTTTTATTAAACAATGGTGCCCACCCTTCGAGATTGTACCTTATGACCGACGATATCATTGATGAGATGGGGACTGCATCATGAGAATAGGCAAAAAAATAAGTCAGAAATATTTAAAGAATGTTTTGAAATATTCAATATGCACTAAGCTCTCTTTAAGATTAGTATTATTTCAGTCTGGCCTGAAACACTGATTAATTATACTTTTCATAGAATCTTTCAATTTGATTTCTGTTACATTCTCTTTTTTTTTTATGTCAATGCTTATTGTCATACTTAATAAGGTTTCACTTTGCCCAAAAAGGCAATATATACAAATGTGGAAAGTTGTTCATTTAATAAAAAATAAATCTTATACTTAATTTACTGACTAAAGCTTAGCTACTTCTGTTCTGTTACATATTATAACTAAGGCCCGGATTTGAAGGTTTTAACCCATTTTTCCCCCAGATTTCTAGAACATTTTAACATTCTTTTCTGTTTCATGCCCCTTGCTTGCAAATATATGAATCTTATAGGACCTAAAAAGGGCTAAATCGGACTGAATGGCCTAAATGGGGCTAAAGAGGACTTTTGCAGAAAAACACGAATTTAAAATACATTTTGCAATTAATGCTAAGGAAAATAAAAATGTGAATTAGTGCATTTTAAGAAAAGACATAAGGAAAAATAAATTTATACAATGCACTGAAATTAACAACGTACATGTCGCTTTGTCGCTTGTCATTGTAACTCAAAAATGTGCCGCCTTGCCGTCGCAGGAAATGAAACTTGAGCAGTCTGCAATACTTTGAAATCTGCAACTAATCCAATGTCATTTCAACTTTAAAATAACAAGTTGCGACCAACAGCCGAGAAATATACTAAAGAACAAATTCGTGAAACTCGAGTCTACATATTTTTGTAGATCAAAAGTGAATTGAGTGGTATATTGAATAACTGTACAATTAAAGGGTAAATATCTCAAATTGTTTATGCTATTTTTCGAGTGCCAATATAAGGAATAGTTATTTGTTTGTTTTGTAAAGAAAAAAACAGAATAAAAGTGTCAAAATCATAATACAATTTTCGATGTCAATATTAGTGTTCATTGTATGTTTTATTAAGATGGCTAAAATAGTTTGTTTAAAACCTAAAAAGGGCTATTCGACAAAATAAAAGGCTAAAATGCCTTTTATAAAAGCCTAAAAATCTGGGCCCTAAGTATAACAATAAAAACATTTATAATAGTCATGTTTGTTTCTGTAAAAGGGGCATTTTCTTGGATATTAATAATCAACTCCATGGGAAGCAAATAATTCAAGTGCTAATTAAGAAACGATAAAATTAATACTGAGCTCGGCTATTAAGGTAAGGTAATTAATTTCACTCTACACTTCTAAAATAAAAACAATGTTACACATATTTCAGAAAAAAATATTATAAACAAATTATAAGCTGAAATCCCTATTTCTGGAGAATGAGCCAAATAATAGCCTCACACTGTAAATAACTACTTCATTACGTAGAGCGGTAAAACATAACCTCTCATTAATGATTTATTTTGACCTTCAATACATCGTGGTCAAGCTATAATGCAGGAATAAGGTATGTCCCTCATTATGCAGAGCTTCTACTACGAGGCGCATCCAGAAAGTAAGCTTCCCAGGGACTGTTTACAGAAACAAAACACAATTTCATGGAAATATTTATTGCAACATGTATAGCAAGTGTTCAGCAATTTTTAGCTAATTCGCCACTGGAACTGACAATGTTTGTTATACCGTGGGACCAACTTTTGAATACCTGTGTTGTGGAAGTCTGCCGCTTGCGATTTGAACCACTGCGTGACAAACTCTTCTCTGTCATTCCCTGTCATTTCTTGAGGCGTAGGAAAAGATGGATATCACTGGGAGCTGTAGGGTGGATGTTTAAACTCTTCCCAGCCGAATTTCTGCGGGAGACTTGCTGGGAGGTGTTTAAAAATCCACTCTACAGCCCGAAACTCGTTTCCAGTGATTTCCATCTTTTCCTACACCTCAAGAAATGACAGAGAATGAAAGAGGCAGAGATGGTTGTCACAAATTGGTTCAAATCCCAGGCGGCAAACTTCTACGACACAAGCATTAAAAAGTTGGTCACACAGTATGGCAAATGTCTCAATTCTGGTGGCGAATATGTTGAAAAATAGCTGAACACTTGCTGTATCTGTTGCAATAAGTATTTCCATGAAATTGTGTTTTGTTTCTGTAAACCGTCCCTTTCTGGACGCACCTCATATAAAAGCAGTAAGCAGTTTGATCAGAAAATGCGTCCATCCACTGCCAACGTGTTCATCCGTTGTGATCAGCTGAGGATGGGAAGAGCAGCTCTTGAAACATGTGCTAAGTGCAGTTTCTTGTGTGTTATAAATGCTGAACAGAGCGCAGCCTGAAGCCAACATGAATACTTTGCTCCACCTCTTAGGACATCTGCTACTGAAACCACTGGTGCAATGTTATCATTATCACACTATTCTCTGTCTCAAGTAAGTTTGATCCTGTTCAAAACTAAGGGAAGGAGAACTCATAGAGAGTTCGCGGAAAATTTGCATCATGTGACAAAACGTGATTGGTTAATGTCATTAGCATGTGCCAAGGTGTGGCTTGCTAGTGGAGAAGTAGTGTACGTAAGTTCATGCAACAATAATATCAACATTTACACGTGAAATAACAAACTCTCACTGGCATCGTCATCATTGTAGTATATCAATTAGCAAAGAAAACATAAAGGATTAATTGTTCTTGACGACCCTGCGGGACACCCACGCATATCTTACGCCTCTCTCCTTACTTGTATATCCTTCTCATGTTTATTTGTTCAAGATAGAGAGCAAGTGAGTTGTACTGAGAATAAACAAACTACCATTATCAAGGTGATGACATGCGTTCTCACATGCAGACTATGACAGCCACGCCTCTTTGTTTCGAACAGGATCAAACTTAGAGTAGGATTACTTCCACAAAGTCTCTGGGTTTTTACGTACATACCTTAGGAGCGAGTATCACCGTTCGTAGAGTTCCTGCCTAGGGGAGGTAGCTGCACCCTGATTAGCTATCCCACTCCACGTGTTGTCTGTCTCTGTCCCTCCGGCATTATCCCTCCACTCAACTATTACAGTATTTTCTATCACTGGCAACGTGCAGCATGATCTTTACTCTGTGCTCAACAGTAGCTCACTGATCTTACGCGCAGTGAATCCGCGCATCTTGGTAACGAGACGTAACGAGAAGCTCGCTGGCTGGGTTAGTCTTCAAGGCCAGATACTTTGTGGAAGTAATCCTACTCTACTTGAGATATATTATAGCGTTTATTACAACCTTCAACTTTACGAAGACAGACTGCAGCAAAACACTACCTCATTTAGAGTATTACCAGGCAACAATTTATTGTAACTCCTTCATTAAACACATTTCATAGATTGATAATACTGCCTATTAGGAATTGATTTAATTTGTGCAAAAATATTAACAATTGTAAGAATCACTGTTAAAACCCTACAAAGAAGTTGTGGCGAAATGGAACAATCTGCTACACCTTATTACATAATTTATTATAATAATTTACAGTAGCTGTTCGCAGCTATTTTCAGAGTGGGGAGCTAGGGTGTAGTAGATTATTCCATTTTCCCGAAGTTGTACGGACCATCATGTCAGAACCTACCCTCAAATTTAGTATTGTGGCTGCCATGTCTTAAATACTTATTTCTAAGAACTGTTGCTACCTGTTGCCACCCTAATTCTCTACGACCTAATAGGTAATTAGGTGTAATCACACCCAGTGGTGATATTCAGCCGGTTCCCGAGAACCGGTTGTTAAATATCTTGTAGGTTCTCCGAACTGGTAGCTTCACAATGAGTGATTGCCTTTTTCCAAGATCAGATTCACGCCAATCCACAACAGTGATAATACATATATGAATTTGCTAGAACCAAAACACACCATTTATGTTCGCTAGCGGTGGACTACCACCATAGGTAGCGGGCGTGCGGTTAAGTTGGCAGACTCTCTTATTTGCGCACGGCCGATCGTCTCGACACTCACTCGCTTTGCTTTCGAAGTTCGATTATAAAACGGACTGTGGTCTTCTTTTGTTGTGTAAGGTTATGTTTTAAGGAAGCTGAGTAAGTTTAGTATGAGTATGAAAAGACAAAATAGCATATTAGGCTATTTTGAGTTAACATCAAATACCCTGATGAGAACCGGTTGTTAAACTGTTTGAATATCACCGCTGATCACACCTGTTGCAAAATGCGTACCACAGCATGTTTGTTTATATTTAGTTTTGGTTTAAAAGTAAAATAGAAATCGGATACAGAAATTGTAGTGTAACAAGTGTAGCATTTATGCCCGGTTTCTACAAACTAGTGAATTACCTATGGGTAAATTATCCATGGACAAATTAGTTCCATTTAACCTACAATGATATAATGAGCAAGGCCTTGGAGTTATACAGTTAATTTAATTCAGAAGGCTTTGATTCTCATTGTTTAAATATTACTATTGATCCTATGAAAGGTTAAATTTTATCCAGCCATCCATGAAAGGATAAATTAACCCGAAGATTTACCCTTGGAAAGATCTAGCCCGAGTTTGTAGCAACATTTTTTCTGTCATTTTCATATTTACACAGAGGACATTTATCTAGAAACTCACCACAAGTGTAAGTGATTGCTATCTTCAAATTATTTGTGTTTGTGTGGTGTTATTTTTGTGTAAATTCTGTCCATTGGATAATTTACCCATAGGTAATTCGTGAGTTTATAGAAACCGGCCATTAGTGTGATAAGTGTTAGGTGCACTGTACCAGTCTAAGATGTAGTGTGTAATGTAAAACCTTTTAATAGTATTGCATAATCTAAACTTTGAAGATGTTCAGATTCCGATTAAAAACTCCAATTAAAAAGATACAGAAGAATCTGCTGCAAGTACATTAGGTCCAGTTACACAACCAAACAAAAGAATGTGCACTGAAAGAGAAAAATAGTTTGTTTAAAACCTAAAAAGGGCTATTCCTCAAAAATAAAAGGCTAAATTACTTTTTATAAAAGCCTAAAAATCCGGGGCTTAGTGATAAGGTTTGCGGAAAACCACACAGCAGAAAGAGAATTTTAGAGTATAATGTGCGTTACTGGAGGAAATAAAAAGATACGCTAAAAATGCAAAAAGTGACAGTAAAACAGGAATGAAACCAATAGATGGCACTGAAATCTCAAAATTGACATTTTACAAGTTGTTTACTGTTACAGGGAAACATGTTTACCAAGTTAAGGTCAGGTTTCCTGCCATGGTTACATATAGGCCTACATGGGAACCTTGCCTTCTATACTGTAACAGGCCGACACAACTGGACATGGACGTAGTCGCAGATACCAATTGTGTGAGGATACTCAATATTTTTTTCTATTTTTACTTCTTCTGCCCATACCATATAGGTAGAGGAAGTATTGTTTTCGATCCCCAAATTCGAAGTTGAGTTTTTAACATAAATACACATTTTGAGGCCCCCAAATTAAAAGATACTATTTTCCAAAACATGTCTCTGTGTTTGTGTATCAGTGAACACTCTAGCTCCAGAACGGAATATCCTATTAAAACAAAATTTTGTATTTGGGTCAGGTACCGTCTGAAGATGTGACATGAAGATTGCAGACTAGTTTCTCTTATTTTTAAAGGGACTTTACATGAAAAAATTTTCGTTTTTCGTGATTTTCTCGAAAACGGCTGTAACGATTTTATTTAAGTTTTGCAATTGGGTTGCTTTATACTAAGAGCTAAAACTTTTATTCAAACATTTTTTCTAAAAAAATTCTCTGAAGGGTAGTTATAAGCCATCCACTCAGAATACCTGCTCTTTGCATTATGGCCTCTTGTTCTATATCAGAATGTGAAGTGAGAAAAATATATTGACCTTGCTTCAAATAAAGAAAGTTATGAGAGTGCATTAGTCAGATTTTACTTGGGTTATGTATTCTTCGGGGATGCGATGTGATGTGGTAACGACATTCTCTCCCTTTTTACAACCATGAAGACAATGTCATACATAATTATATTATACTAAGATGCTACCTTTATTTGGGTAGAGGAAGTTATGTGAATTTCACATCAGATTTTTTTAGATTTGAAATTAATTTCCACGTACTTGTATTTAATTTGAGCAGTTAATTTTTTGCATGTGTCTATCTGCAAACAAGACCTATTGATTGAGGGAAGATTTCGACATGACAATCTGTCCAGTTCCCTGGTAAGTTACAAGTAATTCTGAGTTTGGATGTTGGCTAGTACAAAGGTAATACAAACTAAACTTAATACTGTGTTCTGTGTTTATGTGCATCTGATAAACGTCCTTTCAACCCATTTCATCCCTGCAGATTTCCACACTATCACTCACAGTATAATGTAAAAAATAATAAGAGTCTGAGTGTAAAAAATATGAGGGCTATTTTTTTTTCAACCTCCAATGGGACATAAAATGAAAACCACAGTGAAAATCAAAACTGTTTTATTTGGAACATTTAGGTACATCTTCTAGCTACTTCTTTACATAGTCGTGCTTCGATTGAGACATTTGTCGAAGCGTGGTCAACTTTCAAATGCCCTCTTCATAGAAGCTTGCCGCTAGCATATTGAGAAGTCTTCACGGCATTTTGAAGTGTTCTGAAGTTCTTCGTTGGTGTGGAAGACAGATCTTGCTTTTGTTTGCAAAATTTGTATGCATCCGTTGTTTGGATTGTTCTTTTGATTTTGGATTGTCATAACGAATCCACGTTTCATCCCCTGTCATGATGGATTTCAAAAGCTCGTTCCCATGCCGAGTGACTTTAATCTTTTTCGGCAGCTGAAGAAAGATCTGGGAGGACAGCACTTCCACACAAAAGAACTTCAAAACACTTGAAAATGCCATGAAGATTCTTCTTAATACACTGGCAGCAAGCTTCTATGAAGAGGGTATTGGAAAGTTGGTACCACGCTATGACAAATGTCTCAATCGGATCGTGAATATGTAGAGAAGTAGGTAGAATGTGTACCTAAATGTTCCAAATAAAACAGTTTTGATTTTCACTGTGGTTTTTATTTTATGCTCCATCGGAGGTTGAAAAAAAAATAGCCCTCGTACTTCAAAATCTAATAAAAATGAACGGTTTCATCCAACCCAAGCTCCTTAGGAATGAGTTGTAAAAACAAACAAAATTATTGCTTACATTGCTGCACAGCAGCAGGATTACACTAATGTAACTAGCTGAGACAAATGAAAACATTACTTCTAAGTTAAAAATATTGTATAAAACTAAGACTTCTAGTTATGATATGAACTGCAACTTCACAGCTCCTCGTTCAGGGTGTGCTCCAAGCTGTGCTTCTCCTTCCAGTCAGAAACTGAAACAAACAATCGACAATAGCAGGGGCGAAGGAAGACAAATTAAGAAAAGCGGGGCCCTATTTCATAAAAGTTACAATTATACAGGTGACAGGTATCAGTAAATTGTTTTACAGGTTAACATTTTGACAATAATTGTGTTTTTTCATAAAAGCTGACAACTTTACATAAATGTCATGACAATTTTGTAGATTTGTATGACACTTTTCCATATAGCTGTTTCTTAAAACTTTTGAATTTACAGGTAAAAGTCTGACAAGTATGTCAAATCTTAGGATACCTACAGTTTATAAAACATTAATTTTTGTTGACATATTTACAAATTATAAAAAAGCTAGAACTGTCATTACAGAAGTGATAGGAAATCTTTCATATGTGGGCCAAGTCAGTAGGTTATGTAAATATGTGGCATAACTTGAACTTTCTTGTTAATAAACTTGCTAAATTGTCTTATTAATAATGAACACTAGTAGTAGTGAAAGTGATGAAGAAATAGACATGAGACCACGCAGGGTATTTAGACAACGGATTAGCCTAACTTTCAATTTCAGTGACTTTGTATTCAAAGAGAAATATAAGTAAATTTTTTTTCTATAGTAATAATCGATTGCTTAGGTATCACATTTGATTTTGAGATCGATTATTGCACGTGTATATGAGAGTCATCTGCAGTGTACTAAAGTAATCTTTAGGTTTGACAAAAAATTGTCACATTTATGAAAAGGGTTCTTTTAGTCTGAGAATTTACATTAATTTGCCTGTAATGTAAGGAAAAGTTGTAATATTTATGAAAAATACAATTGTCATGACATATTGACAAATTTGTCTGACGTGACATAATTGTTGTATTTGTCACACCTGTAGAATTTTATGAAATACGGCCCAGGACAAAGCATTTTGATTTGTGTTTTCAATGCCATATTTGCTAGTGTAATTGCGTTCCTAGTTGGGTACCAAATATTTTTATTAAGTCCTAAATCATGAGAATCACAATCAGTTTTACTTTCAAGAATGTTAAAGTTAACATCATATTTCTCACATCATTATCCCTTTCCACAATAGAAAACACCTTTCTATTGTCCTTACCCATAAGATTACTCGTTTCTTGGTGCCTAGAAACCATAAAATCAAACCATAAAAACTCTTTAAGTCGAACTGTTTTTGAATTCGGGTTTCCCCGACCCACGTCCGTTTTTTGTGACTGTTAAAGCTAGCATTAATCTTATATTGCATAATAATGTTAGTGCGTAATATTGTAGCTTGTGCAGTTGGTTGCTCAACGTTGCACAACAGTATATCATAATTTCATCAATGACGCACCATGACTTGGCAAGAGGCAAGCGTCCTGAAGGACCTGCTAGCGTGGGGGCGAGTTAGTATTCATTGGAAGCCTATGGAGCACGGACCCATAGCAGTTGTACTCCGGTTTATCGCCTGTTTTACCGTGATTAAAGCAGAATCACTTAACGTGAACTTGTAACTGTTAAACTATTCAGTATTTACATAATAAGTGTTAACAGTGTTTACGAATATATTATAATCATTGTAACAGTTAAGAATAGAATATCATATATAACCAAGAGCATCAAGCATCATCATTGAACGTGTGACCATATCAAGATCCCATGTCTTTGTTCATCACTTTATATACACTTACTACGTATCATTCCAATATACAGTCCACTAATCATAAACCTTTGGGAAATCCTGATTTGCAACCTAAATCCCAAGATCCTTACATGGTCCTCGCAGACCGGAATTATTAATTTAATTCACCGCCATTTTAAATGGTCTTCCTTGGGACAAAATAATTTACAAGTTTTTTCATGGTCCTCACAAGGGCCTGATATCCTAATCATTTTATGGTCCACCGTCCGGACATACTAATCCTTATCCAGTGACAAAATTTCACAAAATATGTCCTCTTTTGTTACAATACCCTCATTGTTCACTCTGCATTCGCAGGCAGAAGGAAAATGTCTTTCTTTTCCCTGCTGTTTTATCAGCTTCTCTATCCGTATTACTTAATCTCCTCTCAAAGAATCTGCATAAACAGTGCATTTTATTTCTTCACAGAGTTTTCCTAAGTCCTGAAAATTCCCAGGGTTACTCCCGAAAACTATCTGATCTCTAGTTATGGTTTTTACTGTGTCACCCTCAACTTGTTTCGTAGGAAAAACTTTACTATATAATTAGGGGCCGTACTTTTTGGTAACAACGATAAGCGCGAAATTTTATAAAACAACCGCCCTTACCTATATTTAGCTTTTATATGCTTAAAATACCAATATGAACCAAATTGAATCCACGAAATATCGCGAAATTTACTCGATTCCGCGAAATGTGTCTATAAGCGCGAAATATGCCCCTTCTGTCTGTAAAGTGAGAAATGAGCACGAAAATGTGCTTTAAAATGACAATATTGTGTTCCGGTGTAGGCTACTGTATTTTTTATTTCTTAGCAGCATGCTTTTTTTCTGCTGTTTCTGTGGCTGTCGAAGATTTACCGATATATCGATATTTGTGATCGATTACAAAGAGTGCAGAATTTACGCAAAGATTTTATGTGACCTGGTTTGTACTGTTGAGTACACTCCTTTCCCACTATGTCTTTGCCAAGTTAACGATGTCTATGATCGATTACAGCAGAAGAGTTTAGAATGTTTGTTACTTGTATTCAACAGATTTCGTCTTTTATCCACAGTGCACTGTGCACTGCAGTGGTATGGTTGGCACTTCTGTTTGCAAATGGCTATCTGATGGTGTTTAGTAGAAATTACGATAACATTTCTCGTCATTATATGTGAACAATAACTCTAATCATGCCTACATCGAAAGTTATTTCAGTTCATACAAGGGCAGAAGAATATAGAAATGGGGGGGGGGGGTTGTTAGTTCATGTAAATAAAGAAGCAAAGTTTATCATTGCGCAATGTTCCCAATAAAAGTAATTTATTTCACGAAATACCCACCGAAATAGAAGGAAGTTAACACCGAAATCAGCCATTTTATTTCACCAATAAATCAGGGCCCTTTATATAATCTTATATCTCGCACAAAGCAACTGAAAGTTTCAGAGTCAGTTTGAACACTATAATAATATTTATTGATCAAGGCAACATGTACAGAGACTCCATGCTCTTAATCTGCAAGGCTGCCAGATAAAACAAGATTGTTTTAGTTTTTAAGTACCTAGAATAAGACTTGATGTGTCCAATATCACGTATTTAATTTATAGGACAAAGTGAACTACCGTATTGGCCTGAATATAAGACAATGTTTTTTCCCTCAAAACTATACTTGTCTTATATGTGCAGCCATTCATGAATGCAGCTGTGCACGTGTGCAGCGGGTATCCCCTTACAAATGACGTGCATCCTACCCAAGGTCATAGTCATGCGGAAATTCACTGAACTTTACTGAATTTTACCAAACTTTATTTTTGGCAAATTTGTGCTTCTACTTGTACTGCACTGTTACTTATTTGGCATCTCTATTCTGTAAGCGTAAAGCTTTGTTTGACCACCAGTCATGCCGAACCATGCGAAAAAGAAAGCATCTTTATTGTCTCAATGCGTAAGTAAAGGCGAGAGAAAAAGTTACAACATGAACTTCAAAATTCAGTTTTATGTTAAGCAAAATGTACTCATAAGCTATTTTATTAATTTTTTTGTAACTACCATTAAAAAATTCAGGATCGTCTTATATTCAGGCCAATACGGTATACCTATACTCCAGCACATGTGATGTTGGGTTGATGGATACAGCCATGATAAAGGAGGACACTTTCAATATTTCATTTGATGTTCTGTTACCCATAGTTCTGGTTCTGAGTACCATTTCATACAATTTTCTGTTTTGAGTATTCTGCTAAGTGGCATAAGTATACAGAAAGGGCTCTAACAAGAAAATAAAGAATTTTCGGACCCATGTTCATATAACATAATTTCATCCTCTATATGCAAGGGATGTTTCCCCAACGATTTCGCCTACTTTTTTCCTACACCATGTATAAGCACTGTCAAAAGTTCATCTATCTGAAGAAATTATATCTTTGAAAATTTTGTTTTATTCATGTGAAATTAGTTAGACTATTCCACTCATACCCCATGTGTTTGTCATTGACCAATAACATTTAGCAATTCCTCGGATATAGACCAATCATGATTGTTTATCTTGTAATATCCTTCCTTCGATCACAAGGATCCAATTTTATCTGATAAAACATCAGCTCGTTACTAGACACATAAGGCATCAACGTGCAGTCATTAATATGTCACATGCTGCCATTAATCAACATGAAAACACATTACCATATATACTCGAATACTACCCGCATATTTTTTGCAAAAATCGCGAACGAAAAACTCAGGTGCGGGTATTATTTGAATACTGGACTCCTCTTATCTGAATTTTGACAATTGTGTACCATATCGGCTCATTAGGCTATAGCACGATGCTTTGTAGTAGCATCACAGTAGGCTTATAGTATAACCATAATGAATAGAATGAGAAAGTGTGATGACTTCGCCGCTAATACAATGATAGGTATAGGGAGAGCGGCGGTCCACCGAAACACTGGCAGCACCTTCGTTTGCGTTTCAACTTCTCAATGCTGCGTCATGATAGTTTGGCATCTTATGATTAAACTCGCAATCTTTAATTAACCCTTGGTCCTATTTCTGTGAAATTTGTGCAGAAATAATCTGCACAACACAGTCCTTCTGATGGTTAAAACAGAAACTTAAAAAATGCGGACATAAATGTTTTTATTTCATTATATAAACATCACCAATTACACAAAATTCATGGAGGGTGAAATGGAATTTGACTATGCGACAATTTTTTTCATTTTTGTGTCCCGTAAAAACTTCAAGCGAGAAAGTTTTAGGGAAATATTTCAACTTTATTTTAAATTCAGTACCACCTTTATATCTTGAATGGTTTACGAGTAATTGAGTGGTAATTATTCCGGGCGCTCAGCTCTCTGAATGATGTGGGACGATCGTGAAATGTTGAGGGTGAAGCAAATTTGACTATGCGACATTTATTATTTTATTTTTGTGTCCAGAAAGAGATTAAGGGTGTAAGGTTTAGTGAAATATTTGGATCTTATTATAAATTGAGTACCACCTATATATCTATAATGGTTAACGAGTAATAGTAAATACTCTAAAGCTAAAGCTATCAGAATGGTATTGAGGTATTAGCAGGCATCTTTTCCATAAAATACCAGCAATAACGTAAAAAAATTTACATAATTTATTCGTGGTCTCAATAATAATACTATATTAACTAACTACTTGTACCCATACTGCAAGATTGACCCGCTGAGGAAGGGAGTGAATGAAGCTTTTTTCTAACTTAGCAAGTCTGCACTACTTTTATTTATGCATTTATTGGATTATTTATTTATCATATTTTCTGTTCACTTATGTTAGTAATTTTTATGTATAATTATCATAACAAATGTCTTATTAGTTTAATATCTTGTTCCTTTTTTTAATAATATAATTTAACAACATAAGATGCACATAATTTACAGCGAACGGCGAATGGTCGAGGGTTTGAGCAAATAGCGGGCTGTAGTTAAGGCAAGAGGATTTAATTTTTTTATGAAAAAATAAGGGAAAATGCTTTGAAATATTGTGTGATATATGTAGAATGCGTTGCAAAACAATTTTTGCGTATGTGCGTCTTTATCGGATGTTGAAACGCCAATTTTAAAGATCACGCGCCCTATTTTTGTAGTGCTGCTTATGAAATTTTCCGTGCCCTGCAATTCACAAACCACCCCTTAGTTTATATTATCTCTGTTCACATAATTTGTACACATATCTACACTTTTGACCGTGTTTCACCTACATAACTTACCCCATACAGCCAGGAGAAAATTAATATTATTATAAATAATATTTCTATTAATACAATATTAATACAAATTAATACTCAGTAATATTCTATACAATGTAATATTAATATTAATTTATAAAATATCCCTTAGCTGTTTTCTACCCTAATTATACGTTGTTATTTCCATACAAATGTACATTCTTTAACAAATTCTCATCAAATTATACTAACATACCATCTACCCTATTTTCTAGGCAATAAAATATTAGATCAAATCATCCCTTAGCTGTTTCATACCATAATTGTTCATTGCTTGTGAACATCTTCGATTTTTTGAAAGATGTGGAACGAAATGTTACGGTCAAGCTTCTTGGAATCTGAGAAATTACTGTTACACACGGCCATGTTTATTTTTGGAGATGAGATCTTCCAAGACGTGTAAAGCAGCCCGAAAATTGTCAGAAGTATCTAACAATTCAATTTAGATAAGGCGAGTCATTTTGAAATAGATTAATGTATTATTTTGTTTAATAATGTTTGCAATTTTTCCTATACCGCCCGTAGTAATCTTGCTCCCGCGAATCACAAGCAGAGTAACTGCTACCTAGCGGCGGAACCAGTGAACTACCTCAGTCATCACACTTTCTCCTCTATTCATTATGGTATAACAGTAAGGAAGCTGTAATGAAAGGAAAATGAAACAAAGAAGATGCTTTCATATGCACATGGTCCGCATAGAGACGCCAAACAAACAGTGCAGTCACGGCGCACGTGCAGTACAAAAATTCGGGAAAAAGTTCAGTAGAGTTCGGCAAATTTCCAGACTATAACCTTGGGTCGGACCGAGTCGGATGCACGTCATCGCGGGTGATTCCCGCAGAATGAAGAGAGAAGGTTGTTGTTGAGGCATTACGCTGCGCGTATATATACGTTACCATGCTGGCTGTTACCATGCACGTTATTTTTATAAGTGCATTTTAGCTACCATATTTAATTATTTTATATGAAACGTTAATTATAACTGTTTAATTAAGAATAAAGCTGGCAAAATAACTTTATATATGGGCCTGTAGATTTTTTTTCAAACTTCTTTTTGAAAAATTTGGGTGCGGGTATTATTTGGGGGCGGGTAGTGTTCGGGTATATTTTATTCAACATAACTTATTTCTACTTGAGATTACGATTTTCATGAGATCGTTTTCACAAATATATCGATAAACTCATAACCTCTTGTGGGATTACTTATGATAAATCTGTTCTGGAAAAAAAATGTAAAGAGAATCGGATGGACTTGTAAACTCACCTTGACATTCTTGGGAACAGTAGAATCGAGGAGTTTCCCAGTTCTCTGCCTTGCAGCGTGCACACTTCTTATACATGCGTCTCACAGGCTCCACCTTCCTACAGTGTGTGCAAGCTGTAACGGAGAAATCATACACAATTATATTGGTAAATAATTAACATAGAATGTCAGCTGTTCCTCAGGTTTATGCTTTTATCTTGTCAGTTTTTATTCTTACCAGAAGAAAAATTATTACTGCAGAAGTAAGATTATTACTATTAACACATTTGCCAACTAATGTAGGTGAATACTTGAACCTCAACCTCTAACAAAATTAATAGTTACATAGTTATATTAGTTACTAGCATGTGCCCGCGGCTTCGCCTGCGATAATTATTTCAAAAATTAAAAATTAAGAGCATAATAGTTAAATCATTATATTTATTAACACCTAAATCACGATTAGATAGCGTCGCCTGGTAAAAGCGACCTCAGATTCGAGTTCCTTGGCCCAGAATACCCCTGTACAGTGAGTTTCGTCCAAATCGAACAGTGTTTGACCATATTTAGGCCTATATTGATTATCCCTCTTCCGTGTAGGTTGAAAATTTCATATGTCTTCGGGCCTTGATATTCTAATGGACTTACAAAATCAAGCGATTGCCCGCGATAATTATTTCAAGAATTAAAAATTAAGAGCATAATAGTTAAATCATTATATTTATTAACACCTAAATCACGTGGACTACATGTCATGATTAGATAGCGTCGCCTGGTAAAAGCGATCTCAGATTCGAGTTCCTTGGCCCACAAAATCCCTGTATAGAGAGTTTCGTCCAAATCGAACGATGTTTAACCATATTTAGGTCTATGTTGATTATCCCTCTTCCATGTAGGTTGAAAATTTCATATGTCTACGGGCCTTGACATTCTAAACAAATGAATCGACCAGCGTGGGCTTACAACATTCTAGCGATCGCGATGCTTTTATTACCACGGTATGACAAAAATAGCCAAAGCCAACTGCAATTGATTTGACATTGAAATGTATTACTGAAATCTGATGCTTCGACAGCGCTAAAATCACGTTTTCTGCCAGTTTTTCACTCACAACTCGCGAACGAAAGCTAAAATTAAAAATCCGGCTTCGATGCGCATTCGCCCACCTTTCAGCCCACCTATGTTTAAAATTTCAGATCTCTGCATTCAGTAGATTTCGCTGGGCATCGTGGACAGACAGACAAACACGTCCTTTTATTATTTTAAGATAGCATTTGCCCGCGATAATTATTTCAAAAATTAAAAATTAAGAGCATAATAGTTAAATCATTATATTAACACCTAAATCATGTGGACTACATATCACGATTAGATAGCGTCACCTGGTAAAAGCGACCTCAGATTCGAGTTCCTTGGCCCAGAAAACCCCCGTGTAGTGAGTTTCGTCCAAATCGAACGTTTGACCATATTTAGGCTAATATTGATTATCCCTATAATAATAATAATAATAATAATAATAATCCTCTTCGGTGTAGGATGAAAATTTCATATTATGTTTGCGTGCCTTGACATTAAAAACAAATGAATCGACCAGCGTGAGCTACAACATTCAAGAGATCGCGATGCTTTTATGTCGAAGGTATGACAAAAATAGCCAAAGCCTAGTGTAATTGATTTATATTACTGAAACTGATGCTTCGAAAACGCAAAAAATGCACGTTTTTTGCTCATTTTTCACTCATAACTCACGAACGAAAGCGAAAATTAAAATTCCGGCTTCGAGGTGCACATTCCGACCCTTTAGTCCGCCTATGTATAAAATTTCAGATCTCTGCGTTGAGTAGATTTTTCTGGGCATCGCGGACAGACGGAGGACAGACACTTCCTTTTATTAATATAGATATTTTTGTGATTATAGTAATTCTTTAGTGCAAATGTTAGATTTAGAAGATTGTCTAAAGTAAAAAAAAATGACAATGTGTCTCCCTTGAAGATACTGCCCTCTCTTCTTTCTGTTTCAGGTAATCACAAAATGAAGAAGACAGGGATCGTGCTAGTGACCAATGGACCCAAGTGGATCTGTGAATTTCATCCTAGTATATTGTATATTAAAATTGTATTAATGTTTAAATTTAAATTTTGTTTTGAAATTGATTTTATAACAGCAAACATGTAATTTAATGTAGAATTTCTCTGTAATTGATTTGATGCGTCCAATAACATGTACATGTTCTGAAGGACTAAATAAACCTAAACCTAAATCTTTTTCATAAATTATATACTTTTTTTTATTTATTCACTACTCATTATCTCCCGAGCACAAGCAATCTTATGATGGTCTCTTGGGATTCCAACCGGGT
Source organism: Ectobius pallidus (assembly GCA_964059195.1). Classification (NCBI taxonomy): domain Eukaryota; kingdom Metazoa; phylum Arthropoda; class Insecta; order Blattodea; family Ectobiidae; genus Ectobius; species Ectobius pallidus. The sequence continues at coordinate 10,234,226 of CAXKWD010000001.1, forward strand.
GAAAATATTCATGATGTTCGAGCTTTTGGCTGTTTCTAGCTCTGCAGCCATCTTCTGGGAGAGAAACGAGCTACGGAAGACGAGAGACCATTATAAGTAACCTACGCCTGGAAAGCCTCAAGTCTCCTATTACAAGCAATCTTGTTCATTCACATTATTTTGAGCTACTAACTTATTCAATCCCCAGAACCTACTTGGATTTTTCTGAGGCAGGAAGGTCTGGGAGTACACTCAGCCTCATGTTACAACTGAGTTACTTGATTAAGGGCTGGTTTGGGGACATTTGTTATTAATGATGATATGAGGGATTCCAGACTGTCAGAACATTTATTTAATTCAATAATAATTTAATAAAACTATCGCCATTACGGGTGGGACAAAAAGTCACTGTCTGTTATTTTACATAGTAACCAACCACACACACTTTTTTAAGTTAATCTTATACCAAATTGTACCTTAAGATGTATATTTTCTCAAATCAAAATGGACATAGCTGATTATTCTTGACTACTTGGTATTAAAGGGTGTTAAAATCACGCTATAAATGACAAAAAAACTAACTGCAACACAATAAGTAAGTAATTCGACAGATTTTATGCACGAAACAACTTGAAATACACTTAATTCCTTAATTCTGGTGAATTTGAGGATTTAAACTTTTATCTGACCACCCAATCACAACATCTCTCTTTAAGGAAAAATTCCCATATTTAATGAAATGGCTGTATAACTTTTCAATGTTGTGTGCATTTTTACTAATACAGCCCAAAACACCTGTAGGTAATTTCAAGCCATAGGCCTGTTTTGCCACGCTTCTCTTGAATATTCTCGAATCCTATGCCCCCACGTTGGGGCGAAGGGCCTAAAGTGGAGGTTTCTGTTTACCGATGTGAATTTTGTTATGCTTATTTTCCTAGAGAGGGCAGAGGGACAGGTGGTAAGCCCATCGCCCCTTAACCACCCTCCAGAAACTAAGGTATTACTTGGACATGAAAGGGCTGAGAAATTTTGTTGAGAGGTTCTAATTTAGGCTTGGAGTTCTTTTACGGGCCGTAAACCTACAACATGGGCCCCCCAACTTAAAGTCCCTCCCGGAGGACTCTATGCCCAGGATTTTTACATCCTGAAAAACCCATCGATTGCGGCTGGGTTTGATCCCGCAACCTTCAGATCTAGAGGCGTTTTCCACGCTTAACATACGGGAAAAAAGCGCAGCTTATATTGAGGTAAATGCAGCATGCAAAGAATTTTAGGGTAAGCCTATTGTGTACAGGGTCTGTCCGGAAAGTAATGTCAGTGATCAATTACAAGATATTTATTGATCCGATCGGTAAAATAGGTTCCTCCTGTGTTGATACGTCGCTTCCAGCGAGATTTCCAGGCATCAAAGGCATCACGGTAGGTCTTTTCCGGAATGTCCTTTAGAGACTTGGTGCAAGCCTCTTTGACTTGTCAACTGTCCCAAAATGATGCCCTTTCATGGTCAATGCCAAATTCTAAGTAGAAGTGCTGAAGAGACTCAAACGAATGCATCCTGACCGACAATGCAGACAATTGGAAACTTCACCATGACAATGCCTTCTTCATGACCCGCTTCCAGGCCAATTCAAAGGTGCCAACGGTTCCCCAGCCGCCCTAAAGTCCTAACATGGCTCCCCCGACTTCTTCTTGTTCCCATGCTTGAAAACTCCCATGAAAGGGCATCATTTTGGAACAGTTGACAAATTCAAAGAGGCTTGCACCAAGGCTCCAAAGGACATTCCAGAAAAGGCCTACCGTGATGCCTTTGATGCCTGGAAATCTCGCTGGAAGCGACATATCAACACAGGAGGAACCTATTTTGAAATCTTTAATGTATTGTACCGATCGGATCAATAAACATCTTGTAATTGACTCACTGACATTACTTTCCGGACAGACCCTGTATGTAGTTTAAGAAGAAGGTAATACTTACTCCTGAATTTATGTGGGATATTTTTACCATTCTGCTCTGCCATTTCTTCAAACTTGGCATCTTTGCTGTCTTTACTATCTGCTTTCTTTCCATCAGTATTTTTGTTCTTTTCAACTTTCTTTTGATCACCAGACTTTTTCTTACTTTCTGCCTCTATCTTAGAAAAATCTTCAGCTTTGCTAGGTGCAGAATTAGGGATATTTTTATTATTTGTCTCTTTCTTGTGGTTATTTTTTCCTTTATCATTCTGCTCAGGTTTATCTTCTGCAGCTTTCGTTTGCTTCTTTTTTGACTTTGCTGAAGCTTCGTTCTTCTCTACAATAGTTGTTTCTCTAGTCACAAATAGACACCCATCATCACCGTTGATAATCGAGCACGAAAACACTCTCCTCGTGCGCTCTGCACAGTCGTCAGGATCCTCCTCATCTTGGGCAGAGTCATTACTACCATCCTTCTTGGGACCTTTCTTCTTCTTAGATTTTTTGGACTTCTTGTTCAGTGGCTCTGGAAAAAAAAAAAGGGACAAATGTTAGCAATTATAGTGTGTCCAACTGAAAAGTTTTAAAATAAAGGACAGACACACCAAGTGAAAAGGGGGTGTGGGGGGGAGCAAAGTTAAATACAACACATTATACTAATATACCGTTAATAACAATATGGTACAGTTTGGAGTTTGTTTTTATCAGTGCTTTCGTCTGTAGCAACTGAAAACAGACCTTGAATAAGAGTCTGAACAATCTGAAAACCTGCAGAGTTCTTTGGAGGAAAAGTTCAGCTTAAATTTAAGTTTTTTAACGTATTATCTATTAAATAAAGGAAATAGTATGTTCTTTTTCAAAATGGCCTCCTCTTCACCCCTCATAGCCATTCCGTTCCTCCCACAGTTTTAATTCTTTACTTTTTATTTTTTAACTTTATTTTCTACATTTATAATTGATTGTACACATTATACAATAACATAAGAATGCCAAACTCTGCATGTTTTCAGCTTAAATCTGTGTTTAGACATGTTAAAAAAAGAAAAAACTTTTTTAATTAAATTAATTTTCAAGAATAACAGTTATTTTTTCCTGGAGTTTGAAAATAAGTATCAAACTGTCTCGGAAAGATCAAGCACTCCCCCTTTCGACTGTTAGCTCGTCAATCAAGATTAACGATGAAAGGGTGTTGGGGATCCTTGTTTGCTATTCCAGCGCAAATCCATAAGTAAGAAAACCGACGAAGATTTGAGAACTTATTTGCAATATGAGTTACACCCTTTCCTTTTGGCCTTCTTCAATGAAGGTGGGATGAGGAAATCGATGAAGTCGTGTGACACACTGTTATGACATTGTTATGGACGGAGGACTTCTCCTGCACAAAGTTATTTGGTAAAGAGGTTCCACGATATCTGCCATTTGTGATGGATATGTCAATTTTATGAACAGTCACTATCGTGGAAGGAGTTGCACTGTAGTATTTGATGGGTACACGAGCTCATCCTCAAGTATAAAGGTTGCTGAGCAGCAAAGGCGGTACCGTCTCAGCAAGTCAGCCGACATACATTTGAATCAGGAGACAGTCATAACTATGAAGCAGTCAAATGTCTACAACAAAAGTCTGCTTATTAACACGCTGAAAGTCACACTACAGGCACATGGAGTCAGAACCCTGCAAGCACGGAATGATGCGGATGTCCTCATTGTAGACATGGCTATGGAGTTACTCGAGCACGTCAGATTAAGGTAAGGTGGGTTAATTACATGCTGAAAAGTATGCATTTCAAAATTCTCATGATTTGAGCATGACATAAGGGAGTGGGAGGGCCACAATCTTGTTAAAAAAAAGTCACCTTCACATTTTTTAGCGCGGTCAAATTTTTATTTTGAAGGAAATAATGCAAGAATAACGGAAAAAAAATAATCTGCCGATTTCCACAAGCTTTACTCCAGCTGCACGCACTAAACTCTATTGACGATTTTTGCGACTTCGGCTTGTGGAAATCTGCAGATTATATTTTTTCCCATTATTCTTGCATTATTTCCTTCAAAATAAAAGACAATTCGACCGCACTCGAGAATGTCAAGGTGACTTCCCCCCCCAAGATTGTGACCCTCCCACTCCCTTATGTCACGTTCAAATCGTGAGAATTTTGAAATGCACACTTTTCAGCATGTAATTAACCCACCTTACCTTAATCTGACGTGCTCAAGTAAATCCCAAAATCCCCTCTTGGGCTCCCCTACCATAAAGCTGCGTCTCCATTGACATAAATTTAGCACCAACATGTTGCAGTTAACATATGTTAAATGTTTATCATCATTCATCAACTTATTGATGTATACAAGTCAAGTGGTTTGCCAATAAAGAACTGTCTCCACTACAGTGTTATAGGTTAACATGTGTTGGTGCGGTCATTCAAAAAGAAAACGCATCTGAAGAGGGCAGCCAACATTACAAAATGGGAGTAATTTTATATACTCATTATCTTCTTGTTAACTGTCTATTGGCCAAGTGCTCAACACTGAATAAGATCTGGTTAAACAGTGTTTACTTACACACGTTTAAGATTTTAAACATGATTAAAAAGAAATTTGCTGCACCATTCCTAATTTCTGTTTACGGGGCCGTGTTTAGCTGACGGCTTGTTTAAACAGAGCATAAAATTGGAAAGCGAGCGTAGTACGAGGGCTGTTTTTTTTCAACCTCCGATGGGGCATAAAATGAAAACCACAGTGAAAATCAAAACTGTTTTATTTTGAACATTTAGGCACACCTTCTAGCTACTTCTGTACGTAGTTTCGTTCCGATTGAAACATTTGTCATAGCGTGGTACCATTTTTCCAATACCCTCTTCATAGAAGCTTGCCGCCAGCGTATTGAGAAGGGTCCTCAGGGCATTTTGAAGTTTTTTTTTAATTTCTTCGTTGGTGTAGAAGCCAGATCTTAGGTTTGTACGGGAAATTTGTGTGCATCCATTGTTTGGATTGTTTTTTGGATTCTGGATTGTCGTAACGAATCCACGTTTCATCCCCTCTCACGATGGATTTCAAAAACTTGTTCCCGTGCCGAGTGACTTTCACTTTTTTCGGCAGCTGAAGAAAGATCTGGAAGGACAGAGCTTCCACCAACGAAGAACTTCAAAACACTTCAAAATGCCGTGAGGACCCTTCTCAATACGCTGGCGGCAATCTTCTATGAAGAGGGTATTGGAAAAATGGTACCACGCTACGACAAATGTTTCAATCGGAACGAAACTACGTACAGAAGTAGCTAGAAGGTGTACCTAAATGTTCCAAATAAAACAGTTTTGATTTTCACTGTGGTTTTCAGTTTATGCCCCATCGGAGGTTGAAAAAAAAAACAGCCCTCGTATAATGAACACATTCTTTTGTTGACGAGGCCATTACCTAGAGAAGTAAGAAGTTAACAACAAGACACCATGGAGGAGTGAGGATATGCTCTGCTCTGCCTGTGATGTAGGCAAGCATATTATGTATCTGCGAGTCAGTGAGACTATAGCATTACTTACATCATGTATGATTCGAGCTGCAGTTCTGAGCATATTTCCAATGTCCCCTACAACAATATTGAATGATCAGGTAGCATAATACCTCAATACAGTTAGTAGTCTATTCACATCAGAAACAGGATCATTTCTGTTGGGAATTGCAGGTTATCTTGTATCATTTCCAGTACCTGTGAAACTGTTAGTTTAGACAGGCGAAATCTCTAAACGAATTTCCTAATGGAAATTCTTCGTAAGGATCTCCTCGCTACACTATTAAATTTCTGCGCTCGATATCATTCCGTTCAAAATATTCCAGATATAATAACTGTCTTCAAAGTCATTATCTGCACATTGTGTTTTCTTTTGCTTTTATAATACTGTAACAAGGGCTCATCGGGGTTCAAAATCAGAACACCGAGTTTATAATTGAAGGATGGAGGTTTCTTTATTTCCTACAACAATTGTCAATACAGCCAGAAAACTCCAGACTGTTCGCCAGTTCACTGTCCTGTTCAGTGCTCACTCTCACTGTGCTCAGTCCTAATTACAGCACTGTTCCGTTCGCACACACTGTACGGACTCCCAGTCGAGATAATCCCACGTCGCGCCGGTCAGCTCCACAGTCCTCGCTGCCGCTGTACGATCCACCCGTCGCGCAGAGTTCCCCGGGACGGCACTGTCTCAGCCCAGTCCAGTCCACCAGTTCTTCAGTTCACTAGCTCTCTCGTTCACCAGTCCCTCCGGTCACTAGTTCACCCTCTGACGCTGACTCTCGCCGCTACTCTCGGACTGCCTCTCGCTAACTCTGACTGTTCCCTCGTTGACTCTCTGCTACTAACTCACTGTTACTCTCATTCATTCACTGACTCTTCGCTGTACTGAACTGAACTGAACTGCACTGCTCCTCTCCTTCATTGACTGTTCATGGACTGTCTCTCTCAACTCCGATTCACTGACTGACCCACTCTTCTTGCTTGCCGCCCTATATATAGGCCCGAAGATTATTCCAGAGTCGAGGTCTGGAAAGCTCTCCGCCCACGCGGAATCTGGAATGTGCGCTGCGCGGCACACCCCTTAGCGCGAGCTCCGCCTCCGGCCTCTCCCACGAGCGCGCACTGTCCACTCACCGCGCTGCTGTCACGCCCACTGGCGCTCGTCTGCCGCCCATCCACTAGGGGAGCACGATCTCTCTAGACTCCGACGTTCTAGTTCTTTCTGGCTGACTCCTCCTCCTATCAGTTTCTAGCAGAGAGTCTTTTCTGGGCTTTGTCACATTGCCCCCTCCTTAAGGGCCTTCGTCCCGAAGTGCCCCATGGTACGCCGCCAGACGGTCCAGGTGAACTACCAGCATCTTCACTCTTGGCTGTCGTTGGATGCGGTAGACTTCTGGCCACTTGGTGAACTACTCCATGGCCAACAACAGGTACCGATTTCCATCATCAGTAATGGAGCATGGGCTAGCCACGTTGTATTGCCTCATGGCCCCACGGCTGCGAGTTCTAGGCCCTCTGCTGGCATCGCCGGTGTCGCATTGTTCACACCACCTCTCGACGTCACTCCATTGGTACAACCAGTAGAACCTTCTCCGCAGTTGGTCGGGGATCCGGTTTACTCCCAAGAGGTCACCTGTTGCTCCTGCGTGTACTTCCTCCAGGACCTCCTTGACTCTGGCTTTCGGAAGGACTAGGTGGTGCTCCGCTGTCGCCTTCCCATCCGCAGGCTCCCAGACTCCTTTCAGGACCCCGTCCCTGACCACTAGGGCGTCCTGCTGGTTCCCATAGCCTTCGTAGATGGCGCTGCGACTGGCTACCTCTTCCCGAGTTGGTCCCGTACCCGACATGACGTCCCACGGAGTCTGTCCCACGTCCACGCCATCCCGCGTTGTCTCTCCGGCGTCCACGTCGTCCCGCAGTGCCCGTCCTACGTCCACGTCGTCCAGCGGTGTCTGTGCTACGTCCAAGTCGTCCAGCGGTGTCTGTGCTACGTCCACGTCGTCCCGCGGTGTCTCTCCTACGTCCACGTCGTCCCGCGGTGTCTCTCCTACGTCCACGTCGTCCCGCGGTGTCTCTCCTACATCCACGTCGTCCCGCTGTGGTTTACTCAGGGCATGATCTTCCCCTTCGGTAGCTGGTGGTACGGTGATAGCCATGTTCTCTTCTTGCCCTTCTTTTTCTTCCACCCTGGCCGGTCTCTCCGGTTCACTTCTCATGGCCACCAGTCCGCCGCCCGGTTCATTCAATCTTTCATTAGCCGGTGTCAGTTCCTGCTCGAGTTCCTCCTTAGGGCTTAAGTGCAGGTTCTCCAGTTCACTTCTCATTTCTCTTATTTCGTTGTTCAGCCGGTCTATTTTTTCGTTCCGCTGGTCCATTTTCTCGTTCAGTTGCTGAAGTAACGATTTTAATAAGTCCTCCATTTTGCATTCCTCCATCTTGCCTTCCTTCAATTATATCCCACTTCTGACACCAGTGTAACAAGGGCTCGTCGGGGTTCAAAATCAGAACACCGAGTTTATAATTGAAGGATGGAGGTTTCTTTATTTCCTACAACAATTGTCAATACAGCCAGAAAACTCCAGACTGTTCGCCAGTTCACTGTCCTGTTCAGTGCTCAGTCCTAATTACAGCACTGTTCCGTTCGCACACACTGTGCGAACTCCTAGTCGAGATAATCAAACGTCGCGCCGGTCAGCTCCACAGTCCTCGCTGCCGCTGTACGATCCACCCGTCGCGCAGAGTTCCCCGGGACGGCACTGTCTCAGCCCAGTCCAGTCCACCAGTTCTTCCGTTCACTAGTTCACCCTCTGACGCTGACTCTCGGACTGCCTCTCGCTAACTCCGACTGTTCCCTCGTTGACTCTCTGCTACTAACTCACTGTTACTCTCATTCATTCACTGACTCTTCGCTGTACTGAACTGAACTGCACTGCTCCTCTCCTTCATTGACTGTTCACGGACTGTCTCTCTTAACTCCGATTCACTGACTGACCCACTCTGCTCGCTCGCCGCCCTATATATAGGCCCGACGATTATTCCAGAGTCGAGGTCTGGAAAGCTCTCCGCCCACGAGGAACCTGGAATGTGCGCTGCGCGGCACACCCCTTAGCGCGAGCTCCTCCGGCCTCTCCCACGAGCGCGCACTGTCCACTCACCGCGCCCCAATAGCCGTGCCGCTGTCACGCCCACTGGCGCTCGTCTGCCGCCCATCCACTAGGGGAGCGCAATCTCTCTAGACTCCATCGTTCTAGTTCTTTCTGGCTGACTCCTCCTTCTATCAGTTTCTAGCAGAGAGTCTTTTCTGGGCTTTGTCACAATACTCTTATTATAAACACTTGAATTTCAAAAATACAGTGCTACAGCCTTGTTTTTTGTTTTGTTTTGCTTTCATATATTTTAAAAACGTAAATACACTGTACCGTTTAACATGTTAAGACTTCACTGCCACTTCGTTATATTTTTTTGCTTTCAGAATATTTTAAAAACGTAAATACAGTTTACTGTATAACGTTTTAAAAATTCATGCCCACTGTGTTTATATAATATAATAAATTGTCATAATGATTCAGACTGCAGTCTACTGAATAAAACTTCATGAATTCTCTGTCAATACCTTATATAATTCTTCACGAAGAATTATACAGGGCAGTGACAGTGAATTCTTAAAATTTCATACAGTACTGATACACTAATTAAACTTAAAAATATTATGAAAAGAAGAAAAGAAAAGTCGTGACCGGGGTTTGAACCTGCAACCTCTTCCACCACAGCTCAGTACTATAACCACGCAGCCATGAACACCACTAGGAATGTCACTTGAATATTGGCAATGTGAAAAGTTAAGGCTTCTCCTGTGTCGCACTTTGAGACTTTAAATTGTCTTTGTAGGTCTATGAGATGTGTTTATATAATATTTATTGTACTTTTCAGTCCGAAAAAATGGTACTATGACACTGATAACATTAATATCGAGACCTAATTTGTCTAAAAAGAGAAATATGAGAAGAAGGGTCTCACCTATTGTATGCAGTCAACCCCTGCCATTTTAGCAAACTGCTAATCATTAGGTTTGTTCGCAAAGCAAATCCGTGACTGCTTGAGAATTTGTTGTACTGCGCATGTCCAGTCTATAACTTACCCGTGATTTGCACTTTGCGAACAGTTACAAGAATTTGGAATCGATAGTTTCTGCGTTTAATCAATATGATATGCAAATAAAATATATATTTCCCTTTAACATGTTATACATGCAATATATATCGGCAATATAAACTATATTTTGGGAAACTTTTAATTATCTTCCATTATTCATACTTATAAGTAGCCTATGCTTATAAATCTGGCGCAATGTTATTGGAGGGAGGAGTCAGGCACATGAAAATAGGTTACTGCGCATGTCTCTGATAACAATTCATGGTAGAGCCTGCAAACTCTACAGTACAGAAACTGTCCGTGAGAACTAAGCGAACAGAAGATTGAAATCAGAATCACAGATTCTCGCTTTGCGAACGCGTGTGGAGAAAGAGCGCATGCATGAACGATGTGTTCCTGGTTTCTGACTGCTTTGCGAACAAACCTATTGTTTATCTTCAGTATGATTGTTTACATTGGGTCTGGTCGACAACGCTGCTTTCTTGCACGCCTGGTATGCAGGCCCTGGCTTGGATACCAACGTTCCAATTGGCTTGCAACGACCTTGCATGTGATTGGTCCCACCTGCACGTTAGAACCAACATATTTATTGAGCGCGCTTTTCGAATGAATGCTCTCTGTACTGCATGTTATACTGCAATACTAGTTGTACTTTATATAAATGACCCTTTGCACCAAAACGACTATTATCAGAGGTGCCACAGATTCTTCCCTTTTCCATTAAGTTTAAATATAAAAGGGTTTGGGGGCAATTATTATTATTATTATATTTATACTGGCGAAGTTAAGGCCATAAGGTCTAAATGAGATGGGGGCCTGGGGGCAGAGCCCCCAAGAAAAAGAAATATGCTTAATTGAGAAGAGGGTTGGGGGCAGAGCCCCAAGAAAAAGAAATAGGCTTAAATGCAAAGGGGTTCGGGGGGCAGAGCCCCCAAGAAAAATAAATATGCTTAAATGAGGAGGGGGTTGGGGGCAGAGCCCCCAAGAAAAATAAATAGGTTTAAATCAGAAGGGGGTTTGGGGACAGAGCCCCCAAGAAAAAGAAACATTTAAATAATGAGGGGGTCAATAAAGTCAAAACTTTAATCAAGTTCAATAAGGAGGGGGTTTGTGAACACCCAACACTGAAGCATATACGAATATCATGGAGGGTGCATGGCGGCGTCTACCTCGAGGTGGTCTAATCACTGATGTTGGCAGCCCTACTTTCGCATCACGTGACCCATCGACTCCATCTACCGCCGTAGATGAACACTAACACCAGCAGACGACATGTCAGTCAATATGCAGCATTTTAGGTTAGTTTTCGGAGAACTTTATAGCAATTTTACTTATACTTAGGACAATGCTAGGGGGGGAAAATGCATATATATGGATTCTAGAAGTCTTGAAGAACAGAATAACGTGAATTTTAGCCAATTTTCGACTTTGGAAAAAAAATTACCATAGAAAGCAGTGTGGTCGACTATCCCCTTTACATTATTATCGTAATTGAATGTTTCCCCAACGGCAAAAGATATATTTATGCTGCACCCCAGCCAAGCTCCGCCGTTTTGTTAGATTAGGAGCAATATACTGAATAGCACGAGGTTTATTATGTCTCACATTGAATTTCTTCTGTGACGAAACCCTAAACCCCACCTTCCCAGGCGGGCCTCATTAGAGAGGAGCCTAGGGTGCAGCATAAAACTATTTTTTCACTGCATTTTTAATAAATTAGTTCATTTTAGTTTATAACTTACCAGTACTCCTATTTACCGTATTGGCCCGATAATAAGACGACCTCGAATATAAGACGACCCTGAATGTTAGAAGGGTAGTTACGAAAAAATCAATAAAATAGCATAATAGTACATTTTGCTTCACATAAAACGGAAGTTCGAAGTTCATGTCGTAACTTCTTCTCTCGCATTTATTTACGCATTGAGACAATAAAGATCCTTTCTTTTCCACATGGCCTGGCATGATGGTGGTCAAACAAAGCATTATGCATAGAGAATAGAATTGCCAGAGTACGGAACCGGTTCCCGCGTATAGTAGGTTAAAAATCGCGCTCCGAAATAGTGAATCTCCAAAGTGGAAACAAAAAGCATACGGCGCAAATAATAATAATTTAATTAATAGAAGGAATGCGCACAAATGTGCATTTGGGGTTTGAGTTCAATCCTTGCTATATTCACTCAGTGATCTTTTTCGCCTCCTACACCAATTGAAGTGGTATCGATCACATCCTTCTCCACAGAGCTTGCACACGCATATGTCACTTGGTTCATGGTAACGTTCTCTCACGCACAGCCTGTGGTGGAATCCATGAATGGCCAATCTGTTTATTGCACTGCGCATCTCCTGGTTTGGCCCAGCCCAACTCCGATTCATCATGGCATCTGTTGAGAAGAATTCTTGCCATACTTCCTCTTGCTTCTCTTTTCTTTTCTTTATTAATTCTGTAGATTGTGGCGTAGATGGAAGTCTATATCTGAGGTCTTCTATAAGGAAGCTTTCCTTTGCTAAAATGTATGCTAGTCTTGAAGGTGCTGTCTTTGAAATGCCTAGAATCCTTTTCAGAAATCTGGCTTTAATTTTTTCCAATACGGTTAGATCTGTCAGAGTGAGATGGTCCCAGATTATTTCTATTCCGTAGGTAAGAACTGGCACGACCTTGGCATGGAAAAGTTTCATTGCAGTCTCCAGTGACAGTCTGGTAGGGTTGGGAATGTCGTATATTGCTCGAATGGCCGTAACTGCTCTCTCTCTTATGTGAATTCCGAAGGCTTTCCCAGTGGGCTGAAAGATGATGCCTAGATATTTAAAGTTGTTCACAATCGTTAACTTTTCCCCTGCACATTTTATCCTGTCTTCTTCCGTTACTCTACCTCCCTTTCTGAATACCATGCTTACTGTCTTGGTTGTGTTTAATGCTATTTCATTTTCCACAGACCATTTATGTAGTCTGTTCATGGCTTCCTGCAGTTCTTCTCTTCGTCTTGAGCCCATTACAATGTCGTCAGCATATATGTACATTACTACCTGAAGGTTTTCGATAACTTTTGTGACATCAGCCGTGGCTATAATATACAGCCTGGGGCTTAGTGGGTCTCCCTGCAATACACCCATGGTTTGAGTAATTGGTGCTGAGGTTGTAACTCCGTCTTTTATTTCTACGCTGTTGTAGGCTAATAAATTGTTTACTGTGACGGTCAGGGCGTTGTGTGATCCTGTCAGAAGTCCTAGTTTTCTTATCAGGTGCTTCCTATTTAGGGAGTCGAAAGCTTTTGAGAAGTCTATGAATGTTGCATAGAACTTTCCTTTTTGGTGTCTCAGCGCCTCGTTTATATCGTCCAGTAGATTTGAGGCTGCATGGAGCGTACCTCTTCCTTTTCTGAAGCCAAACTGTTGTTCTGGTATGTGTTCTTCGGTTGCTTCAGTGATTTTCTTGTTAAGAATTTTTGTGTATAGCTTTAATATATTGTTTTGTAACGCTATGCCTCTGTACGAATTGGGGTCATCTATTTCTCCTTTCCCTTTGTAGAGTACTCTGATGGAAGAGTTCCTCCAGCTTTCTGGTATTTTCCCGGTACTTAAGCAACGTGTAAATAGATTTGCCCATATGTGGCTTAGGGTCTCTGAAGTGTCTTTAAGATATTCGTTATATATCCCATCTGGGCCTGCAGCTTTCTTCTTTCTTGTTGTACGTATCGCTTGTTTGACGTCTTCTGTTGTTATGTTTATTCTCTCCACCGGTTCTCTCAAATCTAGTGTTTCTTGCTTATTTTTTTTCTTTATTTAATATGCCTGTGAAGTGACTTTCCCACGTTTCCATGCTTATGTGATTGGTAGGGTTTGTTGTTTTCCTCTTGAGTGCGATGAATGGGTCTTTCTGTGCATCCTGTGCTAGTATTAGAGCTTGTTCCTCTGTGAAGTCCGCATTCTTTTGTCTCAAAAGTTGTTTGTATTGTCTTCTTTTGTTGGCGTATCTTTCCAAGGCTTCCTGTGTTCTTTGAGTCCTGGCTTCGTGTAACAGTTTCAGTGTATGTCTTCTCTCCTGATAACATTCCCTATCAAACCACGCTTTCGCCTTTCTCTGTTTTCTGGGCATAACTGCTTCTTTTATGTAGTTTGAGATGTTTTCTAGTGCTGATTCAATTTGGCCATCTTCAATTTGTTGTTGGGCTGCGATTACTTTTGGCATATTGATTTGTAGCAATTCCTTGCTAAGTTTTCTTGATGACTGCGATTGTTTCTCTTCTTTACTCAGATGGCTTTTTCTTAATTGTAGCTTGGTATGTACTGGCAGGTGTTTTCTTAGAGTTGACATACTGTTGTCTCCCACGACCTTTTGATTTAGTATTCTAATGTTTTTACCTCGGTAGAAAACGAGGTCAATCGTACTTGTGCCATTTGGTGCAAGGTAGGTAATTTCTTCTTTTTTGTTTATGAGTCGATATCCTTCGTCTTTTATCATGCCTACTATTAGATCCGTCTTGCTGTTTGCTTTGTCAATCCTACAATTTAGATCTCCACCCAGAAGTACATTTTCCTCGTCTTTTGTGCAGGCTAATGCTTTAGATACTAGTTCCGCGGTCTCCACGATGTCTTTTGCCGGGCTTATGTATAGTGTAATGATAGTAAGTTCTGTTGCCTTTATAATCATCAAGTTCTCTTCTGAGTAAGTTTCTTTTATCCTGCCTACGGGTCATTCCATGTCAAGTGAACCAATGGAAAAACGTGACCACCTCCGATTTTAGTCATACTTGGTTGTCATGAAGTACCACCTGAGATATGTTGAAGTACAAAATATCAGATTTTTATGTGTTGTAGTTTTCCAGTTATACCCTTCTGAAATATGGAAAAAAACCAAATTTTCTGCATAAGTGCAATCACAAAATGACGCATAAATCAAGCTGGAATTGACATAGATGAGTGGGAAAAGTATCAAAATGTAGCTTATATTATGAGCTTTAATTTGATACGTCACACGACTACTTTCGAAAAAAAATATTTTCAAGGTTACCCAAAAAAAATTTGAAAACTGAATTTTTCAAAAACCTATATTTTGAAAATTTTGAAACAATTCTCATAGAAACATACATATTTCAGCATCATGTCCTACAAGTTTTGATAAGGGATCGCAATGGGATCATATTTTTTTACATTTATAACAAATACTATGCACGCTGGGTAAGAATATATGACACAGGAATATTGCACTTAATTCTAAAATCCATTCCTTTGTCCAGGGAGTTGTTTACCAACATGCATATACCAACTTGTGCAAGTGGTCAAATGGGTATGAGTAAACACAGTCTGCAAGCATGCGAGTCAGCCAGGGAATGCAAGTTGTAACCTGTTGGACCTGGCTTCAGTTGTGCCTTGACTCTCATGCAGTGTGCTTCCTTTCTTCAAAGGCTGTACAAAGACTGTATTGCTGCATGTAAAGTAGTGGGTTCAGTGATTAAAATAGGCATTGTGTATTTCCCCAGTATGGCTGAAAAAGTAAGTGAAACAGCAAAGATTTTCTGCTGCAACCCTTTCAAGAAAGACAGACATCAGGGTGTGAAAAGAAGTGTGAGGCCTGTTACTGACTGGATGTGTGACATGTTTGACACCATTGTGGTAGGTATGAAAATTTGTGACAGTTGTAGGAAAGAACTATCAAAGCAGAAACAGGTTACAGATACAACAGATGACTGTTTAGTACCAGTAGCCAATACCACTAGGCCTACTAATGTTGATGAATCATTTGTAGCTTTAGATGTTACCTTAGAGTACCTTAATAAGTCTCTAAGCTCTCTAGAGGAGTCACCTGTTGCTAAGAGGAAGTTGCAAATGAAATCATACTGTGATAAAAAATACAGTAAAATAAAAAAATGTTTGACAGAAAAGGTACTAACAGCAGCAAGTACAAATACAGAGAAAACTGTTGACCATAAATCAGAATCATGTGAAGTCATTTGTCAGCTAAAAGAAAAGTTTCAAGAAGAAAATATAAGTGTTAGTGAAAAATTGCAAATTTTAACAGTACTACCTAAAAGCTGGTCATGCAGTGAAATACAAAATGAATTTCAGGTTAGCAACAGAATGGCAAGAAAAGCTAAAGCATTGGTGAAAGCGAAGGGTATTCTGGCAACACCAAATCCTAAACCAGGAAAGGTTTTAAATGAATCTGTGATTGAGAAGGTAATAGGGTTCTACAACAGTGATGATGTCAGCCGTCTTATGCCTGGAAAAAAAGACTTTGTTTCTGTGAAAACGGGTGACAGTAGTAGAATTCATGTACAGAAGAGGCTAGTGATGGGCAACTTGAAGGAAGTGTACGAGCTGTTCAAAAACAAAAATCCTACTGATAAGATTGGATTTTCGAAATTTGCTGATTTACGACCTAAACATTGCGTCTTGGCTGGAGGAAGTGGTACCCACACAGTATGCGTTTGTACAGTGCATCAGAATGTTAAATTAATGCTACAAGTGTTGAAATCCAAACAAATTACACTGAATGATGGCACAGATATAAGTAATTATAATTCCTGTTTAGCGAAGTTAATGTGTGAAGAGCCAGGCACAGCATGCCACCTTAATGAATGTCCTTCATGTCCAGGTGTAGATAATTTGAAAGATGAGTTACAGTTGCTGCTAGATAATGAACTGGTGGACAACATTACATACAAGCAGTAGGTTTCTGTTGACAGATGTAATTTAGTAACCTTCATCAAAACTGCAGATGAGTTTATAGAAACTTTGTGTGAACAGTTGTTGATTTTGAAGAGACATTCTTTTATTGCAAGAAGACAGGCAGAATATTATAATCACTTGAAGCAGAATATTGGAGTAAATGAAGCTGTGGTATGTATGGACTTTGCAGAAAATTATTCGTTTGTACTACAGGATGAAGCCCAGTCTTTTCATTGGAACAATGATCAAGCAACTATTTTTCCTATAGCAGTCTACTACAATGATCATAATATACACTACAAAAGTATTGTATGTATCTCTGAATGTCTACAGCATGACACCACTGCTGTTCATTTATTCCAGAAAAGGCTTATCTCTCATTTGAAGTTGGAAGTAATTAGAGATTTGAAAAAAATTTACTACTTCTCAGATGGTGCAGCTGCGCAATTTAAAAACAGAAAAAACTTTTCAAACTTATGCCACCATGTTCATGATTTTGGAATTGAGGCAGAGTGGCATTTCTATGCAACAGCCCATGGGAAAGGAGTATGTGACGGTCTGGGTGGTACTGTGAAAAGACTTGCAGGAAAGGCAAGCCTACAGCGGCCATACGAGCATCAAATCATGACACCAGCACAGCTGTTTACATGGAGTGAGGAAAACATCGACTCCATGCAGTTCTTCTTCTTCAATGAAGCACAATACAACAAAGAGGAAAAAATACTTGCAGACAGATTTCTGTCTACAAAAGCAATACCAGGCACACAGAAGTTCCACAGTTTCATCCCATTGTCAGATAAAGTGTTGTTGACAAAGGTATTTTCAAGAAGTGAACAGTCATCCACTTTTTCAGTGTTAGGACCACGTGTGCAACAGAGGCTGAAGCTAGCAGAAGTAAAAGGATATGTTACATGTGAGAACAACAATCATTGGTGGCTTGGTGTAGTTGTGGACAAAAATGAGACAGCACAGATAGTGGAACTGATGTTTCTGCACCCTGCAGGTCCTTCTCCATCATTTACTTTCAAAAGTGACTGTCCAAATAAACTGACTGTGCCTCTCTCTCAGATCCTCACCCTTGTGCAACCTACATGTCCCACTGGCCGTAGTTATTACCTCTCGAAGGAAGAGATGGATGCGGCAACCATGGCTCTAGAAAATTACTGTAGACAATAAATTCACGTTTTTGTCATTGAAGAAGGGAAGGTAACATGTTTTCTGTAAGTTTTTCTTTTTGATTGTAATGAAATTTTAGAATTAAGTGCAAGATTACGGTGCCATATATTCTTACCCAGCGTGCATAGTATTTGTTATAAATGTAAAAAAATATGATCCCATTTCGATCCCATAACAAAACTTGTAGGACATGATGCTGAAATATGTATGTTTCTGTGAGATTTTTTTCAAAATTTTCAAAATATAGGTTTTTGAAAAATTCAGTTTTCAAATTTTTTGGGGGTAACCTTGAAAATATTTTTTTTTCGAAAGTACTCGTGTGACATATCAAATTAAAGCTCATAATATAAGCTACATTTTGGTACTTTTCCCACTCATCTATGTCAATTCCAGCTTGATTTATACGTCATTTTGTGATTGCACTTATGCAGAAAATTTGGTTTTTTTCCATATTTCAGAAGGGTATAACTGGAAAACTACAACACATAAAAATCTGATATTTTGCACTTTAACATATCTCAGGTGGTACTTCATGACAACCAAGTATGACTAAAATCGGAGATGGTCATGTTCAAAATTGACAAAAAATTGGTTCACTTGACATGGAATGACCCCTACCTTGCTGTCATAGAGGCAAGACACACCTCCTTCGGGTCTGCCTCTTTCTTTCAATTTTGCGAGTGCATGTTTACTGTAGAAATTAGGGATATCCAGTTGTTCTAACAGCATGGTTTCTGTTAACATAATGATGTCAAAACCTGTCCAGGTATCCTCTGGAGTCATTTTTATTATATTTTTAAGTCCTTCCACATTCCAAAGCATTGTATCCAGTTCGAGCCAGTCCGATTCCTTTGCGACATTTCGTGTTGTGAGATTTTGTTTATCACAGTTCCACTCCCTTCCACAGTTCCATTAATAATAATGTAGGGAATGCGCACAATGTGCATGTATAGCTAGCTTTTGTTTTGACTTAATTCTGTCATGGGCCATTCAGATAGAAACTTAACCGTAAACGTAAGAACGTAAACTTAAACGCACACTTTAGCACGGCACTGAGCCAAGACCATCTACATTACACAGACCATAATGCTAAACAAACATGGCCGCCGCGGTAGCCGGGAGTATTTTAGAACGAAGTCAAGCGAAGTCATAAATACTTGAACTCATTACAAGAGATAAATCAACAAGAGGCTATCAATAACGGGGAAATAATGGTTTTAAAAATATAGGACGTCTCGAATTTTAGGACCATGCCCGTATTTCAAATATTACCACGTTAATCTAGGTCAAAACAAAGGTAACTAGGCCAAAAATAATATATGTTTTAATGGCTGATTTATAGCCTAATAGATTTTTTACATTCAAGATTATCTGCGTAATCGATTATATAGTCACGCAGTAAAGAATACTAGGCCTTTAAGATTAGATGTAGAATGCCCTAATTTAAATTTTATGTCTAAAAAGAGGCTAATTAAATACAAATAAACTATTATCATGCTGCCACTCTGCTACTAAGCCATTTCTATTATTACTAAGACTACTACTACTAACTCAAATAGTAATTAAAATAATAATAAGTCTACCACAACTTACAGTTTGTTATCAGTAGATGAGTTCCTGGAACCTTTACTCCTTATTTGCTTTTGAATTTCAGCTCTTTACGCTTCATTACTTTGTAACGAGAATCTTCATTTAGACCCACTTCATGTCTTAAGTTTTCTTTTACTAGGCCTACACTGATCAGAAATGTTTCTGTCATTTAACACCTTCGTATAATTATTTATGAAAATGTTTGCTAGCACTTTAATACATTTTTTCACTGCACTTTTCACACCACCACAACTGCACATGTCATCCATATTGAAAACAGATTCAATCAAAATATCTTCCCGTATAACAAATCTAGATTCAAAATGTTTAATGCACACTACAGTATTGTCATTCACTACAAAATCTGCGCGATGTATGGATTTTATCCATTTATCCCTTATGGCTTGGTCTTTTGGAAATCTAAAAACTGAGGCTGATGAATCCTTATCGTAATTGGATCTGCACCCGGGTACACAACAAGAACGGCCCATTTTGTTAAATGAGCTGAATTATAGTCCCATATAGTTTGAATATTAACACATTTCTTTACTTCTTTCCTACATTCAATTGGCCTGTCAGCTTTAACCTTAATCTGAACAACACGACATAAAGTTATTTAATAACTAATTGAACGTAATCAACGCTAGACAGTTTGGCATTATTTTATTAGCTATATTACACTCCATATAGATTGAATAGCATATATTACAGTCCATATAGCTATATATATACACAGTCCTCGTCACGTTAACACGACATGTCGGCTTTAACCTCATTCTGAACACCACTGGACACACTGAATACATAACCAACGTTCAACACAGATATATAAGCTGAATTTTAGTCTCATGTAGCTAGATTATTAACTAAATACACATTAAATACACCGTCTGCCTATAAGTGAGATGGCTTTTCAATATCGGCTTCTGAAGTTCTGTCTATACAACTGACGCGAAAACCAACGAGCTCGTTGAAAACAGCCACCACCATCTTCTGCCATCTTGACCAATATCGATACTTGCATTAAGGTCTGTGTAATGTAGATGGTCTTGACTGAGCATTCGCAATGAAAACTTAAACGTAGGTAACAACCAGTGATCTCAATATATAAACAGGATACACAACAGCTGTGCTTTGGAATTGCATAAATCGTGACGTTCACTTGTTGTTAAGTTGGCTACGCCGTACGTATTGGTGAAGTGTGCTTCCTATGTTAAACATATAGGGAGTGTTCTTAAAGTCTATTTATGAATGTGTTTTTATTATTTTTCATGACAAAATGGTCAAATATTGCGTGGTATATGGCTGCACAGAGCTCCAGAGAAATGGAAGTGGACTTAAGTTTCACAAGTAGGCTATTTTTGTTTGGAACATTTTAGGATACTGGCCAAATCTGACAGCCTCAAGCGTAGCATAGCCACGAACGCTTGTCTTTTTCTTGCCTGTTTGTACGGGTTTCCATTTTCTTGGCCTGATATTCCGAAGAAGTGGGTTCAAGCAATGCGCAGAGAATATTGGTCACCCACAGCGTACAGTACATTAAGCAGCAGACACTTTACACCTGATTGCTATCAGTAAAGGTCTGGTGCCCTTTTAAAATTACTAAAAGATGATGTACCATCCGTCTTAAATTTTCCAGGACACCTTCAAAAAATTATTGTTCCAAAAAGACAACTGGTTCGTAACATAGGCGTAACCAGGCCGCCTATATGGGGGGGTTACAACATCTGGGGGGTATGGGATACCCCCCAGGGACAGGGGGGTTCGGGGGTCCTCCCCCGGAAAATTTTAAAAATTAAGATGCACAATAACGAGTTTTAAGCTTCCCACGCTTTATACTCGTATTAAGTAATTTATAAGCAGACTTAAAAAAATTGTACAATTTTCTTTATTTAATCAATTGGGGGGGGGGGGTTCAAACCCCGAAAAACCCCCTCGTTACGCCTCTGGTTCGTAATGTGGTTAGTAGTAGGCCTACTTTAGGTACCATGTAGGAATATAAATTATGCAATATGTCAGTCATGTAAACATAGTATTCTTATGAACGTAGGCCTAAATTTTTCATGCTAGTTTTTAATTGCAGAAATAAGAGGAAACAGATGTTTTTGTATAAGACCTCGCTGAAAATTATACGAAAATGGTTAAACAGACAAACAGATGATCTCCCACCATCTCCTATCAAAACAGAATTGAGAAAGAACAAAAGGCTACAGACGATTGTCTGTCGCAAGAACAAGAAGATAAATAGCATGGCTAATTAAATTTCAGATTTGAAGAAAAGGAACTTCTAAGTAGGCCTACTGACTTAAAGTATTTTGAAACTTTATTTCAGTGGCTTCCCTTTGCGCTAGTCTACAGGAATTATTTAAAAAAATAAAAATAATGTGATTTGTATCCAGTAGAGTAACGGTAAAGTTGAAGGTCACGGTTTATACATTTCCAAAGCACTTAGAACAGATTTTGTCTATTCTCTTTATATATCGAAATCAAGCATAATATCGCAAAATGAAGGCCTATTGTGAAGTTATTTTAATTTTAAAATGCGAGTGTTTACAACTGTTTACCAATGTACATTCACGCCTGATTGAGATTAAATAAATATTTTTACCAAACCATTACGATATGAAATTAGTTTTGTTATGTACTTAAAAAGCATCAAGTAGTTTATATTGAAACGTTTCATTCATAAAAGTGTTTTAAAAACGCCAATACATCTTCATAATTCCATTAATACACATGAGTTTTTTAGAAGGAGATACGGGATAGGAGCTAAATTATACGTTCACTTTCATGGCGGACCGCGAACCCTGCCGTCACGAATTTTCATCATGCAGTGCTACCTCCAGTATGTAATAGAGCTCAATGGTAACAACCAATCACAAACGAGAACGTGAACAGCTGATAAAAATGGCCGCAGCAGACGAAAATACTTTCATGTCTATTAAACATGCATTCATTCATTTTTATTGTCATTAGATCAAAATATATAGTTGTAATAGACATTGTCCAAAGAATATACAAAACTATTTATATAATAAAAATAATACTATAAAATTAGAGCCTTAAATCATTCATGTCAGACATTTCATACTCGTCGATACTGTAAAAACATTCAGTTTTTAACCAATTTTTTTAAAACGATTAAGTGTAGCAGTTCTAGCACTAAGTGGCAGCTTATTAAAAAGCTTAGCACTTAAATAATTAAAACTGTTTTGGGTTTTACTTAACCTAGCAAAATTTATATTTATATGATCCCTATACCTAGTATCATGGTCATGATGATCATTAAAATCCAGTGTGTAGGCCATTAAAAATGTACATCATACAACCGTATGCAGACATATAAAAATTTACAGAATATTATATGTGCTGTATTTACTACTGTAGTTAATTTCTTGGGGAACTATTGTTCATATAGTTTCCTTCAATGCCGCATCTTTATGTAATGGATG
Organism: Ectobius pallidus; assembly: GCA_964059195.1. Classification (NCBI taxonomy): domain Eukaryota; kingdom Metazoa; phylum Arthropoda; class Insecta; order Blattodea; family Ectobiidae; genus Ectobius; species Ectobius pallidus. The sequence continues at coordinate 10,256,702 of CAXKWD010000001.1, forward strand.
CCATTTATCATAATGACGGGTTTCTCATTCATAGACGCCATCTCTTGGCTACTTCCACTTCCGTCTACTGTTCTGTTCTCTGATTGGTTGTCTCGTTATTTTTCGCATAAACATAACGCAGAAGCTTGGTGTTTGCAAGCTTCTACGTTACGTTTAATTTTACGTTTAAGTTTCACGTTTACGTGATGCATTGTGAATGGTCACATTGAAAAACATGGCCGCAAGCTTCTATGTTTACGTTACGTTTACGGTTAATTTTCTATCTGAATGGGCCATAGGGTCATTTTCCTTTGCCTACAAATAGCTGCATGATATCTTTCACAGTGGAGACCGCACCACTTACAAATACACTCCGGATCTGGGTCATGAAAACTTCCAGTTTTACACACTCTGTGATGGAACCCGTGCGCAGCGAACCTTGTCACTACGTGTCTCAGTTCATATCCTCCACGTATCCATTCTCTGTAATAATAATAAAGTGAGGAAGGTGCACTCAAGCTGAGCATTACTACAGACAAATACTAGAGTATTTGCTACAGAGCACACGGCTTTTCTTTGCTGTAGTCAGTGCTTTAGTTGGAAAATATTTTATGGGGGTACTCACCTTCCATAGAACGCATATCTATTGCGAATTTAATAGTGTTTGTCATTATTAACAAATACACTCTCGTGAATTGGACATTTAATAAGTATTTTAGGACAATATCGTTCCTGTACTGCCAGTACGACGTACCGGAGCACATATTTTTCCCGGTATGGTAGAAGGAAAATAATTTTATACCGGGTGCGTACCGGCCCAACTAAAGCACTGGCTGTAGTCACTTATAGACTTAGTCCTTTTAGAGCACTTCGTAATGTGATATGTATCACAACTCTGCTGGCATAGCATTACATATACATTCTGTGGTGGGCTTGTGAAATTTTGTGTTCTGGCAGATTTTATGATGAAATCCATGAATCGCCAGCCTGGTGGTAACATGTCTTTGCTCTTGACACTCCCTTGTCCATGTCCTGTCTAACATTGCGCTTGTACTGTAGAACTCCTGATCCATCTCTTCTCGTTTTCTGTCTCTACACTTCACTAGATTTTGGTAGGGGTCTGTAGAGGGTAGTAAGTGTTGAAGGCGTATGTCTTCCACGAAGTAGGACTCTCTCATCAGTATGTATACAAGTCTAGCTGGCGTTGCTTTGCTCACTCCCATTACTTTCCTCATGTAGCATACTTTAACTTTTTCTATTCTGGTTAGGTCACTTACTGTAAGTTTTTCCCAGATGACGTCTACTCCATATGTGGCAATTGGTGCTATGGTTGTGTTAAATAGTGACATTGCTGTATTGATGGATAGCTTGATGTTATAGATGGCTCTGATGGCTGCAACTGATCTTTCTTGAATATGGACACTGAAGGACGACGCTGTTGTTTGCAGAGTGACTCCAAGATATCTAACTTTATTTACTATCTCCAGAGGGTTTCCTGATAGTTCTATGTTTTCGCCAGCCGCTAGTCTTCCACCTTTCCTGAATGTCATCTGTATGGTTTTCTCTTTGTTCACTGTGAGATGATTTTCCATGGCCCATTTCTCTAACTCGCCTATTGCTTCCTGAACTTCTGTTTTGCTTGAAGATCCGACTACCATGTCATCTGCATACAAGACTAATGTTACCTTTGAGCCGGCTTTTATCATTTTCGTGATGTCTGACGTGTATAAACTGAATAATGTGGGACTTATTGGATCGCCCTGGAGAACACCGTTTGTTTGTTTCCTTGAGGTAGTCACATTGTTATTTATTTGGATGAAATTATATTTGAGAGAATCTTCTATTATTTTTGTCAGAGTATGTTCGTTTCCTATCATTTCCATGAGTTTTTCCATCAGTCTCTCTCTGCTTATCAAATCGAAAGTCGACGAAAACTGCATAGAATTTTCCTCTTGGGCATGCCAGGGCCTCATCTATTGGATTTAGAAAATATGAAATTCAGGGTGTCCACCAAGTAATGCTGAAGAAATTCCCGGCTTATTCCCTGATTTTCATTGATCATTTCAGCAATTCCCGACCATAATATGAAGCACTTTCTAATAACAGTGTAAGAAAAATTAGAGGATTATACATACTTTAAATAAGAAAAACTTTTAGTAACAAAAGTAATTGCAAACAATAATTATTTAGGCTATAACAGATACAAAAATTAGGAACAATAAAATAAATTAAATATACTTTCATATAGGCCTATTATTGTCTAGAAGTCTTTTTGATCACACTTTGCAATTTTTCGAATTTTCCCGGATATTTTAACAAATTCATTGACTTTTCCCGGATTTTCCCGACCATACGAAATTCCCGGATTTTCCCGACCAGTGGACACCCTGAAATTGCTTGTAGTGTGCTTCTCTCTTTCCTGAAGCCAAACTGGCATTCTGGAATGAATTGGTCAGTTATATTCAAAAGCCTCTCATTCAGGATCTTTGTAAAGATTTTGAATATATTATTTTCTAATACTACACCTCTGTACGAGTCCGGGTTTGATTCGTCTCCTTTTCCCTTATACAATATTTTCATTGTGGCTGTTCTCCAGCTTTCAGGTATCTTCCCCTGTTCAATGCACTCGTTCATTAGATCTGTCCAGAAATCTTTCAGTATATCTATGGATTCTTTCAGGTGTTCTATGTAGATACTATCAGGTCCTGCAGCTTTCTTGTTTTTTCCTTGTTGTATTGCCCTCTTTACTTCTATCCTGGTTATTGGGTTTTGTATGTGGTTGTGTTCTGTTGGTACGCCTCCTCTTTCTGTTGTCGATTTAGTATTTTCGTGAAATGATTTTCCCATGTTTGCATAGTGATTTCTCCTGTTGTGGGCGAGACTCTTTTTTCAGTGCAATATATGGATTAGCCTTTGCGTCTTCTGCTAGTTTCCTGACCTCTTTTTCTAAGTGTTCTGCTCTCTTTTCTTTAAGTAGTTGTTTGTACTTCTTTCTCTTCTCTGCATAATATTATAGATCTGTCTGTTGTTTGTGAGTTTTTGCTTTGTAGAGAGCTTGCAGTGTTTCCTTCCTCTCCCTGTAACAGGCCTTATCGAACCATATTTGAGCATGTCTGCTCCTTGCATTAGTGTTGTGGTTATATCTAACGCCTCGTTGATACAGGGTCTGTTCTGAAAGTAGTAGGACTTATTTTTTAAAAAATATTTTATTTATGATAATAGTACAAACGATTAGAATTTTTCGAAGTAGCATCCTTCCGCATCTACACACTGCTGCCAACGAGTTTTCCAATGTTTGTAAGCCTCCTGGAATGCCTGGACCGGAAGGCTGTTTAGCTCCCTCGTCACGGCCTGTTGAATCATCTCTACCGAGCCATGATGTTTCCCCTTGAGAGTCGATTTTATTCTGGGGAATAGAAAAAAGTCTGGCGGGGCCAAGTCGGGGCTGTAGGGGGCATGAGGTAACGTTGCGACATTGTGCCGGGCAAGATACTCCACTACTCCGAAAGCTGTATGGCTTGGCGCATTGTCATGGTGCAGACGCCAGTTGGTGGCGATGGCTGGGCGGGTTTGAGGAATGCTCAATTCATCAGCAATCATTCTGATACTCATCCTACGATCACTGTTCAGTAACATTTTAATTCGCGACACATTTTCGTCGGTCTTGCTGGTAGATGGGCGTCCGGTGCGGTCGTCGTCTTCCACTCTTTCCCTACCTTCTCGGAACAACTTGTGCCACTCAAAAACACCCGATCTAGCCATGGCAACATCCCCGTAGGCCTCCTTAATCATGTCGTGAGTCTTTTTGCCCGTTTTACCAAGCTTTACAGAAAATTTGATCGCATATCGCTGTTCCAGTAAACGCTGCATGATTCTCCGTGATGAGGCGTTTGGACAGGGGTTCACAGTACCAGTGACCTGCTCTCTTCAACGGCTGTGAGCCGACTGACGATTTTTCCCACAGTTCCCAATATCCCCCTCTATAGATCGTGCATGCGCAGATCGCTTCTCGTCCGCCCGTTCGCGCAGGAAAATTCCAGTCCTACTACTTTCAGAACAGACCCTGTATTTCCCTTGCCTATCAATTCACTTGCTTTCTTTAGCTCTTTGTCATTTTGTTTTAGAAATCCTATATCTAATTTTCTCGATACTTTGATTTTCATCTCTGTGTTACTCATTGCATTTTCGACGGTAAAATTTGTTTCAATTGGTATGTGCTTTCTTATTGGGGCTGCCCCTGAAGACCAAAGCCCCTCTTGGTTGATCATCTTTATCTGGTTTCCTCTGTAAAACACGAGGTCTATTGAGCTGGTTCCGTTTGGTGCAATGTATGTTGGTTCATCTCTTTTGTTTGCTAGTCTAAAACCTTCTTTTTGTAGAGTTTCAAGGAGTAGTTCCGTTTTTATGTTAGGTTTGTCAATTCGTGAGTTAAAGTCTCCTGCGAATATTACATTGTTGTCATTCCTAGTTTGTTCAATGGCCTTTGACACTATTTCTATTGTGTTTTCTGTTGGTAGCCCTGGTGGAATATACGTCCCTATCAAGGTGATTGATGTAGTTTTAGCTATCACTGAGTTTTCCTCCTTTTGCACTTCCTTCAGCTCACCTAGTGTTTCTCTAAGAAAACACGAGACTCCTCCTGTCGGTCTTCCTGCTGTTGGAGTTGCATACGTATGTATTGCGTGGAATCCTTGTACTATGCCACCAAGTTAAATCTGCACGGCAATAGGGGAAGTGTTTTAGCGCTAGTGTCGTCCAGCTACAACTATACGGAAGGGATGTAGGGGAAGCAGGTGGCGAAAGATCATAACATGGTTGCCAGATTATTCATTTGGACAATGACTGTCGAAGTTGTCAGGTCATTTAAAAACACAGTAATTCTCAGCGCCCCTCTTCCAGCCAAATAACCCAACACAGTGGACAGGAAGTGGCAGCGTGGCGGCGGGGGTGAAAGAAGGGACAGCTCATTTTCCCCAGTTGGGACATGGTTGCCAGATTATTCATTTCGACGGCGACTGCCGAAGGTGAGAGGTCATTTAAAAGCACAGGAATTCTCAGCACCCCTCTTGTAGCCAAATGTCTTTACTCAGTGAATAGGAAGTGGCAACGTCAAAGGATGGGAGATCGAGATGTAAGGCACATTCCTAACATATTTTCTGCATGCAGAGATAACTTGTGGCGTAGTAGTTCTAGTGGTTCTGTTAGGAATGTCTCGGTCAGTATTATTGCATCGAGTTTTTCTATTATCATTTGTGGTACATATGGTAGCGCGTTCTTTATTCCTTCAATGTTCCATAGTAATACTTTTATTGTCTTATTCGAGGGAGCCTCCTTCCTCTTGTCCTCTTTGGGAGCAACTTCGAAAAAATTTGAATCTTCTTACTAATACTCCGGTTGGCCAAAACTCTGGGGTTTCCGTATCTGTCAGGTTTCTGAAAGGGATTCCGACTTTGAAAGCTTTGTTACTACCTCTGGTTCTGAGTTCTTCGCATATAATTTCCCCTTCAATTCCATTTTTGTTCAAGAAGCTGGTCATCGTTTCTCTTGTAGTGCTCTGCTTCAGTTTGCCTACATAGAGCCAGGCTGTCTTTTCCCCAGCTTGTAGGTCTTCATCTTTCTTCGAACCGATCAATACATTAGGTTTTGATACGGCGTAATTATTACAGGAAAGTAAAAAGTCATGGTGAATAGAGCAAGCACAGAGATAAGTGAGTTACTACACGATACACCACAAAATTAGTTAAGTATTTATAATACACGTGTGAAACAGAGGGAGAAGCCATTTTGACAAAGAGTTTGGGACGCAAAGAAACAACCACCAAACAGGAAATAAGAACACCACGGGAAAACAGCTACTGCTGGGCACACTGTGCGCTATCATACTACACTACTAAAAGCAAAGAACGGGGAAAAAAAAGACATAACACATAAATAAAAGAAAAATGGGAGACGAAGATCAGAGAAGCAACTGTAGCAGAAATGATGACGATCGTTGCGGAACATGCGACAAGAAAGTAAAAGAAGAGGACAGCTCCGTACAATGTGATGGAATCTGTGCATTATGGTACCATAAGAAATGCACTGGTATGACGACAGGAGAATTCGATATCCTAAGAAGGACAAACTGCAAACTAATATGGTTCTGCGACAAATGCAAATGCACACTACTGCAGAAAAAAGATAAAAGAGAAACTTCGCAACTAGAACAGCTGGCTAGGAAAGTTGATTTCATAACTGACTTCATGAAAGAGCAACTAGGAGACATGATATAGGAAAAAATCAAGCAAATCTACACTCGAGAGAATGCCATAGAGAAAAGAAATACAGCACAGAAGCCGATTGCTCCCGCGAACGAGCACCCACAAGACGAAGCGGAAGGGATACCGGAGAATGAAGAAGAACCCGCAAACAATACAGGATGGACAGAAGTAGTGAAAAGTCACAAGAGACAAGAGAGGACAGTACAGAAAACTGAAAAAGTCATTGGCACAGATCAAAATGTACAAGAGCTACAAGCAGCAGAGAAAAAAGCATGGTTATACATAGGGCAACTAAGAGACACAGCCACAATCGAGACAATAAAAAACTTTCTCAATAACAAAGGAAAAAAGGGAAATATAGAGTGTGAAGAATTGAACAGCAGAGGAAACAAAAAAGCTTTCAAAGTTGGCCTCCCCTTTGAAGACCTGAAGAACACAGAGAACCCAGAATTCTGGCCTGCTGGAGTGCTGGCAAGAAGATTCCGTTTCTTTCGGAGACAGCATCACACCGAGGGTGCATCCTTCGAATAAAGAAGTCAGCCTGAAAATGATGACATGGAACACAGAAGGAGCAAGAAACGCGTTCGGATTTATCCCAATAGAATCATTAAGCAAATACGACATGATTGTAGCTACAGAGACATTTCTACTAGACACATTCGATATTGAAGGCTTCTATAGTGTACATTCTTATGCCACACCAACAGAAGGCAGACCAGAGGGAGGAGTTTCTTGTTTCTTCAAACAAACTATCGGTGAATTAAAACAAGTATACAAACAAAAGAATCTAATTATGATAAAAACAGACAATATTACTATAATAGGTATATACATAGCACCTCAATGGTCAGCAGAGGATATCATAGACATAACACTAAGTGCACTCTTCAAAACAGCGAAGAACGAGGAAATAATACTGACAGGAGACATCAACTGCAGAATAGATAAAACTAATAACAAAACAACTTTGGTACTGGAAGCACTCAGAGACGAAGGCTTCAAGCTGGTGAATTCGCCAGACTTAAAAACGTACTATGCACACAATGGAACAAGTGCTATAGATCTAGTTTTCTACAGGGGAAAAGAGATCAAAATAATGGAACAAAACGGTATGTGGGAGTCATCAGCAGCACCAATTAGAAAGCACATCCCCATTGAGACCACACTAAAAATATCGAAGCTAAAAACACGGGAGAAGAGGAAACAAACGGAAGGCACAAAAACAAGGAGAATTAATATAACACATCCAGAACAGTGGGAACTCAAAATAACTGAGGCAAGGAGACTTATCAACGACAATCAACAAGATAAAGCTATTGAAATAGCGGACACCTTGATCCAGGATGCCATAGTCACAAACAAGAAGAGAATATCACAACCATGGTTCACAAAAGAGTGTTATAACAAAAGGAAAGAAACGCTGCAAGCTCTACACAAAGCCAGAACAGAAGGGGGGGAAGAAGATCTGATGATCTACGCAGAGAAAAGGAAGGAGTACAAGCTCTTACTAAAAGAAAAAAGAGATGAGTATACAGAAGGAGAAGCCAAAAAAATAGCAATAGAGGCAAAGGCAGACCCCTTTGTGGCCTTGAAAACAAGGAGAAAAATATCCCAAACAAAAGAAATACCTATATCCACATGGGAAGATCACTTTAAAGCCACTCTAAATAAAAATAATGCGCAGGTGGCAGTTCGAACCAAGATAACATAAGAAGAATAACAACAGAGGAAATACAACAGGCACTAAACTCTGCAAAAAATAAGAAAAGCGCAGGGCCAGACGGTATATGTGTAGAGCACCTAAAAGCATCACAAGAATTTCTTCTACCTTTCTGGACAGACCTCTTTAACAAATGCCTACAAACAAGAACAATACCAACCAAATGGAGAACGGCAAAAATCAGAGTACTTTATAAAGGGAAAGGGAACTCAGACAATCCAAACTCTTATAGAGGAATTGCTCTACAGGACAACATGTTTAAAGTATTTACCAAAATACTGGCAAACAGACTAGAAAGCGAAACAAACTCCTTTATCCCTGAGTCCCAGTTTGGATTCAAAAGAGGAAAAAGCACGCAACAAGCAGTAAAATATCTCATGGACGAAATTGGAAACACGCTAGAACAACCAAAAGGGAAGTTCCATTGCACTTTTATAGACTACACAAAGGCTTTCGACCTAATCAACAGGAAAAAACTAATTGAAAAACTTGGCACCATATTGGGAAAGCAACATCTACTCAGCGAAGTAATAGAACATATCCTCTGGTACAACAAATTGGAAATAGACGATGGAATCACAACCTCGGAAAAGATAACCCAAACAAATGGAGTACCACAAGGTGATCCGTTGAGTCCTTTACTATTCAATCTGGTCACAGCTGACATAACAGAAAAAATCAAGAAATTTGAAAATACAATCCTAGTAATGTACGCTGATGATATGGCTATAGGAAGCGCAGACAAACACGAACTCCAGAAGGCATTACAAGAACTAGAAATATGGGCAACTGAGAACGAATTCTGCATAAACACAGAGAAAACAGTCCAGATGATTTTTAGAAGAGGAGGGAGACTCCCAGCAGAAGATCATCTCAAAATCGGACAGGAACCACTAAAAGTAGTCAACTCAATGAAATATCTGGGCATAACACTCCAAACGACTCTGACATCTTTCAGCAGGCACATACAAGATAAAACAGCAGCAGCTACAAGAGCAACACATAGCATTAAGAACCTAGCCCGCCTGTCATTATGCACCGCCATGGTAATCTTCGACACCACAATCTCACCGATCATCACGTATGGAATTGAAATGATATGGGAAAAATTGTCACTGAGAGACTTCAACAGGATAGAGCAAGTCAAAGCACGCTTCCTCAAACATGTGCTCAGAGTGGGGAAATCAGCCCCCTCTCGGCTAGTATATGAATTGACGAAAGAAACATTTTATGTCGAGGACCTCCGTCAGAGACTACTGATGCCATACACAGAACCATACGGCAAACACATAAAGAGCCGGAGACAAAAACAAAGAGACATAGATCCTGAATTCTACGCAACTGGAGCCATGCTGGACAGGAATTGGACAAAGGAAAATCAAGACCTGAGACATGTGGTGACGCGATACGCGATACATGGGTTCCACCATAAGCTATGTAAGACAAAGAGGTTCCACTCTCCATGCGAGGAATGCGTATGTGAAGCATGTGGCAAAGAGTGTGAGCGATATCACGCCACAAAGTGTGCGAAGGCGAAATCGCTAAACGAACTCAGCAAAGACTAGGAAATCAGACCAAAATACCCTCTCGGGTGAACCTTTCCTCTTATTAATAGAATTGCCAAGCAGTGCAGTACACGGCAGTACAAGGCGAAGCACGAATTCGGGAACAATATAAGAGAAGACCAGAAACAGTGTTGCCAACTCAGCGGAAGTTCCGCTAAATTTGGTGGATTTTTTACTTTGTTAACGGGGAAAAATATGGTTTTAACTGATAGCGGATTTTTCAGTCCATTTTTTAGTACTTTGACGGAATATTTAACAAAATCTAATGTATTGCCATTTTTTTAAAATTTGCTATATTGAATGGTCTAGACTAGCTATGTACACTCGTGCGCACTTCTTGTTGCGAGCATGGTTATGTGCGCTGAAAGAATGAAATCATTGTCACATGCACACTGATCCCATGACCTACACCTACATACATGGGTCGGGAAATTCCCGATATATGGACCAATAGAGGGGAGGGAGATTAACAGTTCAGTTCCTTGTTAAACGTCGGTTGCTCGCGTCGTGTTAAGCGTTTAGTGGGTTTAATTTTGTCTGTTGCAATAAAACTAGTATTGTGTGATCCATTATTATTAGCACAAAACTTAATGGCAAAAGTTAAAGACAAAAAGTAGTCAGAAATTTAGAAAAGAGTGGCTTAATGATCCCTTATTGAAAGATTGGTTAGTTGAGATACCTTCCGACTCAGATAGGTGCAAATACTGTCAATACAACATAAATTCCAGGTTGTGTGATTTACTTGCACATGCGAAAGCAAAAAAGCATCTAAAAGCTGCAGAACCTTTTTCCTCACAACAGCCAAAGTTAGATTCTCATATAATTAGGCGAACAAACGAATGTGCGGCTGCATTAACACTCATTGTTTGTTAAGATCTGTGGACCATCTATGCAACTTAAGTGCTTTAAAGAGGCCAGTTATACTCATAACATGCGTTTGCACCGAACAAAATGCAGTGGTTTCATCAAAAATATTCTTTTCCCTCATTTCAAAACCAAACTTCAATGTGACATAGGAAATGGCAATTTCAGTGTTCTTATTCATGAATCTACAGACATAAGTGTCACAAATCTGCTAGCTGTCTGTGTTATATATTTTTCACAAACCCAGTGTAGTGTTGTATCCACCTTTTTAGGAATTGTGGAATTAGAAGAATGCAACGTGGCGACAATAGTAAATGAACTGAAGTCTTTGCTTAGCGAATATGGACTAAATTTGCAGAAAAATATAATTTAGCGGATTTTGAACAGTGTTTTAGCGGGACAATTTTTTTTTGAGTTGGCAACACTGACCAGAAAACAGAGTTAGTTGTGTTCAGAAAAGGAGGGAGACCAGCCGAGGGAGATACGATTTACTGGAAAGGAATACCACTGAAAAAGAGAAACTGTTATAAGTATCTGGGTGTCACTGTCCAATTAACAGGAAAATCGTTTGGAATGCATCTGCAGGACAGAATAATTGGAGCAATCAGAAGTATCAATGAAATCAACAATTTACGACTATTGTCACTAGATACAACCTTCAGATTGTTCAAAGCAAAAGTGGTACCAGCACTAGCATATGGATTGGAAATAATATGGGAACATCTTACAGTAAAACAACTGCAAAACATCGAGAGTATCAAAGCTAGATTCCTTAAAAGAACCATGGGTCTCTCCAAGTATACCCCATTCCGATTAGTATACATGTTGGCCAGAGAGACTTTCCTACTAGAAGATTTGATGTGGAAACTTCTGCTGCCGAAGACGACTGCCGTGAAGGAGGTGCTACGGATCAGAAGGGAGAAACAGAACAACATATGGGAGGAATTTTACCTAACTGAAGCCATGACGACACATTCCTAGAAAAACCCTAATCAAGAGCTGAGACATGTCACAACAAGATTGGCGGTGCATGGATTTCACAGCAAATTGTGTAAGAACGGGAAATTCCATGATCCCAACAATGAATGTGTGTGTACTCTGTGTAGTGAACAGTGCGAGCGTTATCATATACTAGTGTGTGCCAAAAGGACAAAATCATTGGTGAACTATGCTAAAGAATGAATAATGCGCATCTGTGCGCACCTTTTATCTTATATAATATAAGAGAAGAATGCGCACATATGTACAATTGTCATTCTTTACTGATTTCCATCAGTGATTTTGTTCTGTTCTTGAATTTTTCTAAGTGGTAGCGCTCGCATGGCTTGTCACATAATGCACATACACAGTAATTCTTTGATTCATGGTATGACCTGTTCTTACACATCTTGTGGTGAAATCCATGAATTGCCATCCGGGTTATTGCACTCCTGTAATCTTGGTTATCTTGTGTCCATTGGCGATATACCATGGCATCTGTACAGAAGAAATCTTCCCATATATCTTGTTTTTTTATGTATGTCTAATTTAGGACTTGTTCATACTGCCTAGTATTTTTCAGGTGTAGGCTTAAGCGTAGTTCTTCTACAAAAATGGAAAATGGAAAAATGGTTCCCACGTTAGCTCATACACCAGTCGTGACTTTGTGTATTTGGACACTCCTAGTGTGGCTTTTAAGAAACGTGCTTTTATTTTTTCTATTTCTTCTAGGTTAGATGTTCCCAGATTAGGTGAATTGAATGGAATTCGGGAACAATAAAGTTCGGTAAAATTCGGTAATTTCCGTGCGACTTTGACCTTTGGTCGGACCATTGAGCTAGAATAGAACTGGAGTTAGCAGTCCAGCACAGCAAGTGAGGCCGACTGTTTCGACTAGCTCCGCCTGGAAAATCTGGCAAGAAACTATTTGTCTGCTCAGCAAGAAATGTCAAGTAGGCATATAGCCTATGCCTGAAAATTTATTGCGATAGAGTGAACATTACCTTACCTTTAACTCTAAATAATTTATTTTTATCAATACAAATGGTTTTACCCGTGACTTCTCTTTCATTATATAAGTCTAACCGACAAAATCGCGCGTATTCAATAGAACATTTATTACTAGGACCCAGATTCTTATGTTTTAAACTATTTTATTCCTTTCGTTTCATTGACAAGGGTTACGTTAAATTAATATTACGTTGAAATGTTTAGAAATGAAAATATATTTGATATTTGATAACACTTTTAGGTAGTACCAACTGCAATCGGTCACATTAGCTATTTACATTAATACACATCTTTAAGAACCTAAGCTATGAATATTTACAATCATACAAACTTAATTACATTAGTAAAAATTATTATTCTAAGTTATACCATAATGAGTAGAAGGAAAAATGTGATCACTTCGCTCCTTTACCATTAGTCGGGATGGAGGTTTATGGTTCTGCCAGCAGGGAGCAGCACCATCGTTAGTTGAGCTCGGTTGAGCCTTGCCTGTTATGTTATTAGGGAGAAGAAATAAAATCAGACGGATTTGAAGACAGCGAGCCTACCGAGACATTTACAAGAGATGTAAATAATTTAATAGACATATTAAATTCTTGAAACTCCAGCAGCGGCACTTTATAAAGAATCGATTGGTCACCGAACCCTCTATAAGTGGAGGGAAAATCTTAACGAAAGTTAGAACACCTTTGTTTCTGACAGAACTCTTGAATCCCTAAGGGTAACAATTGAAATCACTATACAGGTCTCTGACCATTTGTGGAGAAAGGGGTTTATCTATGTCCTCACAAAGAAATTTATTCAAGACCCTCTAGAACGTCATTTTGGTATATTGCGCTCTCTCAGCTGTGATGACCATCCATCAACTGTAGATTTTCTTAATCTTCATATGCTGCAGTCAGGTTTATCTTCAGGTACTAATTGTGAATATAGGCGGAAATGCCATTAACATAATTCGTAAATCAAATGAGGACCCTTGCAAAACAAACAGAACAGAAGAATAAGGAAATAGTAAGGGGGGGAGAAGGTAAAATAAAACAAGCATTCGATATGAGGGTTCCTGAAAACAATGTCTGACTGCATAACAGGTTGGGAAAATAATTTGCTTCTTACTGAAAGTCCACATCTTGCAAAAGAATGCTTGGTTTACGACATAGGGGATTATATTGTACGCCAGGCATCCAAAGTGACAAAGTGACAAAATGTCATAAATGTGTCGACCTGCTTCATGGAAAGTGCCCAGAACAAGTTCCTGCCGCAGCTCTAACCTTAATTAAAGATTACAGTGACAATGCCAACATCGACAGTTCATTCTTAACACACCCATCGGCAGATGTATAATTAATTTGTTTATACAGGTTGAAAATATTATTTCAGAAAAACTTTTATGTAAACACAGTCTATGGGGGGCTATATTTACGAGTGTTTAGATAGCTTGTACCATACTGTTATTTCATTCTCCAAAGTGGGCTGTTGTGAAGATCATGTTATGGAAATTATTCCTAAACTCGTATGAAGTGCCGATTCTTTTTTGTGACCAAACAAATGAGGAAAGAACTAAATTCTTCGAAAACTGCAAAGTCTACCCGGAAGTATCTAAAGTATCTGACAACTGATCTTCGACCGGGTGAGTGAGAATATAATTTATAGAGATTATAGTTTCTTTCAGCTTGCTCTCTTGAATTTTTACCGCCTCTAGCAGACCCGGATCCACCTTGCGGAGGAACAGTGAACTTCTTCAGTGATCACACTTTTCCTTCTACTAATTATGGTTATACTAATGCCATAACCCAAGTGACACTAAATGAACAACATATACTTGGGTGATTCTTCAAATACGGGAAAATTTGCGTTCCGGAGTGATATTTCCCTTCAAATTCAACTTTAAAAAAAATTAAAATAAAAGTTCGTTTCTACTACTTCCATACTACAACTATCAGTTTGAAATGTCACTAACTTTAAATTCTGATATTCCAAAATCGAATTTAATTCAATGAAATGTCATCCACATGCCCTGTCCCAAACCTCGGTTTTGTATATTCTAATGCATTTTGCCACAAAACAAAATAGGCCTATTATTTCCTTTTCAACTTTTTTCCTGTCAATGAGTATGAATGGGTGAAGAATATTAACCCCTAAAAAATAAAATGAAATAAAATTGTCACCCCACCTAATGAACATAAAGAATGTCCCAAGGGGTTTTGGTCATCCACATGGCTGAAAAGAATGGAATTTTTTCTGCAGAAATGAGAAATTTGTAAAACTGGCAACAGTGTTAGAAAGCCAACAGGGCAGCTTGTGGTTGAATTTTGCTTGCTTACAAACAGTTTGGGATTAACAAAGGACTTTGTATCATTTTCAAGGAAAACGTTTTTATTCCCCGTCATTAACATGGCTTCTAGAAAGTAGGCAGAAAGTGAATATTAATTAATTTTGATTATGCACTATGACAAACCTTCCAATTCAAAGTACCAGACTGAAGTTGAGCCTACAGAGGTTTAGAAATGGCTTGCTGAGACCACTTAAACTCCTTTTTTGTCATCCACATGTCTGATTTTTGTGTCATCCACATGTCTCATGAAGGGGTATGTGGGTGACTCTCAAGTCATGTAGATGATAAATGTAGGATACTATTGTGTTTGTGGTGTCTGTGACCTGTACTTAAGATCTTAAAACTGATTAAATGAATTTCTGCTTGATTCCCCCCTCCCCAAAACCATAAAAACACAGTCTCGTTAAAATTACATTAATTCCTGAGTATGCACACAAATTTGCAAATTTGATGCAAAATCAACTGAAGTATGCTGAGAAAAATATGAAATCACATAAAGAAAATCAGATTGTGGCCAAAGTTAGTCATTAATGTGGCCTTCTGCCATCCACATGTACACGGATGTCATCCACATGGCTTTAAAAAAATAAAGAAATTAAAATAAATAAAAATATAAACATTTAAGCTCTGCTGGTGTCATATTATAATCAAGTAACCCTTGAAGTATTTTTGTGATTTTTTTGAGATTTTTTAAACAAAGTAAAAAATTAGGATTTTACACACTCCAAATTTTCCCGTATTTGAAGAATCACCCACTTACTGATTACACATGTAGTTACTTATGCTAAGTTGCTCTATTCTATTTGTAAATCTGATTCTAAGTATTCTTTAACATTATAAAAAAGGATTTTTTAAAGCTAGGAATATAGTTTTTTGTGAAAACAAATTTGTGGACATTTCTTGATGTTTATATGGTAATTTGTTATATAATGTTGTCCCAAATATATTTTGATTTCTGGTCTGATAAATAAGCACTTCGTGTTTGATAGCTTTCTATGTTATATTTTACTAATGACAAGACATAAAAAATATACAAATTTATTATTGTTAGCCTGTCTCAATAAATAGTGGTTTGCAATGCTCTAATTTTTTACCATTGGTTATTATTCTAATTGCTTTTTTCTTGATTAATTCCTACACCATTTCCCCATAGGCTACAACTACAGATCACACCTTATTATTAGGGACCGGATTCTTACTTCCAAAACAAAAAGCGCTCATACACTTTTTCGAATCATGTCCATAGGATTCACCCACATTAATTCTGTGGCACCTAAAAATACCTAAATGGGGTATAAAAACCTAAATGGGATATAAAACCTAAAATATCTAAACTAGGCTCCTTTTTTGTCTTTTTTGTTTGTCAGTTGAGAAATCGATATTTTGCGGGGAGAGAATAATTTTGGTTGGGTAGAAATTAATACCACCAGCGTTTCGTTCAACCAATTGTCGTCTAGGATGGACAGTATCAAGATAGGAAGTGTAAGATTACCGGCGTATTCCTTTTAAAATATTCGTACGAACAACCATTGTTGCCGTGTATGAACAAGGATATAGATTTCTGTGTTTTAAAGCGCTTATTTGCCTTTAGTACTGCCCTGTTATTCATACTGAGTGTTGATTGTGCCGAAACAAATGAAATCGAGTTTGTTACGACAGTGGATTGGCGACGACCTGAATTTCACGACAGATGGCAAAGTAATATTTTGTCAAGCCTGCCAGAAACACGAAAGTATTATTTACTTTTCTAGAAAAGGGGGATTTTTTGTCCGATTCGAACCTGCCGTAATTGCTTCGATGAAATTCGCACCTATGACGTCATGTGATTGTTTATGCTTTCTTTCTTCAATTGTCTATAATATTGTCCTAAAGCAAGTTTACACAAATTTAAGTTAATTTTGTTAAGTTAAACTTTACAAGTAGGGCCTGTTATGTATTGAATTCTATGTAGCACATTCAAATTCATTAAACCAATTATTCTACCCGAAAACGATGTTTTGGACAAAAAACCTAAAAAAAACTATTTCATCTAATGGAAAACCTAAAACAGGGTTTTTATAAACCTAAAAATCCGGTCCCTACTTATTATGCTCTGAAAAAATGCATATTAGGCAGTCTTTACATAATCTGAAGATACTTACTTACTTACTCACTCAATGGCAATAGACAATTCCTAAGCAAGCTAAATGAATATTATGTTTTATAGAACCCGAAGGTTCATTGCCCTGCTTACTTGAGTCCGCACTTACTTCAACCCTATTCTGTGCTATCTCCATCCAACCATCACTCGCAAATCCTACTTCTCTTGAATCTATCCTAATGTTGTCCTCCCACCTGCGTCTAGGTCTTCCAAGTGGTCTATTCCTTTCGGGTCTCCCCGTCAATATTTTTTAAATATGTCTTTCTTCCCCCATGCGTGCAACAGGTCCAGCCCATTTCATCCTCCATGATTTAATTAGCTTTACTATATCCGGTGACGAGTACAGGCTATGAAGATGGTCATCAAGCCGTTTTCTCCAGTCCCCATTTTCATCTCTCTTAGGCCCAAATATTTTCCTAAGCACCCTGTTTTCGAACACTTTCAGATTTTGTTCTCCGCGAAGAGTAAGCGACCATGTCTCACATAATGACTCATATAATACAACCGGCAGGATAATTGTATTATAAATTTTTATTTAAAACTAGCATTTCCTGATTTGTGTCTACACTTAAATTCGGCCTTAATATTATTTGTGTCTGTAATTATTGCTCCCAGATAAACAATTCTTTAATCTACTTATTAAATAGATTACACATGAGAGCCTTTTATAAATACTTCTAATCTAAGTTAATCAGTTTCAGTCATTACCTACCTCAGCTCATCCTTTTATGCAAAACTAAGTCAGCCCATTGTTGTGTTTTTTTTATTAGTTCTTCGATTTTTCCAGGCATTGCCATCCTACCTGAATTATGATATAGGCCTATCCTAAAAATTGCTAACATCTGGAGTAAGGATTAATTACTAAATATTAAATGTTATTATCACAATAAAATACACTTAAAATGAATGATGACGATTTTGAAGTGGAACAATATATTTCAATTTCTAAAGATTTCAACGTTAATACTAATTTAATGTAATAAGTGTGAATACATGCTATTTTGTCGGTTAGGCCCACATGTATGGAAACGACAGAAGTCACGTAAAAACCATACGTATTAATATTAATGTTAATTATAATAATGACATACTTTAAATATAGTAATATTAATTATTCTTATAATGCATGCAAGAAGAACTGTCTTACAATCATTTGTCAACAACATCTTCTATTTCCAAACCAAACATGTGATAATTCCATACAAGAAAGGTGATTTGACGTTTCGTATTGAGCAGACAAATCGTTTCTTGCCATAGTTTCCGGGCGAGACTAGTCGAAAAAGTGGCCTCACATCTTAGTACAGGGGATTGTATTTAGTGCTAAGTCCAGGTATATATATGGAGGTCAATAGGTCGGACGCATGCCATTTGCGTGGGGATACCCGCTACACACGTTCACAGCTGCATTCATGAATGGAAAGTTGTTGAGTCTTAGGCTGCGCGTATAAGACGAGTATAGTTTTTAAAAGCACATTTTCAAGGAAAAAACATCATCTTATATTCGGGCCAATAAGGTAATAATAACCACCCCCAATCCGTTGGCCTATTAAAGACATTCTCACCATATTACAGTAGGCTCCCTCTAATCCGGCCACCCCGGGACCGAACCCTCGACCGGATTAAAAAAGGCCAGATCATCCAGTGGTCTTTTAAACATGTAAAGTATATGTAATTAACAAAGTTGTTGACTATTAAACACTTTAGGCCTCACTTTTCCTTACATTTTTGCAGGACGTACGTTTCATGGGCTTTGCCCACATTTTCAACTGCTTGTCAACTGTCTATTTTCTGCTTGGAGAACACTGGCGCCTTCTGGTTTTGGTTTAACAAACTTTTTGATCAAGTTTTCTTCTAGCGGTATTTCAAAATTCATCAGTTTATCTTCATACTTTTTCATATAAATCTTTTCCCAAACTTCCAGGTCTTTTTGTTTATTAACTGATTTCAATAGGTTGGCTTCCTTAAGGATGTGATGATTCTTATTCCAACAATGAGCTGCTACTGCTGATTTGTCTATTTGATAGACAAATCAGCAGTAGCAGCTCATTACATAACTTTGTTGCTTCACTGTATTAAGTTCCATTATCTCTTGAGTCCTCATAATGTAAAGTATAACCTATTAAAGCAAAAATCAACTTCTAAGATGGTTTTGTCGATTTTTAAAAGTTGTATGCTTTTGTTTTTCATTCATTTTTGAGAATATTTTTGTAACTACACTAACAGACACACTGTAAAAATTAAACTCACAGTAAAAGGTACTAACAGCACAAGAGTAAAATTCACGTCTGAAATGAATGCAATTGTCAAGTGAACAGGACTGATGTGATTTGTTTACACTTAAGACTGGAAACTAAAGAGACATGTTTATTCTAGTCAATTACTGCCGTGAGAAACCCTTCCAAGTGCAGATGGCTCTTTCCAATAAGTCAGCCGGACCATCCAAGGCCAGACTAGAGGGAGTCAACTGTATGGAAAATAAGCGGGTCTTATAGCCAATCATGTACTTCATGCATGTGCAACTGAACAAGTGAATAAAGTACATACCATTGAAAGTGCTGCGGAATATTGCCTCAATGCGTTCCATTGTTTCTGAAGGGCAATCATCGGCATCTGGTCCAAGCAGACCACATCTGATGAAATCTGTAACACAACATAAACAACTTCATGAATGGGTATCGACTTCAACAGCCCTAATGAGGCTAGTGGCAGGGCTCACACTAGTGAGTACCGCTGGGCTAGAGCAGGTGTTTTCTAAATTTCGTAATGTTCATAATATTTTACGTGGGATTTTTTTTTAAGTGGTACTATAAATAAGTTAGTATATGGTTGGTTGTTTAAACTCAAAGTTCACTTGAAAATTATGAAGGACAACAAAATCGAATTTGGCATTTACCGCAAAGAAACATACTCCACCAATTTCATTAATTCGGACAGTTTCAATCGTACAGCCCACAAATATGCAGTAATAAACAGCCTAGCACACAGACTTATAAATATTCTGCTGAACAAGACAGAATATAATAATGAACATAATGAAATGGTAGAAAATTGCCCACAGAAATGGATACACCAAAAGTCTAGTTATTTTATAAAATGCCAAACCAATCAACTGAAATTACAATGGTTGAAATCACAGTAACTGTGAAGTTGAAACACCCAAAAGGAATTAAAATTAATGAAAACAGAAATCGGATACCAACCACAGAGAAAGCAAAGACTATATACATAAAGGAAAAAGCCATAGAGAAGAAAGAAGGAAACCAATAACATAAAAACTACCAGCTGACCAAGAAGTTGTAAATTTTGTTTAAAGAGTCTTTACTGTTATCGCAACTCCACTCTCGAAAACACAGTAATTTTCCCTTTGCCTGTAATTCCGTAGTAATAAGTGGAAAATCGTAACAATTACGAACAATCCGTAATATTTGGCACCCGTGTCTCATTTAGCCATTTTTAGGTTTTTATAAGATTGGACTAGGTGACTGCAATGACAATGAAACAGATAATTACAGTATATACCCGAATACTAGCCGCCCTTGAATAATACCCCCACCCAAATTTTTTTAAAAGAAGTTTGAAAAAAATCTACAGGCCCATATATAAAATTATTTTGCCAGTTTTATTCTTAATTAAACAGTTATAATTAACGTTTCATATCATAAAAGAATTAAATATGGTAGGCTAAAAGGTACTTATAAAAATAGCATGCATGGTAACAGCCTGCTGAAATCTCACCGTCTTCACGCAGCGTAAACCCTCAACAACAACAATCTTCTTTCAGTGGGAATCACCCATGATGACGTGTGTCCAACCCAGTCCAACCCAAGGTCAAAGTAGTCTGGTAATTCGCCGAACTTTACTGAACTTTTCCTAAATGGTACTGCACTGTTTGTTTGGGGTCTCTATGCGGACCATGTGCATATGAAAGCATCTTCTTTGTTTCATTTTCCTTTCATTACAGCTTCGTTACTGTTATACTATAGGCCTATTGTGATGCTACTACAAAGCAACGTGCTATAATGAGCCAATATGGTAAACAATTATCAAAATTCAGATAAGAGGAGACCAGTATTCAAATAATACCCGCATCCCAGTTTTTCGTTTGCGATTTTTGAAAAAAATATGTGGGTAGTATTCGAGTATATACGGTATGTTAAAATATCACAGTTATCTACCAAGGAACAAAATACAGTAGAGCCCCTTTTTTACATTCCTGCCATTTACATCATTTTCCGCTGGTCCCACCTTTTAACCTATACCAACAATGCATAGCGTTCCTGCCATTAACAACTTTTCAACAGTTGTATTTCCTGCCATTTACATATTTCCCCCATTGGCAGCATTGATTTTCAATAAAGAATGCTTTCACTTAACTAAATTTTCCACTATGTTGCCAACTGTCAAAGACGCGGTGCAGGTTGCTATTTGTGTTAGTCCAGGTGAAGTTGGTTTCTTTTGTGCAGATGCAATTTACAGTGTTTTATTATACAGTAGTTATTCATATAGCGTAACTCATCATCGTGATTTGAATCAACACCAGTGTCTTTGTGTTGCATGATTTTTGGTGAGAGCTGAAGAAAAACAGTAAAAATGTATTTCTTTGCAAGGAAAGTCTGAAATTGTACATCATGTTGATTCGCCTGTCGGAACACGTGTTCAACTGGCAAAAGAAATTGCACTGTCTGTTTTAACTCTGAATACCATTTACATCTTTGAATAGTCAGAGCAATTATTAAGTGCCAGTATGGTACTACAGTAGAACCCCGATAATTCGAGCTAATTGGGGCTCAGGCTACCTCGATTTACAAAAAACTCGGATTTTACGGAAATATCACTAAATCAATGGGTAAATCATAAATACCGGGACATCTTTAATGAGCACAATAATGGTTTAAAAAGTAAATAAATAAAGAATATAGTAGGCCGTATTCTTTTCTGAAAGAATGGTATGCACTGTACAATTGATTGACACGAGGTCCCGACAAAGAAAGATCGAACCTAACGGTTTCTGTCAATCTGTAATAAAATTGCATTAGCAGTCTGAAGCCAAGGTTATTTCTGTGTATTATGAACGAAAACCCAAGTGGGACAGTTTTACCTGCATTTTTGTACATGGAAAAACTTAAAGAAAGCTCAAAATGTAACACATTCGGAAGTGCTTAAAACTTACATGCGGACACCGTATAAAAACTCTAGTTTTATGGAAAATTTTAATTTTCTTAAGACCAGCTCGAATTACACGGAACCTCGAAATACCGGGGCTCGAATTACCGAGGCTTTACTGTATATAAGACTGTGTATGGGGACGGGAAAAAGTCTGTCCGTCCGTGTGTCTGTACGCACGATAACTCAAATATGCTTAATCGGGTTTTAATGAAACTTGGTATATGCATTTATATTGTTCATGGGAAGAACCCTATTGATATTGGACCAAATCGGTTGACCAGTACCGGAGTAAAACAAAATTTAGTGTCTATTTTAAAGGCGCAATAACTCAAATACGCTTTATCAGATTTTCAGGAAACTTGGTATATGCATTTATAATGTCCATGGGAAGAACTCTATTGATACTGGGCCAAATCGGTTGGCTGGAACCAGAATAATGCCCAATTTAGTGCTTTTTATGGTAATATATCACAAAGGCACGGATAACCCAAATACGCTTTACCGGATTTTCATGAACCTTGGTATACGTATTTATGACGTTCTTGGGTATAAGCCTATTGAATTTGGGCCAAATCGGTTGACCAGTACCAAAATAACAAGTATATCAATATTAATTTTGTAATGAATATTCTTCCATGGCCCACAATAAATTAAAATAACGTAACAAATTGCCAATCGTATATTGATATTGTTAGCAGCCTTGATTGATTCGTTTCTTCATAATGATGTCAGTGTAGGCTAAATAATAATGTAAATACAGTGAACTCTCGATAAACCGGACTAAAATGGGCGGGGATCTGTCCGAGTTATGAAATGTCCGGCTTACGGAGAGTAAATTAGGAAATGGTATTTAAGTAATGAAATATTATATCCTGATTGCTTTGTGGTGTTTAGTGATAGGTTCTGTTAAGTTACGAACAGTGTGTAAGCCGCAATAACTAAACGTATGATGCAGAACATAATATTAACACTTAGAACTGAAACAAATAAGAATAACACTTCAGTTCTATATTTAAATATCTCGTCAGAGGCTGAAATACACTGCTAGATTATTAGTACAATATTATGATTTATGTGGCACTGTGAGCATATTTTTATGAGAAGATTTAGGCCGAAAGAAACTGTAAATGTTCTTGTGTGTACACATTGTTTTTGTTGCTTTTGAATAATTACTGCTCTTTCAGTTGTGAAGTGGTCGTAGAATGGCTATAAATCGGGGTCTGGATCTGGATCGCCAAGAATCTGTCCGAGTTATCCGAAGTCCGTTATACTGAGGTCCGAATTATCGAGAGTTCACTGTAATATAAATGAAAGATTTAAAATAATGTAAATAAGAGACTTAAAACAACTAGCTGTTGAATATAGATATTATATTGTGCATTCTATGGATATGTAGACTACCGTTATTTACATTAGGCTATATTTTAATGTGAGTATTTTACTTATTCGTTCCTGTGCAGCAATATACCTAATGTAACTCCTGACAGATTTCATATTGATTTTTTATTCATTCGTAACCTTTAAGGCTGCTTTAAACTTGAAACAGACATATCAGCGAATCGTAGGCCTATTGCATCATTAATATTATTGCCAGCGCATTTTGATTTTGAGTTTAACTCTAAAGATCTATTACAAACATAACTTATTTTCTGCATGGGCCTAACATAATTACAGTTATCACTGATTAAGAAAGCATTCTGGCACTTTGTTATATCAGTTTACCTGATTTTATTTATTAATTTAATACATGTGATGCTACAAGGAGAATACTATGTGAAACATTTGGTAAAATCCCTAAATCTATACATACTTAATTCAGTTTTCCACTCAACTTCACTTATATAAGTAATGACTTACACAAATACAAGAACTTTTGGAACTCACTAAGATCTGTATTGGACAAAATTTCTTTTCATTCAGAGGCACATTTTACGAGCAAAAAGATGGGTTAGCAATGGGAAACCCTTTGTCTCCGTTTCTGGCGGACTTATATATGAGTTCGTTAGAAATCCAGATCACCAAAGCATTCCCTCAGATTTTCAAAACTTGGCATAGGTATGTCGATGATATTTTCGCCATTGTAAACAGGAAACTGGCAGGAGATGCATTAAAGTTGTTGAACCTACAGGATAACTCAATAAAATTCACTGCAGAGGTTGAATCAGAAAACTTCTTACCTTTTTTAGACATCAAAATCATTAGAAACCACAACAGGATTGAGTTTGGCATTTTCAGGAAAGCAACACATGTAGACAACTACATTAAACAAGATGGACACAACCCAAGTTCACACAAACATGCGATCTTTAATAGCCTTGCTTTTAGATTAGTAAACATACCTATGAACAGTTCGGAATACAACAATGAATACCAGCATATCTTGGACACCGCACTCAAAAACGGCTTCGACACAGATTTAGTTAACAAGAGAATCAAAAAGTTTGAAAAACAAAAGCTAATACGAGAAAATTGCACTTTAAGCAACATTAAAGATCACACTTTCAAAAAGTTCACTTTTCACCCTAGACTACACTACAAATTTGAGAAGATTTTCAAAGAAGTGGATATAAGACTGGCCCCCATCAACAGATCCAACATAAAAACACTACTAAAATCTGGACAAATGGATAAGATTCCCCCAAAGAAAAACTCGGGCATTTATGAATTAAAATGCAAAGACTGCAACAAACTGTATATTGGAAAAACGAAGAGAAATTTAAATATAAGGCATAAGGAACACTTAAGAAATATAAAGTACAAACAAACAGAAAAGTCGACTGTTGCACATCATTTTTGGACCACAGGACATGAATTTGAAGAGGACATTAAATTAGTAAAATCAGTAACAAAACCGATAGAACTAACGGTATGGGAAAAAATTTTCATTCAAAGGAACAGGAATAACTTGGTTAATTTCGATATCCCAAAGGAAAACGACCTCATCACTACACTGATACGCCCAACAGAGACATCTACCGGTCCTCCAGCAAACTCGGCAGTTGACCTCATCTGATGATGCAGCTAAGAAGCTGTGAAATGCATTATGTGTAAGTCATTACTTATATAAGTGAAGTTGAGTGGAAAACTGAATTAAGTATGTATATTTGATAACTTCACTGTGAATCCCGGTTATAACTTTTATTTATCCCTAAATCTAATTAACTTGGAGGCTGCACATTAATTTTTGAATGAGCCATACTTGTTTCTCTCTTCAACCTTGAAACCTCAATATAACAAAACAACACATATAAATGAAAAAGTCTGTGCAATATATTTTAAATAGATAATGTAAGTTACATAAAAACCTTTGTTATTACATACATGTTATGTAATAACAAAGGTTTTTATGTAATTCAATACCACTTCACTGTGTAATTCCCAAAAATATTTAAATAAAGATAATGTAAGTGTACATAGGTCCTATATTTTCATGTATTAAATTTGGAACATAGAGCATTAGAGCTTTTACACTTCCTGCAATTTACACTCTCCTGCCATTTACATTTTTTGCATCAGTCCATTGAAGAATGTAATAAAAGTGTGCGTGGAACGCCAAGCGACAGAAGTGAAACTTTTTTTAATTTTTGAATTATTGGATTTTTTCAATTTTGGATTGTTGGACTTTTTTAATATTGGGTTTTTGGACTTTTTAAATTTTTACCTTTTATTTTTTTAAATTTTGGAATTTTTAATTTTTTTAAATTTTGGATCTTTGAATTTTGTATTCTTTAAATTTTTTATTTTTGGATTTATATTTATTTTATTTTGGTTTTTATTTTTTTTATTTTTTAATTTTGAAAATTTGGATTTTTTAAATTTCAGATTTTTGGATTTTTAGATTTTTTAAATTTTTGATAAGCCTAATCATTGAGTTGACTGTTTTCTGTGCAGTCTGTTCTGTCACAGCCCAACTAATTTCGTGAAGATTTTGTTCGTAATGCAAGTTTGTGTTAGCTCTTGATTTACTCCTAGCACAGCTAAAAAAGTTTCACTTCAAAAAGGAGGTTTTACTGTAGTTTAAAATCTATCTTCTGGTGATAATTGACGTAATAATGCTCAATCCTGACCATGTTTCTTACCTCCAAACGCAAGAGCTTGAAGGATAGATTTTTCCTTGCGATTCCTGAAGGATGGGAACATGTCCTTTCTCTGAGACACGCTCGTGATAGCACCATACCATTTAGGAAATGGTTTCTCATTTTTATTTTCTCTGGGAACGAACTTCTGCAATTCTATCAAGTAGTTCCATGCAGCCAACAGATGCACCTTCACATTTGTTCTTGTTTTTAGCCAACGATACTCTGCAGTGCTACTGGCCAGTTCCGCATGCCTCAGCATAGATCTCGCTTCCACCTGTAAGGAAATAGAAACATAAATTATGGATACAATTTTTAATAAAACAGTAAAGCAAACCATATATACCCGAAATACTACCCGTCCCCAGAGGGTAAAAAAAAAAATCTATAGGCCCATATATAAAATTATTTTGCCAATTTTATTCTTAATAAATAGTTATAATTAACACTTTCCACACCGCGCCATTTTTCATCGTTTTCATCCTGTGTACCGGGCGTTTTCTTCCGATTTTGCGATTTTTTTAAAAACATACAATATGTATTACAAAATAATGAATTACTTACGCATGAAGATTGAAACTTCCTCTTTCTAGAAATGATATTCTTTATTGTATTCACTCTCATATCAATATATCACAGGCAAGTAAATGGGAGGCTCTTTTGAGGAATTACTTTTTTCGGAAATATTTTTTTCAAGGTTTGGAGGGTTAAAAACCTTTTTATTGCAAAAGTACTAACTAAAATTACTGAAAAAATACATAATATAGAATGCTGACAACATTCTGGTTGCATATTGTCTAGTAATTAACACGTGTGTGATATGCTTGGACATCTTCACGAATGCTAACCTATCTTCTTGTTGATGTTCTGGTAATCGCAGTAGGCCGATATAAATTTGATAAAAAAAGTTGATATAAATTGATACAAGAATCGATAAAAGTGTATGAAGCACACTCTGTTGGGAGGTTCATAAACTAAGCTTCGTGCTTATCTGTTCAAATCCTGTATTACCCCAGTATTCTCCCATTGCTTAGCACGGGAACGTGCGCAACGTAAGGGATACGGTCTTGGTTCACGCGGGAATAAAATGCGGAACGTATCACGTACGGGCATGGTGTAGAAAGTGTTAACATTAAATATCATAAAAGAATTAAATATGGTAGGCTAAAATGTAATTATAAAAATAATGTGCATGGTAACAGCAAGTCGAAATCTTGCCGTCTTATACATTCAGCGTAACAATTTCAACAACAACAACACTCTCCATTCGTGAAACCAGCTATTCTGTGGGAATCCCCATGCGTCCGACCCAAGGTCAAAATCATGCGGAAATTCACAGAACTTTACCGAATTTTATTTTTCCCGAATTCTACTTCTGCTTGTACTGCACCATTACTTCTCTATACTCTATGCATAAAGCTTTGTTTGACAACCAGTCATGGCGGACAATGTGGAAAAGAAAGCATCTTCATTGTCTCAATGTGTAAATAAAGGCGAGAGAAGTTACGACATATACCTCAAAATTCCGTTTAATGCAAGCCCGTGTAAACAAATACACATGAATTGAACCGCAGCACACATCATCAGGGTGACTAGCAAAATGACTTAAAATTCCCTGACTTTTCCCTGTTGTTGAAAAATTTTCCCTGACCATAAATAGTAAAGGGAGAGGTTTTAAACTCATCGGAGAAAATGTGCATTACATTGTAAGCGTTCTCAAACATGTCTCCTTTCCACCGCATGTTCAGTTGCATCCATCGGTCTTGGGAGGCGATGGAACGGATGGCTGGTTTAAAACGGTCCAACGAAAATCGTTCTTAAACTCAGAGCATTTGCAAAAAAGCAAATTTTCTCCGATGAGTTTAAAAACTCTCCCAAGCGTACCTTAGGAGTCTGATTAAAATCATGCAGAAGGGCTTGGCGTTTAGCTCAATTACTCACCAACTGGGCAAACAATCCACCGGAAAATCATAGGTACTCGTAGAATAACTGACATTTTCCAGTTCCAGTTGAAAAATAAGTAACAAAAATCTGCTAATAAATTTTTCTCTTGAAATTCTACTCAAACCGCTCCTTCATTCTTCAATATTTATAAGCATTGTTCCTTAATTATCTTCATTTACTTATTCCTAAACACATTCACTGTTGTTGAAGTTTGAGTATCTCTGTTAATAATATATTACGTGGGATTTTATACAGTGAAGTGGTACTATAAATAATGTAGTATATGGTCGGTTGTTTAAAATCAAACTTCACTTACTCGTTTCTTTTCAAGAATCATGATTTCAATCAGCCTCCTGAAAAATGGATACACCAAAAGCCTTGTTGACAAGAAAATTAAATATTTCGCTCGCCAGAAACTGATAAAAGAGAATACCACTCTATCCCCAATAAACAACCAAGAGAACTCTTTCAAGAAATTCACATACCACCCGAAACACCACCATAAATTTCAAAAAATCTTTAAGGAGTACAGCATAACATTAGCCCCCAAAAACAACAAGAATGTGAAGAATTTAATCACCACAAATAATAAAGATTTGGAGACATTGGAAAACAAATCGGGAGTTTATCAAATAAGCTGTGAAGATTGTGACAAAATTTACATCGGAAAAACCAAAAGGAACTTGAGGACTAGGAAAAAAGAACACTTCAGACACATAAAATACCAACAGTATGACAAATCAGCTGTAGCAGCACACCACTTTTGGAATGATGGCCACAACATAAGCCAGCAAACAAAATTACTAAAAAGTATCCAGCGACCAACAGAACTCACAGCATGGGAAAACATCTTCATTCAAAAACACAAAAACAAATTGATGAATTTCGACACATATATAGAGAGTAACCTCATTCAAAATTTCTACCCACCACAGAAGTCACCAAACACACAACCCGCTCTAGCGTCACAAGGACAAACAACTGAAATTCAAAACAGTCGGACCAAGCTGAGGATGATCAGGAGGCTGATTGAAATCATGATTCTTGAAAAGAAACAAGTAAGTGAAGTTTGAGTTTAAACAACCGACCATATACTACATTATCTCTGTTAAGTTTACTATATTTAGATATGCTGTCATGAAGTACTGATTTAGATCTTGTACTATTTAACTTATATGGTCTAAACAAAGACTGTATTGCAATACTGAATGTGAGGTTTGACAATCGTTAACTAATCATTGTTTGCTCAAATTTCGGCATAAGCCCTAGTAATTAAATTTACTTATTTACACTATCTTGCACTGTACATTGCACAAGGTCATACAGCAACTCATCTACTTCTTCTTCAGTTTGTTTATCTCTTCAGACAGCAATTCAGCTTTCTCAAGAGCATCTTTCAACAGCTTTGCCTTTTTTGCTTCCAGCTCCTGAACTTATTTTTCTACAACTCTCTTTCTGAATCTTTCTAGAGAAGAAGCATCCACATCAAGTTTTATCCTTGTCATTGCCTCTTTATAGAGGCTGTGCGCATTTCTTGCTGCATGCAAGAGGGGTTTACATAAATCCACTTTTTCGACCCCCCCAATTGTTCGCAAATGGTCGTAAACAGTTCTTTGAGCTATTAATAGCTCCTCATGCATATTCTTTATGAGTAGGGATAGTCACATTTCGTTAATCCCTAAAACACGAAATTAGTTATAGAAGTTCAAATTACTGTAATAAATTCGTTTCTCGTGTTTTTCTATTCAAAATATGTGTTTATTCGTTCGCGAAGTTTTGCGAAATGTGATACTTTTTGCGAAATACCCGGTTTTTAAGGTTTTATTCCATTTTTTACGCGAAATACGGGCAAATGTAAAAGTTCTACTTTGAATTAACTCATATTGGAATATATTGCGTTTTTTTATTCACGGAAAATGTTTTAATTAAAAATGTGAGCCTTTGATGAAAACGTGAGTTGTCGGCTTTATTTGAAACGCGAAGATGTCAAGGTCAACTGAAGAAGGGACTTTAGAGGAAGAGGGTGGAGGAAGGTGTTTCTGGCACCAAGATGTCGGCGGTCGGCGGCGTAATTCACGGCCGAATCAAGTAAACAAACGGCCGATCTATTCTTCCAGTCTTTAAATAATAACAGAATAATAATAAAAATTTAAACAACATGTAAGTTACGTATTTCAACAATCTCGCGTTTAACGAAGTGGGTGTTGGAGGCTACAACCTGTAACGTCATGTTTTCCGCCGAATCCCGCGTGAAAGAGACGGAAGTAGGGATGAAAATCGGTTGTTAAAACATCGATATTCACTATCGATGTTAAAATCGGCGGTAACCATCGATGTGACGATAATATCGATGTATTTTGACGGAAAACATCGATGTATATTTAAAATAAAAAAGCATGGTTTCAGAAAATTAGGCAACATTCATAAATAAACTGAAATATTTCCATGAAAACTAACGATGTTTTTGGAAATTTTGTCAATACGTCCTGAATGTCCGACTAAGTATGTTTATTCATGAAAATTAATGCAAAAAACTGTGAATATTTAAAAAAAAGTGTGCGTGGAACGCCACGCGACAGAAGTGAGACTTGTTTTAATTTTTGGATTTTTTCAATTTTGAATTATTGGATTTTTTCAATTTTGGATTGTAGAACTTTTAAATATTGGGTTATTGGACTTTTTTATTTTTTATTTTTAATTTTTTTAATTTTTGATCTTTTAATTTTTTAATTTTGGAATTTTTATTTTTAATTTTAGATTTTTTTATTTTTAAATTTTGGATTTTTTATTTTTTTATTTTGGATTTTGATTTTTTTAATTCTTAAATTTTGGATTTTTTAATTTTGGATTTTATATTTTTTAATTTTTTAAATTTTGGTTCATTGAAGTTCTTTATTTTTGCATTTTTTATTTTGAATTTTGGATTTTTTAAATTTTGTATTTTCGATTTTTTAATTCTGAATTTTTGGATATTTAAATTTTGGATAAGCCTATCATTGAGTTGATTGTTTTCTGTGCAGACCGTTTCATCACACCTCACTAATTTTGTGATGATTTTGAGCGTAACACTAATTTCGTGATGATTTTTAACGTAACGCAAGATCTCGATTTACCCCTATCGCGGCTAAAGATGTTTCACTTCAAAAACATCAATGTCGGGGAGAAACATAGATTGTTTTCCATCGATGATGGTGATGATGACGACGAGTGATTATTTTAACTTTATTAGTACTTTTATTTTTTAAGTTCTACATGTTGACGAATAAAATATTTTAGAATGAATTTGTGCATTTTTCTAACTGCCGTAAGGAGTTTATTTAATTTTATACTAAAATACAAGCACCTCAAGTAAATCAGGTAAGCTGTTTCATTTTTATTTCATATGAATTCAAGACATTGTCATATCACTCCTGTATGTTGCTTGATATATTATATTATCAGTGTACGAAAAAAAATTCAGTTCGATTTAAAAGCTGATTTTCTAGATTTTTTTTACCATTTTTATGACGAAATTCAATTTTTAAATAGCGAAATATATGTAGAAATTTTGCATTTTATTTGACGAAATCCTGAGTTTCTATTCACCACAAATCATCAACTCTATTTATGAGGCATTCAGAATTAACTGAAAACCCTCGTTCCACATTTGCATTGCCATAAGACAAAGTACACACTAACTTTATGACAAAGTGGCGATTGTCTGCAACATATGCAGGCCTAGTCACAATCCTCATCCAAAAATGGTCTAGTCTTTCATTTTTCCTACTATAGCTCTCAAGTTCTTTTTTTATGTTGACATCTTTACAAAGAAACTCAAATTCTTGTAGGGCCTTCATCCACTTTGCTTCAAGGAGAGCAGTCAGCAAGAGTTCCATCCGCTTTCTGGATATTTCCAAATTTGCAGCTGTAGCAAGAGCTAAACACGATATTGCTTTTGTCAGCCCGTACTTCAGGGGAGACCGTTCAAGCATTTTATTAATAAATTTCACTATCACATTTTTACACTCTTTGCGGAAAATGAGAATGCTAAGGTCCGGCTGCTTTTCCATACTCCTCAGCGCACTTTTCACTGCAATGCCTAGCTTAACATGTTTGGCACTGACTAGGTTTTCATTTTTCAATTCTATGTTCTTTCTCGGCTGGTTTTCTAGGAGAACAGATGGTTTGACAACCCGATCCATTTGAGTATTTACAATATTATGCTTAGACTTTCATATAGGAAAGGAGCTAATGGCGAATCTGTTTGAAACTCACTTAAAAAGGGCTCCGTTAAAACGGAAACAATGGAATGGCTAGCCTCTATCCAGATCATTTGCCAATGTTGACTGACTCCCCACGGCAATCCAAATAATGTGCTGACCAAATGCCTGTGAGACGTATGATAAGTAGGCCTATAACATTAGCAGGCATGCTCCTGGGAGAGAATCTATATAAAGAAATTTGATAGGAATCTCATGAATTTCGAAATACCAGAGGATGAGAACCTCATCAAGAAGTTCATAAAACCACCACCAGGGACACTTCATGACCTTCAAAAGCAGGACTTGTCAGTTGGACACGTAGCCGAGGATGGGGACAAGGGTCCTTGAAACATGTTCTACCAAAAAGTTGGTAAGTGAAGCATAAGTGTCTAAGTTCAACTCAAATTGTAATTATTATAAGATAATAATAAGCTACTTTATTAATTTTTTCATAACTATCCTTCAAAAATTCATGGTTGTCTTATATCCGGGCTAATACGGTAATAGATATACAGTGGAACCTCGATAACGCGTTTTTATGGGACTGAAAAAAATAGACGTCTTAAACGGGAAAATGTACTATTGAAAATTTAAAAAAATGGTGGGAATATCTAGATATGTTTTCTAAGTTGCTCAATACAGCCTAAAGTGCATCCAAATGGCTCACAATTACCCACAGTGACACACAGGAGCTTCTATGCCCAGCCATTAGTTAAGAGCACCGGTTACGAGAGATTTATATTACATAAATGAATACGTAGGCCTAATAATTTGATTTGAAAAAATTAAACAAAACTTGCTGAAATTGAAGGAATGTATGAGAGCCATCTTTAATGAAAAACCAGACGAAATTAACAAAAAGCATCCACTTTATTCTGAAAGATCACACATGAAACAAGTTGCATTCCACAATCTATTAACAAACATAAAATAAGTGGAAGTGTAAATTATTGTGCAAAATTTCACACGTGACTAACATGGTAAACAAAGTCACAGTCACAGCCACAAATTGCTAATGGAATGCGATCCAATATCCACATGAGAAGCACGAACTGCTTTTTTGGCCTACATTTCTTCAAGATTCTAATATTTCTCTACACACATACCATACGAAATTTAAAACATATTTCATTACCTAGAAAACAACAAAATTATCATGATAAAAATGGTGGCTAACAGCTGATGCTAGAAAATCCGCGCGAAGTTAAACTCACCAATGAGAAGCAACTCCAAAGGATCAAAAAGGCTGACGTTTGGTCCCATAGAGCAAAGTTTGAGATTTGGACACCAGAGAATACAAGAATTCTGGCATCGAGAACACCCGATCGGATGAGCAAACAAGGTTTGTGTTCGGCAACGTGTGGTTGGTGAGCATAATACGAACGTACTAAGCGTGAAACCAAAACTTGTTAAAAAAAAATATTTAAACATGTAATTATTAAGGTTGGGACCGGGACTTACAAAAATCGACGTACTATGTGGTAGGGATGGGTCCTCGATACTTTCAATACCTCGATACTGTCGATACTTGCATGGTATCGGCATCGAACGATACTTCAGAAAACTCGCTCGATACTTTTTCGATACTTTTGTAATTCTGCAATTAAGTGAGAATGCTAGTATTTTTTAACAAAAGCTTGTAAGTGGACTGTTTAAAAAACTAATTTTAGTTTTAATGTAGAGTTTAAAAATAATTATAGGCTACTGATGTTATTAAATTTTGTCTCATTAAATGTGCATACTTAATTAATTTAGTTGGTATTACACAGTTCTCTCAAATTTTAATTTTTTCTTCTGAGGTAGGGAGATCTGGAACAAGGTGCACTCAGTCTCATGATAGAGGCCTATTTATTGAAACTGGAAATGTTGAAGGTATCGAGTATCGAGGAAAAATCATATATCGGTATCGAGTATCGAGTATCGAGAAAATCTGGTATCGACCCATCCCTACTATGTGGGAAAACGTGGTAATGAGGAACGTGCTAACGAGGTTCCACTGTAATTAGCAAGTTCTATTAAAAGCCCGGTAACCTAAGTTAATAGTCTGTGGTATAACTTTTTTTGTTCTTCTTCTTCATCATCATCATTGTCGTCATCACATTCACTTGTGAAGCTATTATGATTACTGGTGACATTTTCCACATTATGTCAATAAATTATGTTTGCTGCTTTACCAATAACGTTAATGTACACGTTTCTAATGAGTTTAGAACCATCAGAAACTGGAAAACTTAGGCCAGGCAAGCCTCAAGCCATTACTTCGCTTTACTTACAAGTGCCTCGACCATACTGTCGACTTCTTTGAATTTGGAGCTGCGTTCATTACTGTTTGTAAGGATGACGTGGAATGTCAGAAGTAACAAGTTAGTGAAGACGTTGAGAATCTGCTGTGCATGCTCGACACTGCCAATGTCCACAACGTCATCCGGACTCAACGTGTATGGCTTCACAACCCAAACTGTAACAACATCAATCATTTAATAATAACTCCAAAATAACTCCAAAACATTAAATTTCATTGTTTTAGAGTTCTGTCTAATTCCAATTGTAAGACTAGGGTTAACAGATGTAAACATTAAAAAGGACATTTTCTCTTTTAAAAAAAAAACCATACATGACACTAATTTTTCGATAAATACAAAGTCACTGTTAATTTTAACTTGCCATATAATAGTGAAACTTTTATACAGGGAAGTATTATAGTATGTTAATTTATAGTGAGATGCTCAATATTTAAATACTTTAAGCTGTGCCTCCATTGATAAACATTTAACACCAACATGTCAAGATTAACAAGTTGATATTGACATATCATGCAATTTCGCGTTCCAATTGATTTGAGATGCAAACCCAGCATGTTGCACTTAACATTTTCGGATGTTAATTTGTTTTCCGGAGAAAATGGACAACATATCAAGTCAATTGACTAGTCGGTCAATATCGGCTTTGTTTCGGGAATTTCCAGCAAACAAAAAGGGATCGGCAGCTTAATCTGCTCTGGTTCGGGAATTTCTGGGAAAACAAAAAGCAATCGACAGCTTCCTCAATACTGCATCCATTTGGTATTGTGAGTAATTGGTATATCAGTGTTCTCAATAGTATTGCATCTACTTTTAAAATTATTTTTATGGCATACTCCACTGTTGAAAAATGTGATAGTTATTTTGAAAAGATCAAGACATCTGTACAAAATTAGTATTTAAGAAAGTCACAGACAGTTAACAAGAAGAGAATAACGAGAATGGCTGTCCTCTTCAGAGGCGTTTTCTTTTTTAATGTTATTTATTATTTATTAATTTCTGTTCGTAACCGCACCAATCCATGTTAACCTATAACACTGTAGTGGAGACAGTAGTTAATTGGCAAACCACTTGACTTGCATACATCAACAAGTTGATGATAAACATTTAACATATGTTAACTGCAACATGTTGGTGCTAAATGTTAAGTAGTGGAGACCCGGCTTTACACTTCACTTTTACTTACATTTTTTGCAGAATGTACGTTTCACAGGCCTCAACCACATTTTCAACTGTTAGTCAACTGGCTTGAAAAATACTGATGTGCCCTCTGGTGTAGATTTTATGAACTTCTTGATCAAGTTTTCTTCTTGTGATATTTCAAAATTCATTAACCTCTAAAGTGTTTAAATATCAACCATCTCACTTAATTATCATAGGTAATCCCACAAGAATTGACGAATTTATCTGATCAAACTCGTCAACTCGAGTTGGTTTTATTTATTTATTTACTTAACCTGGCAGAGTCAAGGCCATAAGGCTTTCTCTACCACTCAGCCAGGGCAAAAACATGAAATACATAATGATAATAATAATGATTAATAATAAATTAAAAAAGAACTGATATACATAAATACAAGAAACATACAATAAATACAAAGAAAAAAATTCAAACAGTAAGTACTATTCCATGAATAAAAATGTTACGCAGAGATGCCAACCTTGAAAGGTGGTTATCAGTAGTGTGAGTCTAATCGGATGGTGGGAGACTCGACGTCTCGGGCAAATTAATATATGCAATTTCTAACTTCAACATGCACTAAACACAGGCCTTCCATATACTGCTTTCGATACTGCTGATTTGCCGCAGTTAGTTTTCGTCCATCACACTCGTCACTGGTTTTACGTTTACACGACATATTTCCTCGAGTTTCTACTTCCACTGCAACACTCAATAAAACTTCTAGCAAGCAACGGCGTCGGCAGTCGTCAGCGGCATTACAGTGAGAATAAAAAAAGGAAATAATATGTTAACATCAAAGATGTTATAACTACAATACTTATGATCTAACTGTAAGATATAACATCTTTGGTTAACACACACTCACATCAAAAACGAAAAACGAAGAATTTTAAAAATAGATATTGGGATTCGTAAAATCCATAATATTTAGTGCAATTTCAGTATTGCCGTAGCACAGTCAAGAAAATCGTAGAAACTACGAAAATTCCGTAGCAGTTGGCATCTCTGGTTACGGATTATACAAATAATAATTACTTTCGTGCTTTGTTGTATAAAAATAAAACTAACAGCAGTGAGATCATGGCATACTATGAATCGATTCGAGTTACCATGGTGTGACCAATGCTATCAATGATGCATATAAGACATAGTAAACCTAATTCAGATAAGCTAACAGCAGAACAGAATAAAAGCACACGAATTGGCCTTCACCGAATTGAAATTGTGTTTTTAATCAATGTACATTTCTATTATTTCAATTACCAAAGAAATTATGTTGTATAAAATAATCTGTTTTCATGCTGCTTAATGGCAACATGTGATGTATTAATCACGGCACACTGATGCTTTTGTGTCCAGTAACGAGCAGATGGTTTTACCCGATAAAATGCCATCCTCGTGATTCCTACTAGAATATTATAAGATAAAAGGCCATGATTGGTCTATATCCATTATTGCTAAACGTTATTATTCAATATCAAACAGTATGAGTGGAATCTAATACATAAAATCGAATGTGTGTTTGTGGATATGTGGGTATGTATGTATGTGTGTATGTTCCTTATACAAATCTACATTTCTTCACCAATTTGTACAAAATTTTGCACACATACCCAGTTAAGGTATCTATATACGTTTGAAATGTAAATTTTTTACAAATTTCCAAAAAAAATAAATTATGTTAGAATAAAAGATTGAAGTCTCTATTTTCAGAAAATGTTAAATTTGTTTGGGTTAATAGGTCATAAATGTATTTAAATAACCATTTAAAGGGTTGGCGCAAGCCTTCTTGGCCTGAAAAAGTAATGGCATTGTTCTTCATATTCTGTCTGATCTTTTTAAAATTCCCTTTCCATTCTAGCTGTAATATTTTTCATAGCTGCTGGGGATGCAGTACTGCCTTCCTCTAATAGATGGCAGTCCAATATCAAGTTCCTATGCTGCAGGGGCATTTTGAAAGTTCCAAATAAGAATATTAAGTTTTAAAAGTATCCGTAAACTTCAATTCCCCTTTTCTCAAAACTTTATTTCTCGCAATTTTTTAGGATTCAAAAAATGATAAAAACACTTAGAACTGAGCTAGAAGCTTCATTCTTGCACCAAATGAAAGCCAATAAAACCAGTCAGAGCCTGAACCTAAATGGTTAAGAGTATGTTAAGAATTGAAGCTGTGAGGAGTTTAAAAGGAACAATGAATAATTTTTTTCACCCGCCAAAGTTCTAAGAATTTTTTTTTCTTATTTATTGTAGGGCATGCTAGCAATAACTTAGGTTCAGGATCTAACCTACATTATGAGGAATCATCACATAATTTTTACACATAGTTTGCATGTTTTTTGAGCAATCCAGAATTTTTTAAAAATTTGCATGTTTATTTTTCAAAATAATTTTTTTAGACCACAATAATATCATTTTTTGGTTAACTAATATTGCATTAACTTAGTTTAATGATATCTGATTCACTCTAAAAAAAATCAGAAATCCTGTTTGAAAAATGCAGATTTTCACTTGAAACGTATAAAGATACCTTAAGCCCGGGAAGTAACGCGGTCAACATTAAATTTCAAATAAAATACTCCTTCCCTTGAAAATTATATAATTTCTGAGAATATTATACTGAAAAAAATGAAATGCTGTTCAGTTCACATGACAACAGTGAATTGTTTACTGTGATTACATAGGGCCTTGGCAACTATATAGCCTAATGCTGGACTTTAACGAATTATGATTCCATCGATGTAATATATTGGCGAAGATAATTACTGAAAATGAAATCCACAAAAATAAAGCACAGTGTGATGTAGTCACATAACTTTCTCTACCCTCGACATAAGAAATATTTACTCACTTCACATTTTGATGTAGAATAAGAGGTCGTATTGCAGGGACAATTTAAGTGTGTGAGTATGCTATATCAGAAGTCTGTAAATAATCTTTTCCACTGATAAGTTATCCATACCTGTAGGCTTTGTATTAGTTGAGAAATAGGGATGTTTATCATAGGCCCTAAGCATGGGATGGAACATTTTCAGTCCTATTCTCGCAGTATATTATGTCCCGGGTTCTAGGGGAGGAAAGTATGAAAGTGATACTGCATTTCTCTTTTATTTCAGCTCCGAAACGATTGTATAGTAACATGAGAATGAGAAATAAAATTTTCCGTCAAGCCAATACAATCTTATGTAATTTATGTTTCTTCTTATTTCAACCCCACCCAGGCATGATGTGTAGAAGCAACGGAATGCAGCATTCGACATCCTCTATGAGCCATAAAAAGCTATATCTAGCATTTTCTGATGTAATAGTTTGAGTGTGATAATTCTTTTTCTTCATTTCAAGTTCTACATACATATTATATAAGGACCTAGAGTTTCAAAATCGAAAGTCCTCCATAAGCTAATTTCAAATTAAAAAATACAAAGCCCGGGCAATGCCGGGCCTTTTCAGCTAGTATATAATAAGAGGAAGTGTTTGTTTATCTTTGTGCAGTGTCCAGCAAATTCTAGGGCATGTAGAGATCTGAAATTTTTAACATAGATGGACTGAAGGGTGTCCAAATGGATCTCGAAGCCAGATTTTTTTAATTTTCGCTTTTGTTTAAAAGTTATGAGCAAAGAACTGGTGGAAAACATTTTTTTTTTTGTGCTATCAAAGTATCAGTTTGCCTAATATTTTCAAATGTAAAATTAATTGTAGATGGCTTTGCTCTACTGTCATAGCAACATGAAAAAAGAACATCGCTGAAATTGATTTTTTGGAACATAATGCAATAATTTGATGATTGCTTCAGTTTTGTTAGCTCGCTCTGCTTGATTCACTTCTTTATAATACATGACATGCAAGAGATCTGAATTTTTTTTGCATAATTGGAGAGAAGCGGAATCATTTTCCCATTTAGGCCTAATGCACGCCTA
Organism: Ectobius pallidus; assembly: GCA_964059195.1. Classification (NCBI taxonomy): domain Eukaryota; kingdom Metazoa; phylum Arthropoda; class Insecta; order Blattodea; family Ectobiidae; genus Ectobius; species Ectobius pallidus. The sequence continues at coordinate 10,296,375 of CAXKWD010000001.1, forward strand.
AATGGGAAAATGTTAAATGATTTGGAAGAAACTCATGGCACAGAAGGCATACGAATCTGAGGTCTTTTCCCCCATCCCCCAGGGCAGCACACTTTAATTGTGAAATGCAGCTTTTTAATTGTCAATTGTTTTAACTGATTATACACGATTTGTGTGTAAGGCTAAGGTTTATGAATCTGTGGTTCGTTTTAATTGTTTCACTTCATACCTGTATGCTAGAGGTGTTTGTTTTTGTTGATTAGCGATAAAACGAAATTATGTATTCTGTTGTCAAGATATATTATCTTGATATATTAAGATGTTTGGTACCATTTGCGGGCAAATGTAAGCCGCGAAATAACGCGAATTTCCAAAATAAAACCACAAACGCCAAAATCCGCGAAATAAAACCTATTTTTGGTATTTTTTTTCATTTTCCCCTATAAATCGCACAATGCTCGGGACAAAAATAACAGACAGTTCTGTTAAAACTGTTTCGCCAAATAACTGCTTCACGCCAACCAACTTCAGGAAGTAGTCACTGCTTCTGCCCCTGGAACTGTTATTTTGTAACTGCTTCATGCAGCAATCACTGTTTTCTTTTGTAGCTGCTTCTGCTGGCCTTGTCTTAGCACAGAGAAAAATAACACCATGGTGGCAAAACAGAATAACAGGTAGTAGGTTATTTTGAAACTGTTTGGTTTGAGAAGCAGTAACAGTTGAAACAGTTTCACAAAAAGAACAGTTTTTTTCCACTCCTATATGTGTATCGTTCTGTTCCATTGTGGTAGCCAACAGTCTTTTTAACTAATTGTAGTTATTTTACCCGTTTACCTTTTTGAATAAGTAGCAGACATTTTCTTGTTCTGCTGAACACATGGCATCTTATTTATTTATTTATATTTATTATTATAATAATTTGTCAGGTAGCAATAATAATAATAATAATAATAATAATAATAATAATAATAATAATAATACTATAATAGTAACAACAATAATCATATATGCATGAAGTCCTATGTCTTCAGTGTCTTTAAAAAATAAAAACACAAAACACCACCTTTTGAGTTTTAAAACAACAAATCTTACAAAAAATAAAAACATTTTCAAACACCTCTACTGTATGCCCATAAGGCAGCACATGATTTGTTTTATTCATTTCCTACATAAAGCAATATAATTACAAATAAAAATATGTAATTTATGCAATTCATGTGAAAAAAATGATGTCAGTGTTAATAAATGTGTTTTAATAATTTTTATGTTAAATAAAATCAGGTAAACTGATATAACAAAGTGCCAGAATGCTTTTGTCTAATCAGTGATAATTGCAATTATGATATGCAGAAAATGACTTATTTTTGTAATCTATCTCCGAGTTAAGCTTCAGATCGATTCATTAAGCTGGGCTTACCGAAGAACAAAGGTCTAAAGTTTGATAAGCATATGTGAAGGAATATGTGGGTAGTGTTATTTGTCAAAGTTAACTGTATATTGCAACTTCCAAAGCCTTATGTTGTCATGAGAACTGTTTTGCATTCGATAAATTCTGTCTAATATGTTACTATAAAACTGGAACTAAATTGGGCATTACTTCAATACCAGTCTGATTTCATCCAAATTCAATAGGGTTCATCCCATGGACGTTATAAATGCTTTACAAAGTTTTATCAAAATCCAATAAAGCGTATTTGAGTTATCGTGCGTACAGGCACATGGTTGGACAGACTTTTCCTGTCCACCACACAATCTCATAAAGTATTATTCTAGTACTTAATAAATGATTTAAATAAAACGTCTAGCAGTTGAGTAAATAATCGTGGGCAACTGCTAACTACTGTAATATTAATGGTTAAGGTTTTGACACTCACTTTCCTTACAGTGATGCAGCAACTGTTCCATGTACTCGCAGCCCATTTTCTCCAATGCTTTCACATACTGTGTCAAGCATGGCCCCACGACTCCCCACTCATCACCATGCGGAGCCAAGCGAGCCACTTCAGCCCACTCGAACAGCATATCAATTGTCATCTGAAAACATATATTATAAATTGATTGAAAACTGTTTTTAAAACTTTAGTACAGTGGATAAAATTTACCTTTGAACATTTGAAGACTTCATTTCACCTGAGGAAGGCCTGGAGGTCAGGCTGAAACGTAGCGACTGTTCAAAGGTAAATTTTATCCACTGTACTAAAGTTTTAATAACAGTTTTTAATCAATTTATATTCATAACCGGTGGAAAGAGTTGGACCTGGGTTTTGAATCACCTGGTATGTTGAAACATATATTAGCTGAATCGCATGTTCATGTTACTAGGGAAAACGAATACTGTTGGAACACTGAAACAAAGTACGAGGGGGATCCAGGAAATAACGACCGTTTTGTTGTAGTAATTAAAAAAACCATATTTATTTGAAAAAACAAAGTCTGTTACATAACTGAAGCTTCCTTTACTTCTCTACATAATCAACACCCACATTTAAACATTTGTCGTATCTGTTCACTAGCTTTAGAATTCCCGTGTTATACTCCTCTGCCGCCAGTTCATTAAGCCAGGTGTTCACTGTCTTTTGGGATCGCAAAGGTGTTCTTTTGCTGGATTTCATGCCAAAAGGCACTACGATCAATGCAAATCGTTATTGTGAGACTTTACGAAAACTACCGCGAGCCATCCAAAACAGGAGGGGAGGAATGCTTTCGAGAGGAGTTGTGCTTCTTCACGACAACGCCCGCCCGCACACTGCTGCTGCAACTCGAGAATTGCTGGATCAATTCGGTTGGGAAATCTTTGATCATCCGCCCTATAGTCCAGACCTTGCTCCTAGCGATTTTCACCTTTTCACTAAGCTGAAAGACTTTCTGGGTGGTACGCGTTTTGGAAGTGATGAAGAGTTGAAGAAGACAGTGAACACCTGGCTTAATGAACTGGCGGCAGAGGAGTATAACACGGGAATTCTAAAGCTAGTGAACAGATATGACAAATGTTTAAATGTGGGTGGTGATTATGTAGAGAAGTAAAGGAAGCTTCAGTTATGTAACAGACTTTGTTTTTTCGGCAAGTTAACACTTTGCGACCCGAGCGGCTCCCCTTTCCATCGGCCCGGTCGCCTTCTCCGCCAGGCAGGCTTCCCCTCCGCCTACCGCGCATCGCCCCGCGTGCATCTACCCCGCTATTGCTCTTGCCGGCCGCTACTAAGCGCCGGTAATGCAGCTTCCTGTGTTAAGCCGCAGCTTACTCTAATGATTGCCTTGCACCATACATAATATTTCACAATGTTTAAAAACGATTATAAAAACAAAATAAAATTTCACGAATTATATTAAAACAATACCCTTGTACCAAACATCATATTTCACGATCTTTAAACACCGATTTGAAAGAAAAAAAATTCACAATATATAGAAAATCGAAATTTACATAATATTTCCCAATTTTAAAAAACGCCGTGTTAATTGATGCAGAAAAATTCCCTTGCACCAACACTACTCTTTTCATAACAAACAAACCATCTCAAAATTAGAAAACCCGATTCTTGCGTTAACACTCGCTAGCGTCAACTAAATTAGATAACTAAAATATACCGGAACTTCCTTCACTGCTCAACTGTCCTTCGTAGCGTAACGGATAAGTCTCTTGGCTACGATGCTAAGGGTCATGCGTTCGATCCAAAATTTACTGTTAGGAATAGGTCTCGAATAGGTAGGTAGGGTGAAGAGGAGGTGAGAGGAAGAGAGGAGAGAGACGGGAAAGGAAGAGAAGAAGAGAATAAAGGAAAAATAAGTTATTTTTCTCTTTCACCATTTCCTTACTAGATGTCGCCACCGTCACTACTTTCCTAGTAGTTCTAATGCCGCCGCTAGGTTTCTCGTAGTGGTGGGGGGCTCGGTCGGGTCGCAAAGTGTTTTTTTCCCGTTTTTTCAAATAAATATGATTTTTTTAATTACTACAACAAAACTGTTGTTATTTCCTGGATCCCCCTCGTACTTAAAAATGGGGATGGCATCCATGCCATGTTATTTCTGTTTTTCTTATTAGCTACATGTTACAACTGATGGACTAAGGCTCTATTGCAAAAAGGCTCTATTTATAAGTTCAGTCCATCAAGAGTTGTTGTAAAGTTAGACTGACATAGATTTGCAGTGTGTCCAACTGAAACATTTTAAAATAAAGGACAGACGCATCGACGATGGCCACAATGGTGGCAGAAACAATTCTGTCCCGTTAAAAAGATAAAACTTAGTGAAGCATGTATGTAAATATAATTGGATTTAGTGTAATTTAATACCACTTCACTGTGTAATTCCCAGCAATAGTTAATCATAAAGACTTACCTCGTTGATGGGATGAGTTGTTTTGAACTTGGAGATGTAAGTCTGGAACAGAGCAAGAAGCGGGATGTAAGCTGCGAGCATGCGGATGCGGATGTCCACTGCTGCCTGCCGCACCTTCTCAGAGCTCAGCTCTGAATCATTTGCCTTTAGCTTCGGCTTTACATCACGCCAGGACTTGAATTCTTTTTGCAGCCACTCATAGCGATGTGTGATGAGACGACACAGTCCATATGCAGACCCATAAAACATTCCTCCCAACTCCAGGCACTTCATCATCGCAGATATCTCCTCCTGCAGTCTGCAATACAGTTGAAACTTTATTTAATACAAATTGAATTTAACTTTTTCCTGCATTTTACATCAATCACAATTATCATCATAAGGACTAAGAGATTTTCACAAATGCAAAATATTGTGAATTGTTTATTAAAATGTAAATTTTCATTAATTTTACAGCATGACATACTGTATTGGCCCAAATGCAAGACGACCTCGCATATTGTTCACTGCAGTAATGACCAGGGTTAGAACTAGTAGACATTTTCTGTAACAACTCTCAACACTCAATAAATTCATTCATGTTATTTCTGGTTCAATAATTTTCGGCAGGAGTATTATTAAAATGGGGGATATGGTTTATTGTGTGTTTAATATATTGTTGTTTGTGGGACATATATATATATATATAAATAATCATACATCATCTACAAAATGTCAATATCATGCGGCAGCTTCAAATCTGCCATACTATTGACATCATCTTACAAGGGCATTGCATCGCTCTGAGTTATTTTGATTCAGTGCCTTCTACAGTTAACATCCATTCATAGTGGTTAGCCCACTTGGTCCTCCCTTCAATTTTATATACAGGGTGGCGCACAAAATGTCATACCATTTATTCTACACATAATACATATTAATTTTTATTATAGCTTTACATAGAATACATATAATTGATCATTAGGACATGGAATTTTGTCTTTAACGCAGAATGTGTTCAATATGACCACCGTTTTGCATCACAATCTCTTGTAAACGAACCCTTACACTCGTCACCACTTTTCGACACAAGTCTTCAGATTCGCATGGCACAACTCCATTTGGCTTTCTTAGTATTTACTAAATTGTTTAATTTAACATTACTTATAGTATTGTTTCACCACTACCTAATTTTTCATTATATTCTGTACATATGATTACTGTATTATTTTTATATCGTTGTATGGTATTATTATTTTATATAACAACATTGTATTAATAATTGTATCCTGTTCAGGAACTTTTGACGAGTCACCAGTTTACGAGCAATGCTCAACCATGTAAATGCTATGTGACGATTAATAAAACTAAACTAAACTAAACTAAACTAAACATGCGCTGTGAGTGATTCCCAACTCTGCAGAAGCCCTTTAGATGGACTTCGAGTCAAAGCAACACAAATCGCTTCAATATTTTCAGGTGTACGAACATTAGCCCATCGCGACCGTTCTTTTTCCAACACAAACTGCTCATTTAGTATGTAAATCGTCTGCTTTCTAGGAGCCCATCTTGTATTAAAGTGAGCACGAAAACGTCTCTGAGTCAAAACTATACTCTTCGTTTCTGCGAAAAACAGAACAACTTTCACCTTACATTCACCATTCAAACGCCCGTTGTGCGCCATTTTACAAACTAATGTTTGTGTTCGTTGTCATGGTGAAATCCAACACGTGATAAAACCTATCGGATTTTCCACAAACTTCGGCTTGCACTAGCACTGTTAGAAACAGCAAAACTGCTATATTATAATATTTATGAGATAATTAAATGGTATGACATTTCGTGCGCCACCCTGTATATTTTATTATTTCAGGACCTATGCCAGTCATTTACAGCTTCTGCTCACCTGAATTCCAACACGTTGAACAGCGGGAAGGGTTGTACTTTGGCATCCTCCTTGCTGAACTCAAGCTGCTTGTTGATTACGAGTTGCAGCAGGCCACTGCGATTACTCTCCGTGTACAGGATCCATGCCAGTCCAACCTTCGGCTTCTGCATCTCTTCTAACTCTGGCACTGAGAGGTCTACAAACAAACAGAGTCAAGTTATAAACAATATAGACAACAAAACTTGACGAACATGAAAAACAAGTGCACATAAACAAGCTGTGTTCAATTCCCTCACGCCAAGACTGGGAAACATGCCTCTCAACAAATCAGAATATGACCTGGAATATAATACAATCATCACCACTGCAGAAAACAATGATTACAGAAGAGAACTGGTCGACAAGAAAATCAAAAAGTGCAATAAACAAAAAAAAATCTGATGTGAAAGTCACATAACTTCCTCTGCCCCCCAAAAAAGTTAGCAGTATTCACATATCCTTTTACAGAATCGCAAGACACAATTTTACGCTATTATTATCCTATAAATACCTCTTCTTTCAATGATGCGACTAAAAGCGCAGGCTAGCCTATATAACAAACTTAAAAAAAGAAAAAGTGACTGCAGACGTTTATTGAACTTTCCGCCGTAAAGAATAATTTCCGAAATTATCGAATATTTCCCTCAGATACTTCTTTATTCTATACCGGGCCAACAATACATCTTTCTCACTTCACATTCTTATATAGAATAAGAGGCCGTGGAAGAGCGCGTATTCAGTTGTTCATCACGCAAGACAAAATTTCTACAAACAGTGGGTGAACAGTGGGTGGCCTGTAACTACCCTCAGAGAATTTTTTCGAAAAAAAGTTTCAAATAAAAGTTTTAGCTCTCAGTAAAAGGAACACATGTGCAAATTTTAAAGAAAATCGTTAGAGCCGTTTTCGAGAAAATCGCGAAAAACGAAAATTTCTTCATGTAAAGTCCCCTTAAAAATAAGAGAAATTTGTCGCCAATCTTCGAATCACATCTTCAGAAGGTACCTGACCCAAATACGAAATTTTGTTTTCATACGATTCTCCATTTCGGAGCTAGCCTGTTCACAAACTTCCACACAGACAGACACACACACACAGACACACACACACAGACACACACACAGACATGTTTCCAAAAATAGTATTTTTGGATTCAGGGGGCCTTGAAACGTGTATATATGCTAAAAACTCAACTTCGAATTTTAGGGTCGAAAACAATACTTCCTCTACCTATAGTACCTATGGTACGGGCAGAGGAAGTAATAACAAGAGAGATCACCACCTTGAAACCAACAGAAGAAAACTTGAAATACAAGAAAATTACATTCCACCCTTGGGCAGATAATAAATTCAGAAAAGTTTTCAGAAAGCATGGCATCACAACAGCACCTGTAAACAGATACTCTTTAAAAAACCTACTCAGATCTACAGATTTAGAGAACCCCCACCACAGTAAAAAATCAGGCATCTACCAATTTAAATGTCATGATTGCGAAAAAGTCTATGTAGGAAAAACCACAGGACATTGGAAGTCAGAACTAAAGAACACATAACACACACCAAATATCAAAATACAGACAAATCAGCGGTAGCGGCACAATTTTGGGATGATGGACATGAAGTTGACAGGGATCCAGAATTACTAAAATGTGTCCATGAACACAAGGAACTTTCAGTCTGGGAAAGAATTTTTATTCACAAGAATGGGAACCAACTGATGAACTTTGATATCCCGACCAATGAGGACCTCATCTCAAAGTTTGTACCACATCTGCGGGAGGGTAGCATGGCAGTTGAAGTATAGCTGTTGACAATGGTTGCGAAGGCGCCGAAACTAGTACAGGTAAACTATTCCAAAAGTGAAGTTTTTGTGTAAAAATTCAACTCTTACATAATTATGAAAAACAAGATTTATGAGAATACTTTATTAAGGATGACAAGCATCCCAAATTTGTAGATTGCACATACTGTTATTACAATATATAACAATTGGAAAAATACTGTAACAAACAAAACTTTAAAGCAAAACAAGATTGTCCAGAGGCTCTAATTTAATAAATCTGTCATGTTGGTCCTGATTTCCATTTCATGTGGTCAAGAATAAAATTAAGATTGTTTTCGGTGGATTACATGTTATTTTTCCTTTCTTCAATCTTCACGACATTTTGGTCTTATCCTTCAGACCTTCCTCAGGTGATTGTTTATATCAAGCCGAGAGGAGTATATTCTCTCAAATGTCCGTGTCACAAGACCAAAACATCGAGAAGATTGAAGAAAGGAAAAATAACACGTAGTCCACCGAAAACAATTTAATTTTGTTCTTGGCTTGGAGTTCTATCATGAGTAGACCTGGGATTTTAAGGCAAATGCCTATTTTGTACCTTATGAAATAACATGAAGATTTTAAAATATGTTGACATTTCATGATAAATCACGTTTATTTATAGAGTTTTTTAGTGCCCTAAAATACCTATTTGGACCTTTGGAGCCTATTTTTACTATTTTAGTGCCTAAAATGCCTATTTTGTACATTTAAAAAATAAAATTCAACTTCTGTAACTTTTACAATCATTTAATGGACATCCCTGAAAGAAGAGCAGAACAGCAGAGGGTGGATTTTTCACAGAAACTTGATTTTCCCAAACAATTGTCGCCAAAGGAATGCTAACAGATGGGGGAGGATTAGCTCAAAACAAGTAGCAGGTGTATAGTAAGAAGGGACATATTGTGTCAATTTTTCATATAATTCAAAACTGTTTTTGATAAATGTATTTTTAATTCTGTCTTAATTTTGCAATTATTTCTGTTAAGAATAGGTATACCACGTTTCTTACAGTAAAAAAGATCACGTTACGGTTTAAGAGCATACTGTAGTATTTTAAGGTCTATTTTCTGTCTGTTGAAACATTTTTAAAGCACATTTTAAGTGCCTATTTTATCTTTTAAAAGCCTATTTACTTGTTTTAAAAGCCTATTTTAGGTGCCTAAAACTAATTTTTTTAGAGCCTAAAATCCCAGGTCTAATCACGAGCTGAAAATCTAAGACACGTTTCCCCCCCCCCCTCGGAATTGGAATTTTACGTCTTCAAAAAACCATCAACCACAGCCTGGTTTGATCAGTGACCTTCGGATCTAGAGACGGGCACACTACCTCTAAATTTGCCATATTCGGTTCTTAATTTCACTGTCTCCTTATATACAGTGAACTCTTGATAAACCGGACTAAAGTGGGCAGGGGTCTGTCCGAGTTATGAAATGTCCGGCTTATGGAAGGGAAATGAGGAAATGGTATCTAAGTAATGAAATTTCGTGTTTAAGCCACAAGAAAAATGTATGAGGCAGAATATAGGCAACTTACAGTTGGAACAAAAACAAATAACACTTCAATACTATAATAAAATTACTAGTCAGAGTCTGAAATACACACTATTACAAAATTAGGACACGATGATGATTGATGTGGGCATTTTGAGCACATTTTTCTGAGGAGATTTAGGCTGTGAGACAATGTTCTTCTGTGTACAATTTTTCTGCTGCTTTTGAACAATTACTTCTCTTACAGTCCTGAAATGGCCGCAGAATGACTGTAGATCTGGGTCTGGATCGTCAAGAATCTGTCCAAGTTATCCGAAGTCCGGCATATTGAGGTCGGAATTATCGAGAGTTCACTGTATATACGAGGGTCGTTCAAGTCAATCCGGGACTCTTTTTCTTTTCAGGTTTAAATGGACGCCTAGGCTGGAGGTTTTGTATGCAGTAGAAACTGGCGCCTGTGTCCTGTTACTGGTAGACGGCACTCATTTCCTGCGCTTCTGGATAGACCGTTATTCAAGATGGCGGACAACAGTGTGAACGTCTATGTGGACCAGAGTGTTGTGCTAAAGTTTTTAGTGAACGATGTCATAAAACCTGCTGAAATTTACAGAAAATGCCTTACTGCGACTGAGTGTCTCATCACCGTACTGAGCCTGATGTCTTCTGTAAATTTCAGCAGGTTTTATGCCCTCGTTCACTAAAATCTTTATCACAAGACGCTGTTCCACATAGACGTTCACACTGTCGTCCGCCATCTTGAATAACAGTCTATCCAGAAGCACAGGAAATGAGTGCCGTCTACCAGTAACAGGACACAGATGCCAGTTTCTATTGGATACAAAACCTCCAGTCTAGGTGTCCATTTAAACCTGAAAATTAAAAAAGTCCCGGATTGACTTGAACGACCCTCGTAACTGTCAAAATACCATTGATTTATTTACTCACAGTGAATAACTAAAAAAGATGTCGCACAACGTTTTGGATCGTCTTTGATCCTTCCTCAGGTGCCTCCTGACTCACAACTGTTCACAAGAAGAGGAAACTTCCACACTCCCCGTTTGTTGGTAATATCGATCATAAACATCATACATCGAGCATATTTATTGACCCATTCATTTAGGACTCCAAATTCTACAATCTTTTCTCCCTCCTTGGGTGGTGGGGAAAACATAATGGCTGATTTATCGCTCCACAATCTCTTAATTACTTCTATCCAATCTTCACTTAAATCTCCTCCATACCTGTTCATCGAGACCTGATGGTTTTCAATAATATTCCATGCTTCAGTCACTTTTCTTCTAACCCTATCAAACTCAACTTTCAAAATCTCTTCCCGTTTCCCCGATATAAACTTTATCACATTCACCACAAGAAAAAGAATACACCCCCACCATATCCATTATTTATTTTTTATTTATTTATTTATTATCAATATTACATTATTACATAGAATTGCAAAAACTAATACAAGTACAAATACATATTTATACAAGTAAAATAAAACAATTTTCAAAATTCAAAATTAACTACAACTACTATTTAAAAAGAGGAAAAGAAATATAGGCTATATCTTCACAAGAAGTATTACATTTAGTAATACACCCGAATGAGCAAGACTGCTCGTGCTCGGGTGCCCTTTCAAAATTATGTCACAACACTTCCCCAACCGTTTGTACTGTGAAAATATCCCTCCTATTGTTTTGCTTGTTTTGTATGCGGGGGTGACACCATATTTATGGAAATTTTCCCAAACTGTTCACCTATGGGCGGATAGTGCGGTACTCCCACATATTTAGCTTGTTATTCTTTTTTCCCCTCTTCCATATCACACACGCGTTTTTCCGCCATTCACCAGATGTTTTCAATCTTCTTCCCATCGAAACCATTAGCTCTCGCTAATCTGAATATTTCTTCTTTCTCAATTTCAAGGTCATTCGTATTATTACATAATTTTATTGCCCATTGCGCGAAATTTCTCCATACATTATCTTTGATTATATGATGATGAGCCGACCTTTTGTGTATGTACCAATCACCTTTATTTACCTTTCTATAAACACCCACTCTGATTTTCGGATGTTGCACTACAATCTTTAGGTCCAAATAATTAATCGAATTGTGTACAGATTTCTCTATGGTAAATTTAACCCTATCATGATATCCGTTAAAATCCTCTAGACTTCCACTTGATATATCCTTCCTCGCCACTACCAACACATCGTCCACATACCGAATGTAAACTGCTATACTGTCCAACCTTCTAATGAGATCATTGAAATTCCCGGGGATGATGATCTCATTAGAAGGTTCATTATTTGCCCACCAGAGGATACTGACACCAATCAACCAGCAAATGGAGTCCAGCTGAGGATGAATGAGGATGAATGAGGATGCCATTTGAAACTGCAGTCCAGGTTAGTGACAGTTCTAGTGAAGTTAGTGTGTAACAATCCATCTCATTATTGTTAAGATAATGCACATTGTGCGCGATTCCTTAATTATTTTTACATACTTTTTCCACGGTTTTAAAATATTTTTAAATACATTTTTTAATTGTGTTTGACACAGTGGAATTCAGAACCAAAATGGGTGTTTTATTCAGCTTTTTCTAAACTCTATAAGCACAGAATCATAATTTTGCAGAACACACTTTTTTGTACTTAACCATTTATTGCATTATTTTCTTATTCAGCATTATAAATCTTCTCTTTGAGACAATTTCAGGGAGCAATGAATTGTTTGGGGAAGAAAAATGTTTTCCATGATAATGGGCAGGTGTAAACATTTCATTATTACATGGTGTTTTAAAACACAGTAGAGCCTTGATTATCCAAAGTAATGTGGACCGAGGGTACCTTGGATAAGGGAAAACTCGGATAACACAGACTCTGTCAAAAATCAAGAGGGAAATGTATGCTAAACTGGTGAAATGAATAAAAACGTGGTCAAAGATGTGAAAAAAGACATCTACTGTATTATCAAATGAAAAACTAACGTACAAATAAAAATAAAATACAAATACAAATACAAAATGATTTTTACACTACTGGTTTAAACTGGTTTACACTACACATTGCCAGAACACAGAGAGTTTGAGTTTTATTGAACAATGTGACATTTAGCGTACAGGTAGGGAAAAAAAAAGCGGACCTACTAAAACATCTAAGTTGCCGATATGAGCCACTGCGCATGCCTAGAACCCAAAGGCAAGCACAATGGCTCAGATCGGCAACTTAGATATTTTAGTACAGTAGGTCCACTTTTTTTCCCTACCTGTACATACTGTATTTCTTCTTATTCTAAATGTCATAAAAAAGCATTAACAAAATTCTATTGATGATTAGCAAAGCATTGAAATTACAGTATTGTACAGTATTTAATAATGATTAAAAACTGTGCGTTTTATTTACTGGAACCCATTCTGACAAAACCGTATGTGACTAATACAGGGACCGGCAGAATAATCTGAGGATTTTGAAATGTGTATAAAAATAATAAATATCAGTGTAATGCAAGGTTTAATGATCACATTTGTTAGAGTAATAATTGCCATTTACATTTCTTCCATTAGTTTCTGGTTATTTTGAAAATTTTCTCTGAAAAATGACGACCACCATTTTGTAGACATTCATGTAGCTAATTTAAGTTGTCCAGTGCATGAGGTCTTCCAACCTACACTTTTGACTTGAGATAGCCCCAGAGGAAATAATCACTAGGGACCGGATTTTTAGGTTTTTACCTATTTTTTTCCTTGCTTCCAAAACAAAAAGTTCTCATACACTTTTTCGAATCATGTCCATAGGATTCACCCACATGAATTCTGTGGCACCTAAAAATACCTAAATGGGGTATGAAAACCTAAATATACCTAAACGGGATATAAAACCTGAAATATCTAATTCAGGCTACTTTTTGTCTTTTTTGTTTGTCAGTTGAGAAATCGATATTTTGCGGAGAGACAATAACTTTGTAGGGTTGAAATTAATACCACCAGCGTTTCGTTCAACCCGTTGTCGTCTACGATGGACAGTATCAAGATACGAAGTGTAAGAGTTCCGGCCTTTGTCTGCCTTTAGTACTGCCCTGTTATTCATACTGAGTCGTTACACTGTGAGTTTTAAGAAGACGTGTTAATTATGCCGAAACAAATGAAATCGAGTTTATTACGGTAGTGGATTGGCGATGACCTAAATTTCATATTTTTCTTCTTCTTCTTCTTCTTCTGAGGTATTTTATGACGTTGCATCCCGCGGATTTCTATGTCTGCTCTGTCCTAAAGCATGTTTACACAAATTTAAGTCAATTTAGTTAAGTTAAACTTTACAAGTATTATGTATTGAATCCTATGTAGCACATTCAAATTCATTAAACCAATTATTCTACCCGAAAACGATATTTTGGACAAAAAAACCTAAAAAAAAACTATTTCACCTAATGGAAAACCTAAAACAGTGTTTTTAAAAACCTAAAAATCCGGTCCCTAATAATCACATATAGTCAGATCCGGGGAGCAAGCAGGCCAAGGGAGGTTACCATTTCTTGACAGAACACGTCCAGGAAACATTTTCCGGACCACAGTCATTGAGAGTTTTGCTGTGTGCGTAGTGGACTTCTGATCTGACGATGTGTGATTATTTCCTCTGGGGCTATCTCAAGTCAAAAGTGTACGTTGGAAGACCTCATGCACTGGATAACTTAAATTAGCTATTCAGAACGAAATAGCGGCAATACCGAAAACATGCTCATGAAAGCGACGGAAAACTTCAAGGCAAGGCTACATGAATGTCTAAAAACTGTTTGTCGTCATTTATCGGACACAATTTTCAAAACAAAGAGAAACTGATGGAAGAACTGTAAATGGCAATTATTGCTCTAACAAATGTGATAATTAAACTTTGCATTACAGTGATGTTTATTATTTTTATATGAATTTCAAAATCGTCAGATTATTCTGCCGGTCCCTGTATATGTACAGTACAGCATTGTACTACGCAGTACAGTATTACGATCAATTTGCCGCTATATGCGGATTTCACTTTGCGCAGTTCCATTAACAAATGTACCGCAAACAGATTATTATTAATATTATTTTTTTTATTTTTTTTTTCCCCCCTACTTCGGTTAACCTGGAACTCGGTTAGTCGGGGCTCGGATAACTGCGGCTCTACTGTACAAGGCTTGTTGTTCTATATCAGAGTATAAAGTAAGAAAGTTAAGTTATGTTGCCTAAGCTTAGATAGAGAAAGTTGAGTATCAAATGAAACACTTACTGCGTAGACTGAACGTAGTATCGAACTTGATGTCCCTCATCTGTGATTTCTCAAGGATATCGTACAAGTTCTTTACTTCGGTAATAGAAATCTCCTTTTTCACAATCTTACTTTTTATTTGCGTGGCAGCGTCCTCAAAGTAAATAGTGGGAGGACACTCCACTATTTTGGGGTTAAGATTCTGAATCAGCGAGCTGAGCCTCGCTCCTGTGTCTGCCATAATAGCTTGTGCTTCATTTCGCTGCAGCTGAGCAAACGCATTCTGTAACAGAAATAATATAAACATTATTCTTGAGTTTTGTCCATTCTGTAGCGATAATCTTAATGATTTATGTATAGCGTAGAGCTTTATCACTGGTACTCACTACTAAGTTGCGGTATTTTGTTACCTGTTGGAGCGCTTTCAACCGCATGGAGCGGCCATCTTCAGCAACTGACTTCCGTGGTGTTGTTGTTGTTGTTGGGAAGACATTTCTGGATAACTGTATCGCTACGGAAGTCAGTTGCTGAAGATGGCCGCTCCATGCGGTTGAAAGCGCTCCAACAGGTAACAAAATACCGCAACTTAGTAGTGAGTACCAGTGATAAAGCTCTACGCTATACATAAATCATAAACATTATTTATCATAGGTACTTTTTGATATTTACACACTTTGTTTTGAATTACATAAGTAATTTCTTTTGTAGAAGTTATCAGTCCTACTGTAACAGTCAGTTGTTCGGATTCAAAATGGCTACCAACAAACAAACTAGTCATACAGGTACGTTAACAAGCAATAGTAAAAGTACAAAACCACCACCAGGGACACATCATGACTAGGGGCCGTATTTTTTGGTAACAACGATAAGCGCGAAATTTTATAAAACAACCTCCCTTAGGTATATTTAGCTTTTATATGCTCAAAATACCAATATGAACCAAATTGAATCCACGAAATATCGCGAAATTTACTCGATTACGCAAAATGTGTCTATAAACGCGAAATATGCCCCTTCTGTCCGTAAAGTGAGAAACGAGCACGAAAATGTGCCTTAAAATCACAATATTGTGTTTTGGTGTAGCCTAGTGTATTTTTTTCATTTCTTAGCAGCATGCTTTTTTTTCTGCTGTTTCTGTGGCTGTCGAAGATTTACCGATATATCGATATTTGTGATCGATTACAAAAGATTGCAAAATTTACGCAAAGATTGTCTGTGACCTGGTTTGTACTGTTGAGTACTCTCCTTTCCTGCTATCTCTTTGCCAAGTTAGCGATGCCTATGATCGATTACAGCAGAAGAGTGTAGAATGTTTGTTACTTGTATTCAATAGATTTCGTCTTTTATCCACAGTGGTATGGTTGGCACTTCTGTTTGCAAATGGCTATCTGATGGTGTTTAATAGAAATTACGATAATATTTCTCGTAATTATATTTGAATATTAACTCTAATCATGTCTAAATCGAAAGTTACTTCAGTTCATACAAGGGCAGAGAATATGGAAATGAGGGGGGGGGGGGTAGTTCATGTAAATAAAGAAGCAAAATTTATCATTGCGCAATGATCCCATTGTAATATAAAGTAATTTATTTCACGAAATACCCACCGAAATAGAAGGAAGTTAACACCGAAATCAGCCATTTTATTTCACCAATAAATCAGGGCCCTAATCATGACATTCAAAAGCAAGATTTGTCTGTTGGACAAGTAGCCAAGGATGTGGACAAGGGTCCTTGAAACATGTTCTACCAAAAGTTGGTAAGTGAAGTGTCTAAGTTCAACTAAAATCATAATTATTCCAGAATAAATGTTAAATTGAGGTTCTACTGTACAGTCGGTCAAATAAAAAACGTCGGGCAGTATTTGATTAAGTATCACGAACGAGCATATGCGCATGTACAGGAAGACTTAAGGTTAGGTTCACACACGCCTCTTGTCTATCCATGTATTTTCTTGATTATTTAGTTAGTTTTGTTCCAAAACAAACATGTATAGAAGGCTGTGGCTATATGCCTCACGTCCGCCATATTCTTGCATGGAAGTTCTTATAATTTTATTATAATGAATAAATTCGCGAGCATTTTTTAAAGATTTTATTTTATAATAGCGGTACTTGTAGTACAAAATCAATAACTTACGTTCAAATTCTGCAAGTAATCTAGCATCGAAATACGCGGCCGGCCAGTCCTATGAAAACTTCCGGTCAGCTGCTCTTTCAGAAATATGGAACCTTCTCGCTGCTTCAGAGGCCGAAAAATGCAGGTCAATTACAATATGATTGTAAAACTACCACCAGATTACGGCCTAACTGTAGTAAAAATAAACATTCATACATTACAGCCCTAACTACACTTTCTCTTAAGCTAGCATTTGGATATGACGCGATGACACAAAGCAAAATGAATTATGACAATACATTAAGTTGAATATCGTTTGTTGCGCTTTTCTATTAGTTCATTTTTTCCCTTGTTGTTCATTTTTTTCCCTCCTGTCGCATGGCCTCATATGTTCCGAAAATTACCTGTATTTTATGTTTTTTATAGGAAACTTGTGAACTAATGCGTTAAAACTTTAATTTTAACTGCATACGAGTCCCGACGTTTTTTATTTGACCGACTGTACATATCTGATATTAAACTGTCCAAATAGTTAAATTCACACTCTCTAAAGAGCTGCTTCTTGGACTGGTAACACAACTAAAAGCGGTACTTTATCAGCCTAGGTCGCTAAAGTTGATTTATCATCCTAGGCTGCAAATGTTGCCATGGTAACCTCTAGTGGATGAACTATGGCTACTAGATGTCTCTACAGTGTCTCATAGTGTAAGTTCAATTTCAGGGTGTCCACCAAGTAATGCTGAAGAAATTCCCGGCTTATTCCCTGATTTTCATTGATCATTTCAGAAATTCCCGACCAAAATATGAAGCACTTTCTAATAACTGTGTAAGAAAATTATAGGATTATACATACTTCAAATAAGAAAAACTTTTAGTAACAAAAGTAATTGCAAACAATAATTACTTAGGCTACAACAGATACAAAAATCTGATTTGAAAGTCACATAACTTCCTCTGCCCAAATAAAAGTTAGCAGTACAGTAGAGCCTCGGTAATTCGAGCCCCGGTATTTCGAGGTTCCGTGTAATTCGAGCTGGTCTTAAGAAAATTAAAATTTTCCATAAAACTAGAATAAAATCCCGTTTTTATACGGTGTCCGCAAGTAAGTTTTACGCACTTCCGAATGTGTTATATTTTGAGCTTTCTTTCAATTTCTCCATGTACAAAAATGCAGGTAAAACTGTCCCACTTAGGGTTTTTGTTCATAATACACAGAAATAACCTTGGCTTCAGACTGCTAATGCATTTCTATTACAGATTGACAGGAACCGTTAGGTTCGATCTTTCTTTGTCGGGACCTCGTGTCAATCAATTGTACAGTGCATACCATCCTATCAGAAAAGAATACTGTATTGTTACAGTAATCCCTACTCAGCAACAATGGTAATTAAAAGTGTTTTCCTATAGCGCCGCTTTCGCGTTCCACTCCAGGGTCAGACAATGACTTAATCCTTGCGATTTACCCATTGATTTAGTGATATTTATGTATAATCCGAGTTTTTTGTAATTCGAGGTGGCCTCAGCCCCAATTAGCTCGAATTATCGGGGTTCTACTGTATTCACATATCCTTGTACAGAATCACAAGACACAATTTTACGCTAATTATGCTATAAATACCATACAAAGTATAAACCCTTCTTTGAATGTTGCGACTAAAAACGCAGGCTATGGACAAACAAACAAAAAAAATAATAATAAATAATAAATAAAAAAAAGTGACTGCAAACGTTTATTCAAACTTTCACCGTTAAGAATAATTTCCGAAATTGATAAAATATTCCCCTCAGATATTTCTTTACTGTAAGCATGGCCAACAATACATCTTTCTCACTTCACTTGCTTATGTAGAATAAAAGGCCGTGAATGTCCATGTATTAAGTTGTTCAGGCAAAACAGAGATCTTACAAACAGTGGGTAAATTACACCACCCTTCAGAGAATTTGTTTTGAAAAATGTTTCAAATAAAAGTTTTAGCTCTTGGTATAAGCACTCCATGTACAAAATTTAAAGGAAATCCTTAGAGTCGTTTTTGAGAAAATCGTGATAAACAAAAATTTCTTCGTGTAAAGTCCCCTTAAAAGTAAGGGAAAGTTGTCGCCATTCTTCGTGTCACAGCCTCAGAAGGTACCTAACCAAAATACAAAATTTTGTTTTCGTACGACTTACCATTACATGAGGCCGTATTGCAAAGAGCGCGTATTCACAGTGGGTGGCTTATAACTACCCGTCGGAGAATTTGTTCGAAAAAATGTTTCAATTAAAAGTTTTAGCTCTTAGTATAAGCAACCCATGTCCAAAATTTAAAGAAAATCGTTAGAGCCGTTTTCGAGAAAATCGCGAAAAACGAAAAAATCTTCATGGAAAGTCCCCTTAAAAATAAGAGAAACTAATCGCCAATCTCCAGCTCACATCTTCAGAAGGCAGGGGCGGATCCAGAGGGACATTTTGGGGGGGGAACCAAAGCAGAGAGGGAAATTTCTACTCATAAAAATTAATTAATCCCAGTATACAGTTGAAATCAAAATGAACAATTCGGCAATTTATTACAAATGTATTTCAAAATAATGAATGTCGTTGCTTTAATTTAAGTATTTGGGTTATGTTGTCTTTACAAAATTCATTAGAAGGCTGACCATTTGCATAATCTGTGCTTAATTTTACAAATTTTGGGGGAGGAAATTTCCATTTCCTCCCCCGTGGATCCGCCCCTGTCAGAAGGTACCTGACCCAAATACGAAATTTTGATTTGATAAGATTCTCCGTTTTGGAGCTAGCTTGTTCACAGATATCCACACAGACACACCCACAGACACACAGACATGTTTCCAAAAATTTTATTTTTGGATTCAGGGGGCCTTGAAACGTGTATATATGCTAAAAACTCAACTTCGAATTTTTGGGTCGAAAACAATACTTTCTCTACCTATAGTACCTATGGTACGGGCAGAGGAAGTAAAAATTAGGAAGAGTAAAATAAATTAATATACTTTCATATAGGCCTATTATTGTCTAGAAGCCTTTTTGATCACACTTTGCAATTTTTTGAATTTTCCCGGATATTTTAACAAATTCATTGACTTTTCCCGGATTTACCCGACCATACGAAATTCCCGGATTTTCCCGACCAGTGGACACCCTGAATTTTACATGCTACGTGTTCATTGTCTATTAACATATTAACAAGAATAGTTGCGATTTAGAAATAGTGAACTTAAGAAATAAATTTGATAATAACTTTTTATATTTTGGGGGTGGGCACGAACACACAAAGATTGCATTACTATGCCATAGCTTAGTCCCCTAGGCCACGAGTGCAAGTTAAAAAAAATCCCTTTAGGCAGGCCTTCATGAACGCAGAAAGCTATATTCTCTTTCAATGCTTTACGAACTACTTCACACTAAAATTCCTCCTTACTTGGCCTATCGTTTTCACTACCTATCAGATTATCATGATCTCGGAACAAGATCTCATCAGAGCACTACCTTATCTATTCTCCCACACAATACTGTATTTTATTCTTCATCCTTCACTGTCGGGACAGCTCGTCTGTGGAATTCCTTACCTGAGAATATAAAAGACTGCCAAACACTCAGAACGTTCAAGATGAAGTTAGTTGATCACTTGACCACCAACCATTAACATTTATATTATATACTACTTTCATGTTAAAATTGTTGCTTTTGTATTAGTTTCATTTATTTTTATTTTACTCTTCTTATTTTTCTACCTATTATTATTATTTTTCTCACTAATTTGTTCTACTAACAATGTTGAATTTCCATTATTAGGATATAGTTTGATATAGTCTTAATTATAGTTTTCACCAACATAATCTACATCTATATAATATAATCATGCTTCTCTTTTTAATATTATTATTATTTTTATTTTTATTTTTAATTCTTAATTAGATTATTTGGTAAGGTTTGAATGTATCCACCTCTGGTTAGTGGAAGAGAAGGCCTTGAGGCCTTAACTACACCAGAGGGAAATATAAATAAATAAATAAATGTAAAGAAATATACGAGGTCTGTTAGATAAGTATCCGACTTTTTTTTCTCTCGGAAACCTGACGAATTTGAATCAAGCCAGCTTGCATGAGCCGACCTTGAACCTTCGTGCGCATGTGTGAATTTTTTCCCGCCTGTAGATAGCGTCTGTTGCTGGCAAGCAGCATTTGAGTGAGGTAGTGTATAGTGCTCTCGTCGTTGCAAGGAAAATAACGGAATGACTGGAGCAGCACTATTTGTCTGAAACTGGGCAACTGCCAGGTGGAAACCATTCAGAAAATTCAGACGGCTCTCGATGATGATGCTATGGTCATTACACAGATTAAGGAGTGGTACAACCGGTTTAAAGACGGCCGGACATCAGTGGTGAGTGAGCCACGCTCCGGTCGCCCATCAACATGCCGAAATGACCAGGTCATTGCCAAAGTGAACGCTGTGGTGATGCGGGACTGTCGTGTGAGTATCCGAGAAATTGCAGAAGAGGTGGGCATCATCACTTTTTCGGCCCATTTAACTATGACCGAAGATTTGGCCATGAGGAGAGTGGCGGCGAAATTCAATGCCGATGCTGCTGACGGCAGAGCAAAAGCAACTTCGTGTTGAAGTCTCACATGACATGCTTGAGTCCACAAACAGTGACCCCGACTTTATGAACACCTTAATGAGTGGTGACGAGTCCTGGTGTACGGGTACGACCCGGAAACCAAATTCCAGTCATCACAATCGTTATTTTCCTTGCAACGAGAGCACTATACACTACCTCAATCAAATGCTGCTTGCTAGCAACAGACGCTATCTACAGGCGGGAAAAAATTCACACATGTGCACGAAGGTTCAATGTCGGATCATGCAAGCGGGCTTGATTCAAATCCGTCAGGTTTCCGAGAAAAAAAATAAGGTCGGATACTTATATAACAGACCTCGTATATATAAATATCACAAAAAAGAAAAATTTTGAATGGGTGGTGGTTTCGTACTTAGGGAAGCATGAAACGTAAAGATATGAAAGAATTTTTAGAAAATCATGACATGGTATCGATTGCAATAGGTAGATTTTTCTTCGAAATCTACCTAAAAAAAAAAAAAAAAAATTCAGACAAACCTCTTGTACGACTGCTTCTTTCATCAAGGCGTAATAAGTTTTGTTGCAGAAAATATGATAAAAATGACACGTAATTTCATTTGATGTAAACATATTTAGTTTAATTAATCAACATTATTATCTAAAAGATGTCTTTAAGTTTCTTTTTAAAGAAAAGAAAGAATCCACAGCAAGTGAAGTTTATAAACATGCACTACTGATACAATCGCCATTATCTTTGCTTTCTTTACGCAGAATCTTTGAAAATGAGTGAAAAACTGAGTTCATTTGTAGTAAAATTACAGAATTTTTACTAAAACTATTGTATGCACCATGTACGCAAAAACTTTAGCGGACTGATCTCGTACTTCAGACTGCTGACACCTCGTCCGAAATACTAGATTCGTCTGCTAAAGCCTTGCGTTGCATAACTGTTACATAAATACAGTCGAGCCTCGATATCTCGAATCACTAGAGGATGCAAAAATAAATTCGAGTTATCGAAAATTTGAGTTGTAAAGATCACGAATATTGCTGTAATCCTAAAAACTACAGTATATTTAAATAGTATTTCCTTTTATTAAATGAAAACACTGACCTTAATAAAACACAAAATTATTTCTTATTCTAATTAATGACATAGTGTAATGAAAATTATAACAAAATACTGTATTGTTTATGGAGGAACCACATTTTTATGACTTTAGGAAGTCTGTCATTTTTTTCTGCTTAACTTTTTTCTCGGGCTTCTTCCACAAAATTTTCGAATACGTTGGCATTTGAAGTGCTCCTGGAAGGTAGACCACACTTCGGGCTCTTGTGTAGCTGTAGCTCTTTTTTCTGTTACAGCCATCACACTGGTTAACACAAAGCTACTACTGAATCTTCAAGGTTTTTCAATCTTCTCATCCCCCATCTGAATTGTATCTGTGGAGAGTGTGTTATTGACGGACAGTAAAAATTGCCAAAGTCAGTGTACCAATTTTCTTGTTTTTCATTCATTGATACACACGCCCAGTACCTGGTCAGCTATACACAAAATAACCCGTTACGAGATCTAGGAAACCTTCTGTAGAATTCGCGCTGTATTCGTTTTCTTACCTTTTTGTTATTTTCGAGTTACAGAATTCATTTAAGTGTTAAAAATATAATTTAAGCTTCGAGATATCGAAAAATTCGAGTTGTAGAAATTCGACTTAAAGAGACCAATACATAGGGTAATTATAGGAATTTTGTTCAGGAGATATAAATTACTTTGAAAAATAGAAAATTCGAGTAATAGAGGTTCGACTGTAGCTATTTCACAACTTTACCTGGCCAGCCAGTTTGTTCTTCCAAGTGTCCCCTAGAATGCAGGCTGACATGTAGTACACTGTGGAAATCCTCTCTAACTGTCGCAGGTAGGCAAGTCCAGCATCAGAATCATCTGCAACACCGAACCAACAACTTATACAGGGTCTGTCCGGAAAGTAATGTCAGTGAGTCAATTACAGGATATTTATTGATTCGATCGGTATAATACATTAAAGATTTCAAAATAGGATCCTCCTGTGTTGATACGTCGCTTCCAGCGAGTTTTCCAGGCATCAAAGGCATCACAGTAGGCCTTTTCCGGAATGTCCTTTAGAGACTTGGTGCAAGCCTCTTTGACTTGTCAACTGTCCCGTAATGTTGGTGAGTCAATTAGAAGATATTTATTGATCCAATTGGTACAATCCATTAAACATTGCAAAATAGGTTCCTCCTGTGTCGATACATCGCTTCCAGCAAGATCTCCAGGCACCAAATGCATCATGGTAGGCCTTTTCCGAAATGTTCTTTGGAGCCTTGGTGCAAGCCTCTTTGACTTTGTCAACTGTCCCAAAATGATGCCCTTTCATGGTCAATCCCAAATTCTAAGTAGAAGTGCTGAAGAGACTCAAACGAATCCATCCTGAACGGCAATGCGGACAATTGGAAACTTCACCACGACAACACCTTCTTCATGACCTGCTTCCAGGCCAATTCAAAGGTGCCAACGGTTCCCCAGCCACCCTAAAGTCCTAACATGGCTCCCCCGACTTCTTCTTGTTCCCATGCTTGAAAACTCCCATGAAAGGACATCATTTCGGGACAGTTGACAAAGTCAAAGTGACTTGCACCAAGGCTCCAAAAAGGACATTCCGGAAAAGGCCTACCGTGACGCCTTTGATGCCTGGAAATCTCGCTGGAAGCGACATATCAACACAACCTATCTTGAAATCTGTAATGTATTGTACCGATAGGATCAATAAATATCTTGTAGTTGATTCACTGACATTACTTTCCGGACAGACCATGTACAATATGAGACCCTGCCAGGGATACCTGACCTTACGTCAGAAAAATGAATTTTCTGATTTGAATCAGACTTTCAAGCATTCTAAAAGAAATAAAATCAGGTAAACTGATATAACAAAGTGCCAGAATGCTTTTGTTTAATCAGTGATAAATGCAATAATGATATGCAGAAAATAAGTTTTTTTTAATCAGATTAAAATCGACCAGCATCAGCAGAACTACAGATTTCTGATATCTTGACAATTGCGCACTCACATAAAAATTAAAAATTAAATTTAAAAAGAAATCCATGTCAAATCAGCCGGCTCCACGGTTTGATCCATGGACCTTCAGAATACGAGTCCAAGACGTTATCATTTGGCCAACTCAGTCAGTTTGACAGTCTAGTTTGATAAGCATAGGATGTGAAGGCAGTGTTATTTTTTGTCAAATCTAAATGTATTCCAACTTGAAGTTCTTAAAATATGTCAACATTTCACAAAATTCAGTGGCAAATAACTCCGCTAATTATTTCACAGTAATGTACCTTCTGTATATAACAGTATTCATGTAGTACTCAATTTCAACTATAGATCAACGAAGTAAGCAAACATCTGACCGCATTGCTGACAAAGCCCTCAATGACAAAAAATGCGGCTTTGTAGGCCTAGTATAGACATGGATTAAAAAAAAAAAAAAAAAGTGACTTTTAATTAGTTGTTACTCTGGTACTGATCAACCGATTTGGTCCAAAATAAATAGGCTTCTTGCCACGGACGTTATCAATTCGTATACCAAGTTTCATGAAAATCCGATAAAGCGTATTTGAGTTAATGCGCCTTTTGTTATATTGGACAGATTTGGTCCAATATCAATAGGGTTCTTCCCATGGACATTATAAATGCATATACCAAGTTTCATTAAAATCCGATAAAGCGTATTTGAGTTATAGCGCATACAGACACACAGACGGACGGATAGACATTAATAAAAATAGCTCCAACTCAAAAGTTGAAACTTTATTTACCGTATTTACCCGATTATAAGACAAGGTTTTTTCCCAAATTCTTCATTTAAAAAGTATGGGGTTGTCTTACATTCGCAGATTAAGCCAAATCAAACTTTAGTAGTTATGGCAACAGAGTAGAAACATGACATCATGGTTACAGCGATGTGACCAATTTGATAGAGGAAAATACCAATATAAATTTGCACTAGTTTCGTTGTTTTCGTGAAGGAAATGGACAGAAGATGTTAACCGTTAATAAATAGAGGTTTCCTTTTTGTTTTAGAGTAATAAGCACGAGGTGTTTACAAGAACTGATCGAATTCAATTTACCGATAAACATTGTCACGTTGGCAGTAATGGTGGACCAGAAACATGCTTGCTCCCATGCGGCCATTGTTCTCTATCTCGTTTTTTCTCCTTTTTGCAGCGGGTAAATCTCCACGTTATTGTCACATGCTCGGCTGATTATCAGGGTTTGTTCTCCTTTTAAGATAATGTGAAATTTGTACAGTTTGCTTCCACAGCTATCAAGAATGGTTCCAAACCATAGGCCCCATGACTGTTCACGCAGACATTATGACGCTAACTTTAAGTGAAGTTAATGATGCAGAGTGGATGATGAAGATGGCGGGACTTACGCTATGACGCAGAACAATGCTAGCTCAACGACTACCCGCGGCGTTTGATGACAAATTAGTTGCATTTCAGCGTCATGTAATTTGTTTGCGGAAACAACATGACTATTAGACCATATGGGCAATGCTGATCAGTGATACCTCAGACTAAGTGCTGAAAGTGAAAATCCAAGTAAACTATTTGCTTTTATTTATTTATTTTTAATTCATATAAATAAAACCCTTTGTAGTCAGAATTTGTTAAAAATAAAATTCTCAAAAAGCCTCTTCAAAATAGGGGGTCGTCTTATATTCAGGAAAATAAAAAATCTCAAAAAGCCTCTTCAAAATAGGGGGGTCGTCTTATATTCGGGGTCGTCTTATAATCGGGGTCGTCTTATAATCGGGTAAATACGGTATAAAAAAGTTTAATTTCTGGCAATTAATCTCCAAAGACAATGAACTTTCCAAGCTTTAAACTTCAGTCTCACAGTATTGTTCCCAGTCGAAATTCTGCAGGAGACTTGCTGGGAGGTGTTTAAAAATCCACTCTACAGCCCGAATCTCATTCCCAGTGATTTTCATCTTTTCCTACACCTCCAGAAATGACAGAGAATGGAAGAGGCAGAGATGGTTGTTACACAGTGGTTCAAATCCCAGGCAGCAGACTTCTACGACACAAGCATTAAAAAGTTGGTCACACGGTAGGGCAAATGTCTCAATTCTGGTTGCGAATAAGTTGAAAAATAGCTGAACACTTGCTGTATCTGTTGCAATAAATATTTTCATGAAATTGTGTTTTGTTTCTATAAACGATCCCAGGAAAACTTACTTTCTGGACGTGCCTCGTACAACATCGAAAGGTTTTTCTGTTGCCTGCATTTAATGTTTCTGTCACAAAAAGTGACGAGGAAAACTTTAGGGGCCAAGTTAAATTTCCACTGCGATTATGATGGGTAGTGTAGACATGTTTTCAAACTCAAATGGTTAGCAATACTGTCTTGATGTTTGTTATGATCAGAGAATGAAACCAAATAGATGGCATCAAAATCTAAAAATCGACATCTTACACTCTGGCAGCTGTTTTCTGCTGTTAAGCGACTTATGGTCGGGTTTCCCTGGCACTGTGACGTATATACCGCATTGACCCAAATGTAAGACGACCTTGCGTATAAGACGACCCTGAATTTTTGAAGGGTAGTTACGGAAAAATAAATAAAACAGCTTATCAGTACATTTTCTTTAACATAAAACGGAATAAAAGGGTAAAATATCTTTTATAAAAGCCTAAACATTCGGGCCCTTGTTATCACATTTCTTTCATCTTTTAGAAATTTACTGCTTCGGGAAAACTATGAATTTTCCAAATTTTACTCTTTAAAAGTAGGATTATTAAATAGGACTTTATTATATTCCAGTGCATTTATAGTTTTCTGAAAGCCTCTCCAGATGGCGCAGTTTAATTCCATAAAAAAGGAAATTCCTGTCGCCCCCTTCCATATAGACAACTGTACACAAACTCAAGTTAAAAAGTTGAGAATCCAATGTTTACATATTACTAACCTTTTTCTTTGTTAATGATTTTTTTTTTAATTGATTCAACATCGTGCATGAGCTTGAATCGTGTAAGAAAGTTCTCCTGCATCTCGAACGTAATCCATCCGTCTTCAGCGAGCAGCCTCATGACAAGCATAATAAATCCCAACAGCTCGTCTGCTGGGTCGTCAAACATCTCTCCAAATTTCATATCTGCAACAACATCAAAGCCATTACAATACAAAGTAATATAGAGTGATCCAAGTCATTACAACAGGAAGTAATACAGGGTGATCAAAGTCATTATAACAGGAAGTAATACAGGGTGATCAAAGTCATTATAACAGGAAGTAATACAGAGTGATCAAAGTCATTATAACAGGAAGTAATACAGAGTGACCAAAGTCATTATAAAAGGAAGTAATACAGAGTGATCAAAGTCATTATAACAGGAAGTAATACAGAGTGATCAAAGTCATTATAACAGGAAGTAATACAGGGTGATCAAAGTCATTATAACAGGAAGTAATACAGAGTGATCAAAGTCATTATAACAGGAAGTAATACAGAGTGATCAAAGTCATTACAACAGGAATTAATACAGGGTGATCAAAGTCATTATAACAGGAAGTAATAGAGTGATCCAAGTCATTATAACAGGAAGTAATACAAAGTGATCAATTTTTAAGAGGATTATCCGTTTGTTCAGAATTGGGTTCGGTTTTCGGAATGGAAAGTTAACGTTATTTGCCCCTCATTCTGTAATTTTGGTCATTTGTTAAAGATTTGACATCACATCATTTGAAGGGGCTGATACAGTAGTCATTGTATATTTGCCTCCTTTTACATGTTCTTTTTATGTTCTTAACATTTTGAACTGCCATTCTATTCGAGAATGACTTTAATTAACTATCTACATGACTAAAATTTGATATTTCCTAAATAAAATAAAAGGTACATTAAAAACATACCCCGAAAAAGGAGGCGTTACTGTCAATTATAATGTTTTCCTTATATCTGGATGGATAAGGATAAACAAAAATACTCTATTAGCATATTTTTATGACAAGTTCAAGTGCATTTTTTTAATCATCCTATCTTTGACCTAAATATTCTATGATTAAAATCAACTCCTATAAATATTCAGAATTACAATATTACAATAAATTTCAATTGATATGTCACTTGCTGTATGTTTTATGCATGTTTTGTAAGAATATAATGATTAGCTTTTGCTGCCTGAAAGTCATGCAATTTCATATTGACAGCAGATAAAAATCATTCAACACTACAACTTCCGAGATCTGGGCTGTAAGGTGGATTTTTAACACCTCCCAGCAAGTCTCCTGCGGAGGTTCGACTGAGAGGTGTTTAAACAATCATCCTACAGCCTGGGCCTCGCTTCCAGTGATTTCCTTATTTTCCTATAACTCAAGAAATGACGAAGAATGACAAAGAGGCGGAGATGGATGTCACACAGTGGTTCAAATCCCAGGCGGCAGAGTTCTACGACACAAGTATTCAAAAGTTGGTCCCATGGTATGACAATTGTCTCAATTCTGGTAGTGAATAGGTTGAAAAATAGCTGAACACTTCCTGTGTTTGTTGCAGTAAACATTTCCATGGATGCGCTCGTACAACTGCAATAATTCATGTCTTATAAAGAGTTGTTTTTAATAGTATAAGGTACCCTATGTTGTCAGCTAACTTGTATTGTTTTGTAGGAAGTAATGCAAGTAGGAGTACCACAGGGGTCCGTGCTTGGACGTTGCTGTTTCTAATATTTATTAATGATATGCCATTAATGGAAATTGGAAGGGTATTGCCTATGCAGATGATACTACAACAGGAAGCTGGGATAAAACGGAAATTGATATGATACAGAATGCCACGCAACAATGGGATAATATCTGTAAGTACTTCAGTACAAACAACCTAAAAATACAAAAAAAACTAATGTAGTAAAATTTACAACTAAAGCAAAGACAAATCCTAATGAAATAATCAGGATCAGCAATATAGAGCTGGCATTGGCTAATGAGGTGAACTTCTTGGGGATAATTGTTGATAGTGGGTTTAAGTGGGTTGGGGACATTGATAAAGTATGCAATAAAGTCAGTTCACGAATATTCTTAAGTGCAGTATTGGACCTGAACTATCTAAAAATGGTATACTATGGAATTATATATCCTCATCTTGTATACGGTAAAGAAATTTGGGGGACTACAGCAGCACAACATCTAGACAGACTTTTTACATCACAAAAGAAAGCTGTACGGATTGTATTAAACTAAAGAAACATGAATCTTGTAAAAATAGCTTTATAACTAATCATATGCTAACCCTATATAGTCTTTATATATACACAACTATTTTACTTGTAACTACATACAGTAGAACCCCGATAATTCGAGCTAACTGGGGCTGAGGCTACCTCGAATTACAAGAAACTCGGACTATACGGAAATATCACTAAATCAATGGGTAAACCATAAATAAATGTTTAATGAGCACAGTAATGGTATAAAAAATAAATAAACAATACAGTAGGCCTACATACCTGTGTTACGCCTGTATGTATATTGTCAAACATTTCCAATTTGCTACATCGGCATCCTTAAAGGATTAAGTCATTGTCTGACCCTTAATGGAGTCGAACGGGAAAGCGGCGCTACTAGAAAAACACTTTTAATTACCATTGTCGCTGAGTAGAGATTACTGCAACAATACAGTATTCTTAAAATTATAGTAATTGATATCCGGGTTAGGCCGCGTCGTGTTTATGGTGTCTTCTGACGTTTCGGACAACATATCGTGTCCTTCTTCTGAGAAAGAATTG
Organism: Ectobius pallidus; assembly: GCA_964059195.1. Taxonomy (NCBI): domain Eukaryota; kingdom Metazoa; phylum Arthropoda; class Insecta; order Blattodea; family Ectobiidae; genus Ectobius; species Ectobius pallidus. The sequence goes on from CAXKWD010000001.1 coordinate 10,326,667, forward strand.
CAAGAAAATAAGTGCCTGTGATTAGTAAATAGTCGCAGTTGTCATGACGTCAGTGTTATTGTTTCACGCCAGATGTCACTAATCTTATAACCATCTTCCCTGTTTATGTTATGGGGATGTTTAATGATTTCTATTGCTTCTGTGACAAGTCTAGGGAATTTTCTGTTTTCATTTTTAAGAAGAGCTATGTTATCGAAAAGTATTTTGTGACCACATATGTTATTTTGGGTCACAAAATACTTTTCGATAACATAGCTCTTCTTAAAAATGAAAACAGAAAATTCCCTAGACTTGTCACAGAAGCAATAGAAATCATTAAACATCCCCATAACATAAACAGGGAAGATGGTTATAAGATTAGTGACATCTGGCGTGAAACAATAACACTGACGTCATGACAACTGCGACTATTTACTAATCACAGGCACTTATTTTCTTGCAATTCTTTCTCAGAAGAAGGACACGATATGTTGTCCGAAACGTCAGAAGACACCATAAACACGACGCAGCCTAACCCGGATATCAATTACTATAATTTTAATTATAACTCTGGCCGTGGAAGCCTGCGAACTAAATACAGTATTCTTTTCTGAAATCATGGTATGCACTGTACAATTGATTGACACGAGGTCCCGACAAAGAAAGATCGAACCTAACAGTTTCTGTCAATCTGTAATAGAACTGCATTATCAGTCTAAAGCAAAGACTATTTCTGTGTATTATGAACGAAACCCCTAAGTGGGACAGTTTCACCTGCATTTTTGTACATGGAAAAATTGAAAGTAAGCTCAAAATGTTACACATTCGCAAGTGCGTAAAACTTACATGCGGACACCGTATAAAGACGGGATTTACTCTAGTTTTATGGAAAATGTAATTTTCTTAAGACCAGCTCGAATTACACGGAACCTCGAAATACCGGGGCTCGAATTATCGAGGCTCTACTGTATTCTGAACACAACAATTTAAGAGAAGATAACTATTAAAGCGTGGGCCACTGTATACCCCCCCCCCCCCCCCGTGGGATTTTCTGACTCACATATTATATTTTTTTGTTGGTATTGACATCTAGTTTCAGTTTTTAGTTGTTTGCCCCTTATCAATTACAGCATTTACCCGGAAACCCCGGAAAACTACGAAAATCCAGAGAAAACTAGTTTGTTTTAATTTTTCTTTGTTTTTTGCTCCTCATATGCCCAGGGAATTTCTGAATCACATATTGTTTGTTGGTATTGCCTTCTAGATTAAGTTATTAGTGTTTGCACCTTATCAATTACAGCATATCCCCGGAAAACAACGAAAATCCGGAGAAATGACTTTGTTTTAATTTGTCTTTGTTCTTTGCTTCTAATATGCCCAGGGAATTTTTGACTCGCATATTTTTTCTTTATATTGCCATCTAATTTAAGGTTTCAGTTGTTTGCCTCTTACCAATTACAACATATCCCCGGAAAACCCAGAATACCACATATATACGGAGAAAATGACAATGTTTTATTTTTTTAATCTTTGTAATTTGCTTCTAATATTCAAAGGTAATTTCTGACTCATATGTTTTTTTGTTGGTATTGTCATCTAGATTAAGGTCTCAGTTGTTTGCCCAATATCAATTACAGCATATCCCCGGAAAACTCCGAAAAACACGGAAACCCGGAGAAAATTACTTTGTTTAATTTTTTTAATCTTAGTTCTTTGCTCCTAGTATTCAAAGGGAATTGGTGACTTATATGTTTTTGTATTGGTATTCCCATCTAGATTAAGGTTTCAGTTGTTTGCCCCTTATCAATTACAGCATATCCCCAGAAAACTCGGAAAACCATGGAAATCCGGAGAAAATTACTTTGTTTTAATTTTTTAAATCTTAGTTCTTTGCTCCTAGTATTCAAAGGGAATTGATGACTCATGTTTTTTTTTGTTGGTATTGCCATCTAGATTAAGGTCTCAGTTGTTTGCCCATTATCAATCACAGCATATCCCCGGAAAACTCCGAAAACCATGGAAACCCGGAGAAAATGACTTTGTTTAATTTTTTTTAATCTTAGTTCTTTGCTCCTAGTATTCAAAGGGAATTGGTGACTTATATGTTTTTGTATTGGTATTCCCATCTAGATTAAGGTTTCAGTTGTTTGCCCTTTATCGATTACAGAATATCCCCGGAAAACTCCGAAAACCACGAAAATCCGCAGAAAATGAGTTCGTTTTAATTTATTAAAAATCTTTGTTCTTTGATCCTAATATTCCCAGGGAATTTCTGACTTGCATATTTTTTGTTGGCATTGTCATCTAGATTAAGATTTCAGTTGTTTGCCCGTTACATATCCCCGGAAAACCATGGAAATCCACGGAATTTCAAGAACTCGGAACTTGTGATCTACAGTCACTGAAACCGTTATTGCGAAATAATTCTGCTTCAGGTGTGTCCTTTGCAGGTTCAAAAGGGTGAGTATGAGGACTACGAGATATCTGCCATAATTGTGATGGTAACATGCAAAGAAAATGGGAATCATATCTTCTAAACATGCCAAGTGTAAGTCAAAGTTGATTTCTAAAGAACTAAAGTTGCTCGCTGAAATCTCAAAATCAAAGACGCTTTGTCCATATTACCAATCCAAAATTGTGCTGTTTTATCCAATGTCCCTTCTATAACTTCAGTCAAGAAAGTTTGATAGCGACTGTGGAAGGTTTGGCAAGATAAATTATCATTCACAGATGTCAAATTAGAATATGAAGGGTGTGCTGCCAGGTTTTCAATCGTTTTCATCCCTTCAGCAACAGGATTTTTTCCAGTATTCTTTGTCATTGTGGTTTTTGTCTTGCTGTAATTGGTAAGGGGAAAACTGTAACCTTAAACTATATGGGAATAGCAATAAAAAGTATGTGATTCAGAAATTCCCTGGGAATATTAGTATCAAAGAACAAAGATTTTGAGAAAATTAAAACAAAGTATTTTTCTCTGGATTTTCGTGGTTTTCGGAGATTTCCGGAGATATGCTGTAATGATAAAGGGAAAACAACTGCTCCCTTAATCTAGATAGCATTACCAACACAAAAGCATTTGAGTCACAAATTCCCTTTGAATATTAGGAGCAAAGTACTAAGATTTAAAAAAATTAAAACAAAGAAATTTTCTCCACATTTCCGTGGTTTTCAGGGTTTACGTGGATTTGCTGTAATTGATAACGAGCAAACAACTGAAACCTTAAAGTAGATGCCAATACCAACAAAAAAACATATGGGTCAGAAATTCCCTGAGAATATTAGGAGCAAAGAACAAAGATTTTAAAGAGATTTTTAAAAAGTCAATTTCTCCAGATTTCCGTGGTTTTCGGAGTTTTCTGGAGATATGCTATAATTCATAAGGGGCAAACAACTGAAACCATAATCTAGATGGTAATGCCAACAAAAAACATTTGAGTCAGAAATTCTTTACGAATATTAGGAGCACAGAAGAAAGTTTTAAAAAGAAAACATAGTCATTTTCTCCGTATATACGTGGTTTTCTGGGGATATGCTGTAATTGGTATGGGGCAAACAACTGAAACCTTAATCTAGATGGCAATACCAACACAAAAACATATGATTCACTAATTCCCTTTGAATACCAGGAGCAAAGAACAACGATTTTCAAAAATTTAAACAAAGTCAATTTTTTCGGATTTCCGTGGTTTTCGGAGTTTTCCGGGAATAAGCTGTAATTGATAAGGGGCAAACAACTGAAATCATAAACTAGACAACAATACCAACAAAAAAATATGTGTGTCCATAAATCCCTTTGAGTATTAGGAGCAAAGAACAAAGATTTAAAAAATAAAACATAGTCAGTTTCTCCATATATACGTGGTTTTCCGGGGATGTGTTGAAATTTGTAACAACTGAAACCTTAAACTATATGGCAATACGAACAAAAATGTGTAAGTCAGAAATTCCCTGGGAATATTAGGGGTAAAGAACATTAAAAAATTAAAACCAACTCATTTTCTCCGGATTTTCGGGGTTTTCCGGGTAAATGCTGTAATTGATAAGGGGGAAACAACTAAAATCTTAAACTAAGCGACAATACCAACAAAAAAAAATGCGTGTTAGAAAATCCCACGGAGGGGGGAGGGTTTGCTATTGGTAGCCCATGGTCTATATATATATGAAACTAGACATAAAAAAAGACTACTATAGAAACAGATATAATTTAAAACTTACAGAGAAAAGTCCGTATATTAATGGAGCTATGCTCTACAACAGGCTACCCAACAAACTAAAAGGACTAAGAGGTAAACCAAAATTATTCACTAGAAAACTCAAAGAATTCTTGATTAAACAGGGACTTTATAGTACCGGTATAAAAGAATACTTCGGTACATAAGCTATGACTTTAAATTGTTTTAGGGTAACCTAGTTTTAAGATTTTGACTATGTTCAATATTGTATAAAACACAATTAATAAACAATAAATTATTATTATTATTATTATTATTATTATTATTATTATTATTATTATTATTATTATTATTATTATTTACCTGCCAATACTCACCTTTAGCACACAGATTGTACATGTTATAGTAGTAAGGTTCCTTGCTCTTGGTATAGAGCTTTGTAGTGTTCCCTAATGTATATCCTTTAAACATCTGCAAACAAAAACAAACGACACACTTCAGTCTGCACTCATCTCAACTTGTAGTTCTTTATCGAAAACTCTCTTCATTTTAGGTATTAAAAAAAAAATCCCTTTAGGCAAGCCTATAGGCTGAGGTAGATTTCTAAGTGCTTTTGGTTTAATTTACTGTCGCTGCGTAGCACTCTTCTTATTTAGCCTTGGCATGAGAAACCCGCAATAATAACAGCAAAAAAAAGGAAAGATCACTTTTTCAAACGTTCAAATCTCGCCTTATATGAGAACTATCAAGAAACTAGTTATTGATTTGTAGAGTACTCATCAAGAGCTTTTCAACGATACCCCACAAGAAATTTTGAATTTCCATCCCCTCACCCCCACTTGTACCCCCAAAACCCCCCGAATTGTTGGCTTCACTGTGAACTCCATAGGGAGTACTTTAATTTATTCAAACAAAGTTTCCCTCTATACTTCATAGGGGCCGAGATATAAATGTTTTAAAATTTCAACCCCCTCCCCCGACCACCCCCTTGGGCCAATTTTGCTCATTAACGAACTTGTCCGAACTATTGGGCCTAGAAACGACATAATAAAATTTGGTTCAAGTATCTTCAAAATTACGGCCGCTAGCGTGTAAAGATAAAGATATATATATAAATATCAACAATTTTTTTTTTTGAACGGGCGGTGGTTTCATACTTAGGGAAGCATGAAACGTAAAGATATGAAAGAATTTTTCGAAAATCATGACATGGTATCGATCCCAATAGGTAGATTTTTCTTCAAAATCTACCCAAAAAACCTTTTTCACTTTATTGCATACAATTGATGAACAATTTAATCCATAAGTTTTTCAAGTTTCATACCAAAGTTGAATGAGATTTTTTTTTCAACCATAATTAATTACAGTAGAACCCCAATTTAACAGATCCTTGATTTAACATTTTCCAGCATTTTACATAAAATTTTCCAAACCCCAATTATCATCACTAGACCTGGGACTTTAAGGCAATTGCCTATATTTTGTTCCATATGAAATAATATGAAAATGTTTAAATATGTGGACGTTTCATGATAGATCACTTACATTTATAGAGTTTTATAGTGCCCTAAAATGCCTATTTTACTATTTTAGTGCCTAAAATGCCTATTTTGTACATTTAAAATAAAATTCAACTTCTGTAATTTTTACAATCTTATTATAATGGACATCCCTCAATGAAAAGTAGAACAGCAAAGGTGGGTTTTTCACAGAAACATGATTATTCCAAACACTTGTCGCTAAAGGAATGCTGACTGACGGGGGAGGGGGAGGATTAAGAGGGAAGGACCACTATGTCAAGTCACCAGTGAAAGAACATGTTTAAGTGCATATAGTTCGTGATGCCTAATTTTGCAGTTAATCCTGTTAAGAATATGTTAACCATGTTTCTTGCAGTAAAAAAAAAGACCAAGTCTATTTTCTGTCTATCTACACATTTTACAAACATATTTTAAGTGCCTATTTTCTCTTTTAAAAGCCTATTTTAGATTCCTAAAACTAATTTTTTTAGAGACTAAAATCCCAGTTCTAATTATCACGTATAACCAATGTATTAATTCTTTTGATTTAATGATATTCTTTGTAATATAAAACCCCCATTTAGAGTTAAAGAAACTTTGTAATTAACAATTTTTATAGCAAATACAGTGCACGCCTCTTACTGTGACCACTCCGGGATGCAACAAAACTGATAACATTAACCGGCTGATAACAGTAGCCGAAATAATTAAATGAAGGTTATTTATTCATACATAAGACAATACACTACAAAAACGGAATTAAAAACTATTTATTCATAAGATAATACATTACTATGAATCACTTAACCACTTATAATACAGTAATAGACTGCAAGAAACTATTTTTTCAATCAGTTACAAAGTTTTTAATTGGATTTACTTTCATTTTGGAGCCCATTAACCAATAAATTTTCTTAGAGTGTAACGCAACTTTGGGTTAGCTCTCGATTTACTCCTAGCGCGCCTATAGAAGTTTCACTTCAATAAAGCTGCAAAATGGAAAATGTAATAACTAGGGACCGGATTTTTAGGTTTTTGAAAACACTGTTTTAGGTTTTCCATTAGGTGAAATAGTTTTTTTTTAGGTTTTTCTCCAAAAATATCGTTTTCGGGTAGAATAATTGGTTTAATTAATTTAAATGTGCTACATAGGATTCAATACATAATACTTTTAAAGTTTAACTTAACAAAATTGACTTAAATTTGTGTAAACTTGCTTTAGGACAATATTATACAATTGAAGAAAGAAAGCATAAACAATCAAAAGAAACAGTGAAAATAAGATTGCCTCATATTTCCTGGTTACAGTATGGAATACGCCGGTACTCTTACACTTCCTCTCTTGATACTGTCCATCCTAGACGACAATGGTTTGAACGAAACGCTGGTGGTATTAATTTCAACCTGACAAAAATTATTGTCTCTCCGCAAAATGTCGATTCCTCAACTGACAAACAAAAAAGACAAAAAAGTAGCCTAAAATAGATATTTTAGGTTTTATATCCCGTTTAGGTATATTTAGGTTTTTATACCCGATTTAGGTATTTTTAGGTGCCACAGAATTAATGTGGGTGAATCCTATGGACATGATTCGAAAAAGTGTATGAGCGCTTTTTGTTTTGGAAGTAAGGAAAAAAATAGGTAAAAACCTAAGAATCCGGTCCCTAGTAATAACATAAACCGAACTTTGATCACAATAATCAACATTTTCCAAGTATCAGTAAAATTCTGTACGGTTCTTCATGAAAGTGATAACATTATTCGCGATTACATTTAGCAGCCTTCAATGTATCTGGTATTAAAATAATACTGATAGCTCCGTCCTGACAACAGGAAGCACTCCTCTTCAACAACCAGTTTTGAGTAATGATCCTGATTAATCTTTATTGGGTGCTTGCAGTTCGGAACATTAGTTATGAATCTTGGAGAGTTAGCTTGCAAATTATCACAGCTTATTAACCAGTTACATATTGCTTTGTGTCTTAAGTGGGATTCGGAACTTTCAGTGATGACAACGGTAGGAAAACACTTTCTTAAATGAAATATTTCATGAAAAAAAGAAAAAAAAATCCAATTTACTGTGTAACAAGCCTCAGGCTTCAACTGGAGATTAACAGTAAAAATTTAAAGCGGTGTTTTAATCTATATATACTGAAAACGAGAGTTCATTTGTATTTTCAAACAAAAACAAGCTGCATAAATTAAAATTAATGTATACTGAAGCATTTTATTATACATAATGACGAGTTAATCGAAAGATTCCAACTCGAGTTGACAAGTTTCATGAGATAAATTTGCTATCTATTGATAAACTCGTAAACTCTCGTGGGTTAACTTATGAAAAAACACTAGGCCCAGATACGGTTCTTAACAGTAGCCTATTTAGATATTGTTTACCTTTCTTAACTAGAATACAATACCTGTTTCATTATTTTTTAAATTTAAAATTCAGATTTGCAATAAAGAAGAATACTGTGCATTTTTCTTTATTAATATAACATATTTTGTGATGTGTTTATGTATTTTCCCAAGTCATTTGATATGATGAGAATGTAGTTTTAGTTACTCACCGCATGGTGCGCTAGTGTCGCCCAGCTAACATGGTCATTGAACTTTTAAAAGTTTGTAGCAAGATTGAGATCGGAAATATACACACTAAACTTCACTAAAAAGGTATATTTACCCAGGATGATCATTTCAACGGGTATTCCCGCCATCATCAGCTGATTCCGACTGGCCCTCTGGCGGTGGATGAATGAACTTGTCGATCAAGGTTCCTTGTATGCCAACTGTGTATATTTCCGATCTCAATCGTGCTACAGATTTCAACACTTCACTGTAAATTTCCATCTAATATTTATTTTAAAAGTTTCCTTACTTATTAATACTTATACTGTGGTAACATCATGTTAGGAATGAACATATCAATGAATACACAAAGTCATGACATCGTAAGAGTCCACACTTACCTCTTTGAATTCTTCGTAATAGTTTGGTCCACATTCAAAAACAGGCAATGCATCATAAGCCATCCAGTAGGTAAGGTCACTGCAATGAACAAATCAGAATAATCAACAAGAAGCCAAATAAATCAAACAAATAGAGGCACAATTTTGTAGTGAACTATATTCATGTAAAATGCATTTGCAGTGATTGCAAAAAATATTTATTTCTATACAGCTCTATTTTTGCATATGAATGTCACTCAAGACGAGGATGTTGACTAATGTAAAGACACTTGCAAGAAGAAACTGGGAATTAAAAATAAAAGTAAAGAAGAATAAGGTGATCAGCAGGACTCGATCATTAAAGTGGTCGTGACACACTAGACAAGGTTTCTTTTTCACCTAAATAAGTAAGTTCATAGGTTAAAAAGAAAGTCTTTAACTCAATTCACTCTGAATGGAAAGACACAATTAAGTGGAACAATATTAATGCACACTACCTTGGAGAGCACTCACTACTTCAGTAATATTCATTACTTACTAGTAACCGGTTTTTAATAGGATCTCCCTATCGTCAGTTGGATGATGACAGGGAGATCCTATCGAAAACCAGTTACTAGTAAGTAGGGACATGCAAAAGGTGTGTTTATTATTTGGTCAAAGTGGTGTTATTTTCTCCCAAAAGCGGTGTTATTTTTCCCAAAAGTAGAGTTATTTTTTCCAAAATATTGTGTTATTTTTTCCCAAAAGTAGAGTTATTTTTTCCAAAATATTGTGTTATTCTTTTTGCAAAATCGGTGTTATCTTTAATGCAATTTTTTTATTTGTTGAGTTAAAGAATGATTGCGAAGACAAGCCACTAATTAACCTATTTTAGCATATATTCTTATTAATATACATGCACATAAACAAAGAAGTCAATTAACCATACAGCACTTTAATGTTTCCCCCTATCAACACATGTTTATTTAGTCCTATACACAATATACAAGGGCCGTTCAATAAGTAATGGAACACTTTTTTTTTTTTTAAAGTAGGTTGGTTTTATTCAGGATTGAAATACAACACATTATTCCCCAATCTTTTGGCTACAAAACCCTACTTTTCAATATAATCTCCATTCAATGCTACAGCCTTAAGCCACCTTAATGGGAGGGCCTGTATGCCTGCATGGTACCACTCTACTGGTCTATGTCGGAGCCATTTTCTCAATGCATCAATAACATCCCCATCGTCCACGAAGTGCATCCTTCATCGGGCCAAACAGTGGAAGTCAGAAGGTGCGAGATCCGGGTTGTAGGGTGGATGAGGAAGAACAGCCCACTGAAGTTTTGTGAGCTCATCTCAGGTGCGCAGACTTGATTGAGGCCTTGCGTTATCATGGGGAATGAGAAGTTTGTTTGCATTTTTGTGGCAATGAACATGCTGAAGTCATTTCTCCAATTTCCTTAGAGTAGCACAATACACTTCAGAGTTGATTGTTCCACCATGAGGGAGGAGTCCCAGAAGACCGTAGCCATGACTTTACCAGCTGAGGGTATGGCTTTGAAATTTTTCTTCGAAGGAGAGTTGGTGTGGTGCCACTCCATGGATTGCCGTTTTGTTTCTGGTTCGAAGTGATGAATCCATGTTTCATCGCCTGTGACAATGTTTGACAAGAAATTTTCACCATCAGCCTCATAAGTTGACACATATATAATTAGCAGCTAGATGACAATTTAGAACAATTTAGGAATTACTCAGTAACGAATTACGATAGGGTTAAGCATAGGGATTAGTGATTTTTGTTGTTGTTGTTTGTTTTTCTTTCCCTCTCTTTGGTGTTTCTTTCTCTCATTCTGTAAGCTATGATTATTGTAATTCTAACTGTAAGTTATACTTTTGTAATCTAACTGTAATTTTTTTGTTCTGCCACCGGGCAATTTGCCCAATTGCAGAAGTGAAATATATACAATACTAGCGCGTGCCCGCGGCTTCGCACGCGATAATTATTTAAAAAATTAAAAATTAAGAGCATAATAGTTAAATCATTATATTTATTAACACCTAAATCACGTGAATGACATACCTCGATTAGATAGCGTCGCCTGGTAAAAGCGACCTCAGATTAGAGTTCCTTGGCCCAGAAAACCCCTGTATAGTGAGTTTCGTCCAAATAAAACAACGCTTGACCATATTTAGGCCTATATTGATTATCCCTCTTATAATAATATAATATATAATAATAGGTTGAAAATTTCATATGTCTGCGGCCTTGACATTATAAACAAATGAATCGACCAGCGTGAGCTACAACATTCAAGCGATCGCGAAAGTTTAATTTCCAAGGTATGACAAAAATAGCCAAAGCCTACCGTAATTGATTTGGCATTGAAATGTATTACTGAAATCCGATGCTTCGAAATCGCAAAAAATACACGTTTTCTGCCCGTTTTTCTCTCATAACTCGCGAACGGAAGCTAAAATTAAAAATGTAGTATGACAGAAACCTTCCCGGGAATGTACCCAACAACTTCCCAAAGTTTCATGGCGATCGGATCAATGGTGTAGTAATGCATAAAGGACACACACACACACATACACACATACACACATACATTCATTTTTATATATATAGACAATACAATAAGACGTTGGCTCTGACATAGACCAGTAGAGTGGTACCATGTAGGCATACAGACCCTCCCATTAAGGTGGCGTAAGGCTGTAGGATTGAACGGAGATTATGTTGAAAAGTAGGGTTTTGTAGCCAAAAAACTGGGGAATAATATGTTGTATTTGAATCCTGAATAAAACCAATCTGCTTTAGAAAAAAAAAAGTGTTGCATTACTTGTTGAAAGGCCCTTGTGAAACACAAAAATAGAAAAAACACTACAAACGTGGCCACAATATTGATACACTAGGCTACATACCAAAAATCAAAAGTAAAATGCTAGAAATCAAGCACTGAAGCAGGTATTATTTTAATACCTTAGGTATTTAACTTTCAAATGAAAAAATAACCATTGTAGCCAAATTTATTTCTTTTAAGTATGTTCTCGTGTTTGTTCTAAAAGGATTATTTATAACTAAAGTGAACTCCCGATTATTAGTGTTAATTGAGACCGTGACATGCACAAATAATTGAAAAGGGGACAATCCAAATGTTGGAATTAACTGGGTGCGAGATTTTGAATTTCCTGCACTTTGTCACCATATTGTGCATATTACAAAATTAAGTGCGTGAAAGGGGAAATAAAGTGTGGGAGATTCAAAATAAAGTGCAGGAGGTTTGAAATAAAACCCAGGAATTTCAAAACGAAGTGCAGGAAATTCAAAATGAAGTGCAGGAAACTCGAAATAAAGTGCATGGAAATTCAAATTTTCACTTAAGGATAAGTCACCCACAGATAATCGTGAATTGACTGTATACTTAAAACGTAAAAATCTCAGTTTTCATTTTAAAAACGTAAAAATTCACATTTTTCATGGAAAAATGTTGAAACTCACGTTTTTAATGGAAAAACATGAAAATTTGTGAATAAAATTGCGTTATCGCAATTGCGAATTATGCATGTCCCTACCTATAGGTAAGTCCAATGATTCTGACACTTGCCTTCAAGAAGCTGATTACTTAACTACAACGAACGTTTAAAAGATAAACTTGTGTGATTTCTTCCCACCATTATCTTCATATCGTCATAATTCTTGTTTTATCCACAGCCCCTAATAATCATATTATTGCATACAAAGCATAACTCACTGGAAATTGTGAAGGAAATATTTGTCTACATCAGGTACAGTATTCCACTTGTGCAGTTTGATCCTGATTCTATCCCTCACCAGGAAGCAGCACTCTCCATCTTCTCTCTCGCCCTTCGTCCAGCCTTTCTTCAAAACAGCTGCAATAAACACAGGAAGAGACTATGTATTAACACTAGAATACTGAGAGGGGTCAATTTGACACTTATGCAGAATCTAATCTCTGCTTTAATAATTAATTCAGAACAATTTTCTCTTGTGACATTTTTCTATTTAAGTAGCATCTAGACCAGTCATGGGCACAGTACGGCCTGCGGGCCAAATGCGGCTCTTCGGGTTAGTCAATTTGGCCCGCGACATGGTTTTGAATAACTCCTACAATTACACATAGGACAAAATGTATTTTCTGTGTAGCTAGAACAGAATAACGGCTTCCTTCTCATTGCGTTTTAAGTATGGTATTATCGCATCTAATATTAATTGATAACTCATAATGTGACCTGCTCTTCTCATGCAAGAAATTCATAAAAACTTCAAAAGATGGCAGGAGAATATTTTCTTAATCACTCCGACTTGGGAATTCCCTTATACACATACCCAGGATGATTTTAATAGAGATATTCACTGGGCATATGTATCTAGTGAATGGCGTGCTTTCTTCATTTTGTGTTCTCCCTTCATTTTCACTGAAATGGCAAGAAGTAAGTGTCTTACAAGTTCTGAAACTGACAAATTAACTATTTAAAGCGATAGTGAAGTGCCAGAATTAACATTTAGCGATAGTAAGGGATGTTTTTCAGAGATTGCTACCGGCAGCGTTAGTGAGAAGAGAATGACATAAGTAGGGCCCGGATTTTTATGTGCTAAAAAACTTAAAAATATTTATTTTTTATGTGCTAAAAATGTTAAAAATATGTGCTAAAATTTTAAAAATATGTGCTATAACTAAAAAAAAAAATTCTGAAAAAAGAAACAAAAACACCAGAATGTTCGTAACTTATCAGAACATGTTAGATCAAGAGTCTATAAGTTTTAGTGTTTTAAATTAGCCTCTGTGTAAGTTTGGCGCGCCCGCTAATTCGTTGCCGCGCTTAGTTAGTCATCCTGTGCAAGTTCTGGCTTGTAGCGCGCCATGCCACGCCAGTGCGAAGCCAGTTCAGATCGAGAAGTGAAGGTGTATAGACCTGCGATGCAGCTGCGTCTGATTTAGGCCAGTTTTCGCTCTATATTACTAATATTCATCTGCAACTCCGCGTATTTCAGGCTCCTAGAGTGTAGGCAGCTTTACGTGTGAAATCTAGGAAATAATCTTGTATTTTAATGTTAGTTACAAGAATTTACATTGGTCTAACCTAGAAGTCTCGTGCTGTGTACAGGCTGTGTCTAGCGTTACCTTCGCCAACGGGCGGGAGAATAGTTTTCTACAAGAACATTAACTGTATTCATTCTTTTATTATTATTGTGTATAAGTGCTGTATCCATTAATTCAGAATTCAGGCTTCTTGAATATATACCATTGCAAATTACTCAGGTTAAAATCTCTGTCCCAGCAACCTACAGTCCATTGCCTCCCTTCGATTAGTTTTAAGTGGTGTAATCACCTGGTCCTCCGAAAAACCTATATTATACTTTAATCCTACTGAGTTCCCTACAGAACAAATTATATTGAAACTCGCCAACATCAGATGTAAAATGCTGACAGGAGTTGCAGTGCACAACAAATGTCATCTCCAGATTATGGATCACAAATCCTTGTCTGTTATCCGAGAATAATGCCTTATATTGAGAAAAGGAACGTTCTACATCACACGATGTTAACAGAGGGGTATATCACTAACCCACACACGATCAAGTTCACTTATGTTTTGGCCTTCCGAAACTTGAGCGACTTTGCCACCATTTTTCCCAATCATACCTTTAAATTTTGTTCTTAGAACTTCTATTTTCGAACCTGAGATAGTGTTAAGTTGCCTTTCAACGTATTGTATTTCTTTAAGTGAATTACGCAATGTTGAGATTGGGTTCTGTTCTGTTCTTCCCTGATAATAACTCTCACCTCATTGCAAGTGAAGCATTTGTGTTGAATTCTTTCGAGATACAAATTTTTGTTGTAAAATGTTAAAAGAGAATGAGGAAAAGTACTAAAATATTTATTTATGGAGAATATATCGAAAATATTTATTCACATAACTTTTTGTAAAACATGTGTTTTTATGTAAAATAAAATTTGGAATTTGCGGTTGTCGGACCTTGATATGAGCATCAGGGGGAAAAATTACATAAAAAATCCGAAAAAAGTACTAAAATATGTATTTATGGAGAAAATATCGAAAATATTTATTCACATAACTTTTTTTGTAAAATATGTGTTTTTATGTAAAATAAAATTTGGAATTTGCGTTTGTCGGACCTCGATTTGGATATTAAACTTTGTTTTAGGAATGTACGCATGAGGAAAAAAAACATTTTTTTACATACAAATCCGGGCCCTAGACATAAGAGACACCGTAGGCAATAGTGCACCCAGCTCAATGGAAGTGAGTAATTTCAATGCAGGCCCATTATCTACTATTATAATATACAATATCCAGCAAGGGCTGGTTCTGCCTTCTGATTTTTATCAAGATACTGATCCAATTGAAAATCATAGCCTACTGTAGGCCTATGTAATCTTATAACACGCTCAGTGCAGTTTCCGCATAAACATTTTCACGCGAAATAATAAACATTGTTTCTGGAGCAGATTAGTGGTTATAGTTAATGTTTTAATGTTTTTAATTAACTTTTCAGGATCTCTACCCATTGATTACCGTATTGGCCCGAAAATAAGACAACCTCGAATATAAGCCAACCCTAAATTTTTGAAGGGTAGTTACGAAAAAATAATTAAATAGTTTATTAGTACAGTTTGCTTCACATAAAACAGAATTTTGAAGTTCATGTCGTAACTTCTCTCGCCTTTATTTACGCATCGAGACAATGAAGATGGTTTCTTCTCCACATGGTCTGCCATGACTGGTGGTCAAACAAAAGCTTTACGCGTAGAGAATAGAGCCAAGCAAGTAACAGTGCAGTCAGGACCAGAAGATCCTGGTGCAGTACAAGCAGAAGCACGAATTCAGGAAAAATTAAGTTCGGTAAAATTTGGTGAATTTCCATGCCTCTTTGACCTTGTTACCTAGAGTCGGACGCACGTCATTTGCGTGGGGATACCCGATTCATCGCCGCTGCACACGTTCACAGCTGCATTCATGAATAGAGAGTTTTTTGAGTCTTAGGCTGCGCGTATAAAACGAGTATAGTTTTTAAAAGCACATATTCAGGGAAAAAACATCGTCTTATATTCGGGCGAAAACGGTATTTCTTTTAAGTAAAAAAAAAAAAAAATAATAATAATAATAATAATAATAATAAAAAAAAAACTTTTTCCCCCCCCCCCCCCCCCCCATGGCCTCTATTTGAACTTTTAAAATCTTTAATATAATTTTGACAAGAAATCTTGCAAAGGCCTCTGATGAAAATTTCACTGTTTACTTCTCCTGTATGTTACTCACCATCTAAAGATCTATAATTGTCTTCTATGAGGAAGTCGTAATAGCTTGTGAGAGATGGGAGGGCAGACTGTAGTAATTTCCGTGCCTCGTAGCACCTGCAAAACACAATGCATTACAAAACCTCACATATGTATGAGACTCAGCCAAATGAAAACGAGACAGATGGAAAAAGAGTAAGTAAACTGTTATTATTTAAAATCCATTAAAAGTACCGTATTTACTCATCTATAGCACCCCCTCACCTATAATACCCCCCCCAATTTTCGGCAACGCGCAAAAAAAAAAAAAAATGCAGAAAATCTTTTAAAGTGATCGGCAACTGCAACATTCCTGTTAACAGTAAAACCCACGCTTCCCTGCCACCTGTGTGTTGGCCTTAGTTACTCTCATCTCCCCCATAGATTTCTCAATGCCCTTCAGGTTTCTGAGTTCAACTTCCGCCGTACGCGTGTATTGTTGCCTGCCTGAGAGTTAGTAAGCACGTGAAAAATGAGTTGTAGAGCAAGTTTGACGGCATCCTTCAAGTTGAGTGTGTTAGAATATGCAGCCATGTATGATATCTTATTGGCGTAAACAGAAAGACAAATTATCAGGAGCAAAGAAAATGTTGAAATCATTCCGTGGTTTGAAGAACGGGAGATACGAAATTTAGGCAGTTGCTGCTCAGTTGGATGACAACATTGCAATGCTGAGTTAACCTTGAACACCACGCGGGCACGCGCAGCGTTTAGTCACGTGACCCAGTCAGCTGCGGTAATGCAGGCGGGAGCTGCACCAAACTGTTTAAAACTTTAAAATGACGTGATAATTTAACTTTTTGTAAATAAAAAAAGGATTTAAACTATTTTGCGTGTTGATTTAAAGACGCCAAATGTGTCTTTTTCCGCTTTTAAAACATGACAACCCAACCTATGTCATGTGAAAATTTTCACCTATTATACCCTCCCCCATTTTAGAAGTTGAAAATTGTGAAAAAAGGGGGGTGTTATAGGTGAGTAAATACGGTAATTACTTACAGTGACTGTATTAAAATAACATCAAGCACAACGTTTTGGCTCTGCCCCAGGCGAAAAAGTCTATTGGGGTCAAATCAGGTGTACAGGTAGCCCAGTCACAAAACCAAAAGTGTAAGGACCCTACATGTTTGCTGAGTGAACAGTAACTGTTATCATCTATCTTGACTTATTGCAACAGTTTTTGCAGCCACAGTTGATACAACATGGCATTTTGGATTCTGTAGTCTACCAACAAGACAGAGCACCTCCCATTTTGCCAGAATTGTCCGGGTCTATGTGAATGACACTTTTCCTGGGAGATGGATCGGCCGTGAATCACCAAGACTTTGGGCTCCCCATTCGCCAGATTTGACTCCAATGGACTTTTTTTTCGCCTTTTTAAGTTCAAGGTGTATCAGATGAAAATCACTGGTCTTGAACAATAATTGAAAAACTGCATTTATGCCGCTGCAGAACAGATAATGCCAGATTTGTCAGCAAGGGTGTTTCGGGCTACAGAGATTTGCAGGGTTATTACGTAATGTATTGAATTTTTGTTCAAAATGTTTAAATGTATGTTCATGTTGTTTGCTAAAACGTGTTTAAGTGGAAAATGGTAAGTGACTTTATACACACCCTGTATAATAATAATAATACCGTATTTATCTGAATATAAGCCGCACTTTTTTTCCTAGATTAAGCGCAAGAAAATATGCCTGCGGCTTAAAATCGCGTACGAGTGTTTTTAGGCAATAATGGTAAAAATGAGCACAATATAGCCAGTTGATCCATCGTAGCTGGTTTCCCACCTCCAAGCACCGTCACCTATCGATTATCTCGAATCTCCACGACTATCGATATATTAATCGATTTAACATCGAAAATATATCGATTTAATCGAAGCATCGTAAAAATGCATAAAAAGTGATGTTTTGCGTATTCTTGTCATTTTTATAGCGGTATTACAGAATATGCATGTATTATAAAATGCTCAGAAGTAAAAAAATGCCGTAACATATGGGAATGTGAATAAAGGCAATTTTGAACTGATGGTAACTGAGTGCAGTTAAGAAAAATAGAAAAATTGCGCGAAATTCAACACTGATAGTCATATGAAGTGTCAAGTACTGATTTCTGTTTTCTTTTTCGTAAGTTTTATTTAATTATATTAAATAAAATTAGAATATCATAACTTAAGTCAGCTGATACTTTCTTTTTCTTATTTCAGGCCTATTTTGGCTAAGAAATGTGTTACTTTAACATTATGAAAATGAGGCAATTTAATTTTTCACTTTGGGGTTAATTTAATTATTTTTCCTTTACTTTACTGATAAAAAGGCAGGTGCGGCTTAAATTCAGGGGCGGCTTATATTCGGATAAATACGGTAGTTCATTTATTTATCCTGGCAGAGCTAAGGCCATTTGGCCTTCTCTTCTGCTTCTCCAGTCAAAAAATTACACTTAAAAATACAATTACTTGCAATTAAATATAAGACATTTGAGCCTAAAACTAAATTAATTACAATAATTAAGTTACAAGATAATCTTGAATACAAAATTAGATTGATAATTTTCTAAATTAACCCTAAGGAAATTTTTGGGCTTAAGACAAAAACAAAAATTTAAATAACACTATCCTGAATTAATTTACTAATATTTCTATTCAATTGTCCCAACGTTTGACAGCCTCTGACATTATGTGGGATGGAATTCCAGATGCAGTTAACTGAAACAGTGAATGATGAAGAATACGATGATGATCGGTGTAAAGGGATAGAAAGTACATGACTATGTTCTGAAGGTGTATTTAGGTTGTTATGAGAGGACAGGTGTGAGAAGCGACATGATAGGTATGGTGATGAAGTTGTGTTTAGTAATATGCACCCCATTATTAAGGCCTATTTTATGGGTAAAGAAGTGCGTCTTACACACTGGAAAATATGATACCTGGAATGAGAAGTGTTTAATACTTTCCACACCATGCCCGTACGTGATACGTTCCGCATTTTATTCCCGCGTGAACCAAAGACCGTATCCTTTACATTGCACGCATTCGCATGCTCAGCAATGAGAGAAGACGTGGTGTAATACAGGTTTTGAACAGATAAACATGAAGCTTAATTTATGAACTTCCCAACAGAATGTGCTTCATACACTTTTGTCAATTTATACCAACTTTTCTATCGAATTTATATCGGCCTACTGCGATTACCACAACGTCAACAACAAGCTAGGTTAGTGTTCGTGAAGATGTCCGAATCGGATGAATTCTGTTTTTTAGGCTGATGTATCTGTTTGGGATTTAGCGCGCCTATTGTAGGTTAAATGCTATGCATGCGCGCGCAGTCCTTCTTCGCGGCAGCCATTTTAGTTTTCTTCTCCCGCTTCCACGGTGATCAGGTGGAAGTTGGTAGCTGCTCATAGTTTGTTATTAAAACTTGTATGTTTGTGTTGGGCTAATGATAATTAAAGTTACAGTCCACTATTCTTCGTGTATTATTTGTCCCACTACAAATATATTTTGGTCGCCTCCGTGCCTGATGGACTAATAAAACGTGTTATAATTCGCCATGTGCACATATCTATGGTTCCCGCGAACGCAGACATTATGGTTATATTGACTTTGAGAACTGTGAAAGTGTGTTGATGCTTCTATTCGTGGTGTTCCTGTTATGAAATGTATACAACTATTCTTCGAAGTCATCAAGTATTGAAATCACATGTGTTGATGGTTCTATTCGTGGTGTTCCTGTTATGAAATGTCTACAACTATTCTTCGAAGTCATCAAGTATTGAAATCTAGTTTATGTTAAAAATGGAAGAATTTAATGAAAAACTAGCAATAAAGAAAAGAGCTATTGCTAAAAGGACATTAACCTACGTCGACAAGTTTCTAAAGAAGTATACTGAACAAGTTAGTGTAAATGAAGTTCGTTCACGTTTGAGTTCCTTGCCTGATATTTTGAATCAATATGTGGAAGTTCAAGATGAAATTGAATTAAATTGTGAAGATCCTACAGGTCATTTTGCAGACAGAGAAAAGTTCATAGAGGATTACCACAGAATAAAAGCAGCTCTGGAAGGAATTGTTGATAAAGAAGTTAAAGTGCCTTCCCCCCCTGCATCTGTAATATCGAATAATAGTGATTCCTTGGTAAAATTGCCGACTGTTGATATTCCTACGTTTGATGGAAATGTTAGGACATGGTTGCAATTTCACGACATATTCTCAAGCTTAATACTAAACAATGAATCATTAAATGACATACAGAAATTTCATTACCTAATTTCGTCGTTGAGAGGAGAAGCTAAAGGTCTTCTAGAAAGTTTAACCATTAGTGCAGACAATTTTGTAACTGCTTGGAAGTTGCTTTATGACAGATACAATAACAACAAAATAATTGCTGCCAACTATGTCAAGTCACTACTAAATCTATCTACAGTGAAAACAGGTTCCAGTAATGAATACAGATCGCTAGTAAATAATGCAACAAGTAATAAAAGGGCATTAGAATCATTGAAACCTAATGTACCACTGCATGATGTGATATTAGTTGAAATCATTCTTGAAAAATTAAGGAAACAAGACAGACAAGAGTGGGAATTGAAAACAGCTAATGATCAGTTCAGTTCTCTACAAGATCTTATTACATTCATTGAAATAAAAGCTCAAGCTTTAGAAATCATTGAGTACAGAAATAATCCTAGTGAACAAAGGGTTAAGTCATCTATATCTTCAAGTAAAGCTTTGACTGTTAATGTAAATTCTGTCAGTTGTATATTTTGCAACAGAAATAGCCATTCACTGCATGATTGTAGAGATTTTAAAGCTGTGTCTCTTGTGGAAAAAAGAAGATTTCTTCAAGAAAATAAACTTTGTTTTTCATGTTTAAAAGGATCCCATGTGTTTGCTAAGTGTAAAGCCAGCTGTGCCATTTGTAGCAAAAGACATCATAAACTGTTACATATTGATAATGCTATTAACAATGCTAATGCCACTTCCAATGTTAGCAATGTATCTAGCTATACTTCGTCAAAAGGTCAGAACATGGCCAACGCAAAAGCACTATTGCCAACTGTAGCTGTACATGTTGAAGCCAAGAATGGTGATCTTGTTGGGTGTCGAGCTTTAATGGATTCTGGAAGCCAAATGTCTTTCATATCAACTGATTTAGTGAAGAAGTTGCATCTACCATTGATCAAGAATAAATTCTCTGTTAGTGGAATTAATGATGTTTGTGCCGCAAAGGTTGTGCACACCTGTTCAGTTAATGTACATTCCAGAATTAGCAACTATGAGTTTAATGTGAATTGTGCTGTTCTTGACAATGTTACTGGTCTTGTACCTAGTGCTCCTGTTCAATATGAAGATTGGTCATTGCCAACTGACATCTCATTGGCTGATCCTGAATTTTATATTCCAGCAAAAATTGATTTATTGCTTGGAGCTGATGTTTTCTTCGATCTTGTGATTGGTGAAACCTTTAAGCGCAAAGGTCATCCCACGTTGATAAACACTCATCTGGGTTATGTGTTATCTGGCAAAATGCCACTGCATTCTATTCGTCATACTAACAATGAGGTTATGAGTTGTTTAAGCAGAAATGATATGCTTGATAATCAACTTCGAAAGTTTTGGGAATTAGAGGAAATAAATCACATTCCTCAAACAAAGGAAGATAAATATTGTGAACAACATTTCTTAGAAAATACTTCGAGAACTTCTGATGGTCGATTTATAGTTCGACTTCCTGTTCGCCTAGAAGTTTCTATTGGGGATTCCTTCGGACAAGCTAGAAAGAGAATGAATCTGCTTGAAAGGAAATTTGAATCTAATGAAAAACTGCATCATGATTATGCACAATTTATGAAGGAGTATGAGGACTTAGGTCATATGGATTTGTGTGACATGTCTGATGAATCTACTCAATTCTTCATTCCTCATCATGCTGTTTTTAAACCTAATAGTTCCACAACTAAGATAAGAGTTGTTTTTGATGGTTCTGCCAAATCTTCCAATAATTACTCATTGAATGATTTACTGTGTGTTGGTCCTGCTGTTCAGGAAGAGTTGTACTCCATTGTTCTTCGATTCAGAAAGTATCCAGTAGCAATGACTGCGGATATTGCAAAAATGTATAGGCAAGTGCTCGTTGATCCTAGAGACCGATGCCTACAGAAAATTCTATGGAGAAGTAATATAGAAGAGGAGTTAAAATGTTATAAGTTGTCTACTGTAACATATGGGACGAGTCCTGCTAGCTTTCTGGCAACTAGATGTCTCAAACAACTTGCTGATGAGAATCAAGAAATATGTCCTGCTGCTGCTGAAGCCCTAAGATCTGATTTCTATGTGGATGATTATCTAGGTGGTGTTTCTACAGTTGAAGAAGCCAAAAGGTTGCAGACTCAGCTTATTGATTTACTCGCTTCTGCTGGATTTCCATTGAGAAAATGGTCATCAAACTGTGATGAAGTACTGCAAAATGTAACTCCGGAATTGCAAGAAAGGCCAGCTAACTACAAGATCATTGGAGATCATACTGTGCAAGCCTTAGGAATTACATGGCAGCCTGAAAATGATTGTTTTCAATTTAAGTTTGATGTCAAGCCAATAACAAAGGTGACGAAGAGAAATGTTTTATCTGTCATATCTTCAATTTTCGATCCCTTGGGTCTCTTGGCTCCCGCTGTTATTAAGTGTAAAATATTCATACAAAGATTATGGATTTTGAAGACAAGTTGGGATGAGATACTACCTACTTCAGTCCAAGATGAATGGAACAAGATATATGGTAATCTACATTGCCTAAATGACATAACTGTTGACAGAAAAATAATTCCTTCTGCAAATATCCAGAGAATTGAATTACATGGATTCAGTGATGCTTCAGAACAAGCTTATGGTGCTTGTATCTACCTGCGATCCATATCTGATGATAATTCAGTTTCTGTTTCACTGGTTACTTCTAAATCTAGAGTGTCTCCTATCAAGACACAGTCTGTACCTAGATTAGAGCTCTGTGGAGCATTGTTATTGTCTAGATTGTTGAAAAAGGTATTGTCATCATTGAAATTAAGTAGATTAGATCAAATATATCTATGGTCTGACTCTACTATTGTTTTATGTTGGTTGAAATCTACTCCAGCCAAGCTGAAGTCCTTCGTTGCAAATAGGGTCTCTGAAATACAAGATGACACAGACATTAATTGCTGGCATCATATTTCAACTGAAGAGAATGCTGCTGACTGCATTACCCGTGGTGTATATCCAGATCAGTTATCTACATTGAAGCTATGGTGGAGGGGTCCAACATTCTTATGGGAAGTGAATGCTACTTCATCTCCTACATCTATTAATGAAATGCAATTACCAAATGAAATACCTGATGTAAAATCTTCTAAAGAAGAAGTTGTTACTTGTGCTGCGAATGTCAAACATTCTTCAAGTTTAAATGATCTCATCAAAAAATTCTCTTCCATCGATAAACTAAAAAGAATCTTCTCTTACATTTTGAGATTTATTCATAACTCAAGAGCTGTTCCTGAAAAAAGGAGAAGTGAGCATCTTACTGTTGAAGAAACTGATGCATCATTCATCGCTATAATATCTCTAGTACAACAGGAAGAATATCCTGAGGAACTGTCTTGTTTGATGAAACACAAGTGCATTTCTAATTCAAGTAAGCTAAGGCCATTATGTCCACTCCTCGATAAAGATGGGTTGCTACGAGTTGGTGGTCGACTTAACAATTCTGATTTGCCTTATGAAGCTAAACATCAAATAATTGTTCCAGCGAAACATCACATCACTGAGCTTTTGATTAGAAATGAGCATATAAAGCTTCTGCATGGAGGTACTCAATCTGTGCTGTCCTCATTGAGAAGAAATATTTGGATTCCTGCTGGAAGGAGTGTTGTCAGAAAGGTGTTACGAAGTTGCATTCCTTGCTTCAAAGTAAACGCTTCCAGCAATAATCAGCTTATGGGACAACTTCCATCGAATAGAGTACGACCTGCTCATCCTTTTGAGTACACTGGTGTTGATTATGCTGGTCCTGTTCATCTTAAAGTTGGATTAAGTCGCAGCAAGACTATTATTAAAGCTTACGTCGCATTCTTCATTTGCTTGGTAACCAAAGCTGTTCATTTGGAATTGGTATCTCAACTTACCACTGATGCATTTTTAGCTGCTCTGAAAAGATTCATCGCAAGAAGAGGAAGATGTAGAGAAATAATGAGTGACAATGGTACGAATTTTGTGGGTGCAGCTGCTGAATTGAAAGGATTCTTACAAGACCCTGACATTCAAAATACCTTATACGAGTATGGAGTTTCTGAAGGCTTTAATTGGAAATTCATTCCTCCAAGATCTCCGCACTTCGGAGGTATATGGGAGTCTGGTATCAAATCAATGAAGTCTCATTTGAAGAAAGTAATAGGAAACACTGTGCTGACATTTGAAGAATATGCTACAATTCTTTCACAAGTAGAGGCATGTCTGAATTCTCGACCTCTATCTCCTTTAACTGATAATCCACAATGCTTGAATCCTATTACTCCAGGGCATTTCCTTATTGGTCGTTCCTTACAGTGCCTTCCTGAACCTTCTATGTTGCCTATCCCCACTGGCAAACTTTCCCGGTGGCAGCATCTGCAGCAGATGATGGAGCACTTCTGGAAGCGATGGTCTACTGAGTACCTGACAGTGGTTGGACATCAGTTCTAGTCTTGACATTGGTGATCTAGTTTTAATAATGGAAGACAATGTTCCTCCATTGTGTTGGAAAACTGGAAAAGTTGTTGAAGTGTTTCCCGGTAAAGACGGTTTGATTAGAGTAGTAAAGTTAAAAACTGCTACTGGTGAAATTTAACGACCTATTGTAAAACTCTGCCCGTTTCCTTCTAAAGTGAATGTTTAAATGTAATTGTGTTTTCTATTGTTGGATAAATCAAGGGTGGGAGTTATTGATTCATGGATTTGTGTGTTGATCTAGATAGATCAAGGGTGGGAGTATGTTTGGGATTTAGCGCGCCTATTGTAGGTTAAATGCTATGCATGCGCGCGCAGTCCTTCTTCGCGGCAGCCATTTTAGTTTTCTTCTCCCGCTTCCACGGTGATCAGGTGGAAGTTGGTAGCTGCTCATAGTTTGTTATTAAAACTTGTATGTTTGTGTTGGGCTAATGATAATTAAAGTTACAGTCCACTATTCTTCGTGTATTATTTGTCCCACTGCAAACAGTATCTACTGACGATATCATGATGTATCTACTGACGAAGACAATATGTGTGCAGATAAAGGAAAGAAAGAAAGTGGACAAAAAGTGAGAAGGTAGTCAAGATGGTGCAAAGTGTGTAACATTGGACTGTGTACGCCAGAAAGCTTCAAACAATATCACACACATGTTAATTACTGGACAATGTGCAACCAAAAAGTTGTCAGCATTCTATATTATGTATTATTTCAGTATGTTTAGTTAGTACATCTGCAATAAATAGGTTTTCAACCCTCTAAACCTGGAAAAAATATATCCGAAAAAAAAAAAAAAAATAAAATTTAAATAATAACAACAAATCCTCAAAACAGCCTCCCATTTATCTGTGCCTGTGATATATTTATATCAGAGTGAATACACAACAGATTACCATTTCTAGAAGCAGGAAGTTCCAATCTTATGGAGAATGTGAAATAGACTTACCTATCAGATTCAATATTTTCTCTTCTAATAATAAAGTCTGCAAGAATTAAACAGGATTTAGCAAGGAACTTGGCCTCAGACATTTTCTTATAGATCATCTCTACTGTAGCGACCACACTGTTACGAAGAGGGAAGTAACAGAGAGGAATAAAATAGCGTTCAAACTGAAACACACACACAAACACATTTCAGAATTTCATTGAAATTACCAGGCGTGTACGGAAAGTAAGTTCCGATCGCCAATAAAGAAAACAAAAGCATAAGAAATATTTACTGCAATATGCAGTAGCAATGCATTAGCAAACTCAATGGCTGCACACAAACTACCTGTATACAGTACAGTAGTACATATGAGCACAGCCTCATGTAAATGGCAGGAATGTAAAAGGTGGTTTTACTGTTCAGTTGCTGTGGTATTCAGAAAAAATTCTAAAGGTATTCGTACTGTCACAATTCTCAATGAAAGCAAGGCTTTTGACTGAAACTTAACGGTACTTATTAGTTTTGGAAGATATGTAAATGTATGAAATATTGCAGAATACATAAAAATTAAAAATTTTACAATATAATTTCCTGTGTGAATTATGCGGATAAATACGGTCATTATTATAAAGGTTTGAGTTCCAGTACCTCATAAATTCCAGAAAGTACAAGTTCAAGGAAGTTAAGACACAGGGGCAAGTTCCACGTGTATCTAATAACTTCAGAACTTAAAGTCCAGAGATGAGGGTCCGAGTTGATGTCACCACAACTGTCTCTCATCCTGAAGTAGAACTTTGTAAGCGACACATAAAACTTGGAGTTCAACTCAACGGCTGCAACACAAAACATAAACGAGTTGACAAATTCAAATTGACTGAGCATGTTACGAGGGCCCAAAACTCTTATGAAATACAGTATATTTTTATCCTGGCTCCCCCCCCTCCCGAAGTAGAATCTCAATTTAATGTTTTTCAGGGTTACAGAATCTTTTACTCTAAGGGCTGTGTTCACCAATGCCGATAATCTGCCTAATCCTGATTTTTAGACTGAAAAGCTGCGATACTGTCCATTTTGCGTTTCACCAGCTACAGTAACTTGGTTTTTCCATAATATCCAAGCTAAGGCTTCACTGGTGAAATATCGGCCAGCAAAACAGGACAAACCAAGCTAACTGTGACATCAAGACGACGCGTAGGCAATTGGAACATCTGATCAACATGAGAGATGATTACAGTGACGAGGAATATGAAGCAGAACACAGAATAAAGCATCCTAATGGATAAAGGAATGTATGCCGTACTTGGACATATATGACATTAATTTCTGCACAAGATTCAAGAGAAAATGAAATTATCTGCTATGCGCCACGCCCCCAAAACAGTGAGACATCTAGTGACCATTTGTAGAACTACTCATGAGACACAGTGTGAAGGGAAACTTTCCGTTGCTATGGCAACGTGTACATTTCACGTCCGGACATAGTCAATAGACAGTCTTCTCCCCGCTGTTCACACAACTGCCGCCAAATGACGTTGGTTCTCTTATGAAAAATTTAAGGGTCAGACAAGTAGTAGACAAAAACCAAGTTTTTTAAAAACAAGGTGACAAACTATGTGGTGAAACCCGAAAGGTTTACTGTTTGAGATAATGGATTAATCGTAGTTTTCATTATCCACGATACCGAGAAATTTTATCCGTGTTGGTGAACACAGCCCTAAATAGGGGATTACATTAAGCCAAGGATTTGCTACTTTTAAAAAAATGGAACCAGATTTATAGAAAAATAGGTTTTATTAAATGAATCCTGCTTCATTTACAAACTACAGGGTGATCCGTTTGGGTATGGATAAAATTAAATCTCTATTTATATAAGAAGCTTTGTCCTGACTGACGACTGACATAACTAATGACAGAGAATCAACGTAGAGCCTAAACTATAATAGGTAGAGACTTGCAACTTTGATAGTACCTTCGTTTCATAATGTAAGTGCTTACTAAGGTTTTGAAAAATTTTGATTTTAAATGCCAAAAATCAAATGTTTTTGAGAATACTTAAATGATTTTTACACAGAATTATCAAATCCAAATCACAGTTCACATGACAACAGTGTATTGTTGCCATTGGTCTCAGGTAGGTTTGGAAATAAATTATATGGACTTTGACAAAATAGAGAAGCTATCAATATAATTCATTGCTGCAAATAAAAATTGAAGATGAAATCCACGAAAATAATGCACAATGTGTTGCGGTCACGTAACTTTCTGTATCGTGGACATAGAGAATACCGTACGAGGTATGGTAATATGTATATTATTATATCGCAGGTTTTTGAGGAGGGAAATATGAACGTAATAATGAATTACTTTTTAATTTTATCCTTGAAACGGTTGTATGATAACATGAAAGTGAGAAATAAAATATTCCGCAAAGACAATACTATTTTATGTTACCGGAATTTCAGTTTCTTCTTATTTGAACCCCTACCAGGCTTGGTGTGTAGAAGGAATGGGATGCAAAATTCTACATCCTCTACGAGCCATAAAAAGCTATATCAAGCATTTTCTGAGGGAATAGTTTGAGTGTGATAAATCGTTCTTCTTCATTTCATGAAAATCGAAAGTCCTTCATAAGTTAATTTCTAATTACAAAATACAAAATTATTATTAAAAAAGCCAATATGATTGTAGGACAAATTTTTTGCTGGTGATACTATAGTTAAAAGATGGGAGATTCCATATATGACAATCAACAACCTGAAAGAACAAATGAAAATCATAGAAGATTAAAATGGATACTTCAAATCAACAGTGGGCACAATGTGTTCTATGCTAAGCTGAATTTGAATGTGTGAAAAGAGTTCAAGGGGAATTTCGACGTGATTAGTGTGTGGGTAATCCAGCAAGATGGTGCACCCCTCTCACTGGGTATGGGAGGTTCTTAATTTTCTAAATGCCATTTCCAATAGTATGTGATGTGGTCATGGTGGAACCATTGCTTGGCCCCTAAACTCCTCAGATCTAACCCATCCTGACTTGTGTGGGGTTTTGTTAAAAGCACTGTCTATGCACAGAAACCAAGGTACATTGATGATCTGAGAGTAAAAAATGCTCAAGCTTTTCAACAAATCACCCCTCTTATGTTACAATGGAGATGGGCTGAATTGCATCACCATTAAGCAGTGAGGGAAGTGAGGCGGTATGCTCCGGTATGGAATATCATTACTGGTTCTAAAGGTCCAATGGCATACCGACACTAGTTTAAATTGTTAAATAGCATACCGTTACTGAAAATCAATGGCTATTTGTTAACAAATTGTTAATGTTCCTTTGAGTCGTAATATAATAATTACTTTTCATGATTATTCACCCACTCGTACGCTTTCAGCGGTAGCCATTGTCACCATAACTTGTGATGGTCTTTGTTGCCATCTTAATGACTATACCACTAGATTCTATGTCTTAAAAATATTTTTCTCGCTAACAAAATGTTGTGACTTTTATATTGTTTAAATAGGACTTAAATACTTTTAAAATACCTTTATTGAAATAAATAAACTAAACTCAATGGCGCTACATCCCTGAAGGGACTAGGCCTAGCACCCAACCGCTGCTAATCTACCATAGACCGATGGCAGGATTGGGGCATGTGGTCAGCGTGCCGACACCCACTGCTGTTATTGGTGTTTCCGTGATCGTGAAATAAATAAAGGTCTGTCAATCGACAGTACATGATGTTCTAGTCTTGTGTTGTGCTACTACTTGGCAATCATCTATAAAGCAGGGTTGGTTACTCATGAAGGAAGTTAATTAAAAACACCACCAAGTGGATATCACATACCCTGCATATCACATTATTATTTTGTAAAGGAGGGAATGTGCTTTTTTAAATTGAGGTATGTTAGGGGAAAATTTTGGGATAGCATACCGCCTCTGGATTTTTCCCACTTCCTTCACTGCCGTTAAAGAGTTATGCAGAGTGTGCTATGGGGGTCAAGTTGAAAAATGAGGAATCTCCCATCTTTTAGTGTTGTATACACAAAATTTCAACAAGTAAAGTTCAGTAGTAAATGTTTTACGTGTTTTTATTTTATCTATACCCAAATGGATCACGCTGTATAATTGCTGCAGTTAACCCCCTAGTATAAAAATTCCTTGACATGAGAGAGTCCAAAAATTTACAATTTTTTGAATAATGAATTTTTAAAAAGTTTATTTTGAATATAGGTTACTGACAATAACAATTTAAACAGTTTTACACTTAATTAAGTATGCAGATGTACCTAATTAACTTACCAGCTCTAGCATGAATCATGTGACGACATAAAATTTTTAATACATATTCCACCTTTTCAACCATTTTACGATGAAGAAACACGTTACCTGAGGAAAAAAAGAGTATAGCCAAGAGTTAATTCAACTTCTGAATTGCAGAACTGTACATTCACACTGAGTAAAGCCGACAAAAACGACAATCTTTCTCCAAATTGTTCAATTTTATGCACAGAATGTTGTGATCTATGTATATACAGCATTACTAGAATTTTTTTTTCTTTCAAAATTGGAAATAATCAGCAATAACGCATGTCACAAAAACACCATCACAGTTGAATTTTTTAGAGCAACATGAAACCCATAGTCCAGAATTCAATCATTAGCTTTAATTCGATGCAGTGTGTTTTCTACAGTGTGTTTTACTTACGAGTTGGCCAATCATGTGGGTTTCTGCATCGTGGCTACCACAGCTCTAACTCCCAAGCGATCGGGTGAAGTATCTATGCAAATAAAGCCGCTAACGGTGTAATGATTCAGGTTCTCACATTTACAGTTAGAATTACAATGAAAATAACCATGTACCTCATCACAAGAGATGTTGGAAATGTTCTCCTCTTGTACCCACACAATACTGGCACTTTTTTAGGAAATTTTCTTTCACGTGCATAAGTTCAGCTTCCGAGACAGAGTTAATTTCTCTTGTGATATTGTCTTTAAGTTCTTCTATTGCATGGGAAATTGACCTATACACTTTATTTTTCAAGTTATCCCATAAATAATAGTTACAAGAGAAATTAACTCTACCTCAGAAGCTGAAGTTACATGCATGAAAGAGGTGCCTTAAAAGCTGCCAGTGTTTTGTGGTTGCAAGAGGAGAACATTTCCAACATCTCTTGTGATGAGGTACATGGTTATTTTCATTGTAATTTTAACTGCAATTGTGAGAATCTGAATCATTACACCGTTAGTATGCGAAACACAAAGTAGCTCAATGTTTAGTATAGGTCTTGTCCATTTGAAAGGCAGAAAATATCATAAAAAAAAAGAGTTGAGTGTAAAATGAAAGCAAAGTGGTACCCAATTATCACATTTAAACTTATTTTTTAACGACTTCATACTGGAATTTTCACAAAAGCTAGGTATAATTTTCAAGAAGACAAATGTGGCTTCTTTACACAATTAAATTTTTAAAAAATGTTTGGCCAGAATATGTCATTCATACATTAATGGATACCTTAACATTTTCACTCCCACTCACTTTGTGGCCTATCAGTTGGCTCAGCCAAGGCATTTATACAGTGTTAGTGAAGTTTCACATCACTATGGTTACAGTATATTTAATTTCCTCCATAACTATTACAGATGTGATTAGAAATTTTTTAAATACCTTCTGGAAGGAGCACAAGAGCAGAAGGTGATTGTATTATTGTTTCTTGGGCTTCCAACCGGGTGATTCTACAGGGGCCGCATTGTTGCCGAGGCCTGGGAAATCCAAATCCAAAGCCGAAACTTCAATAGGGATGGCACTCTACAAATTAGCCAGGCCTGGAAGCCAATATTGGCAACTCTATCTCCCCAATAAATTATTAGTCCTGATAAGGACTAATTTCACATCCAACAACATTATTAAACCCTAATTTTCCCTTAAGACCAATCAGAACTCTCCATTCAAATACAGTGGAACTTGGTTAACACATTTTTTATGGGAACGAAAAAATAGACGTCTTAAACGAGAAAACGTACTAATGAAAATCTGAAAAATCGAAGGGAATATCTAGATATGTTTTCTAAGTTGCTCAATACAGCCTAAAGTGCATCCAAATGGCTCAGAATTACCCACAGTGTCACACAGGAGCTTCTATGCCAAGCCATTATTACGAGAGATTTATATTACATAAATGAATGCGTAGACTTAATAATTTGATTTGAAAAAATTAAACAAAACTTGCTGAAATTGAAGGAATGTATGAGAGCGATATTTAATGGAAAAACCAGATGAAATTCACAAAAAGCATTCACTTTAAGATCACACATGAAAAAAGCTGCGGATTCCACAATCTATTAACAAACATAAAATAAGTGGAAGTGTAAATTATTGTGCAAAACTTCACACGTGACAAACATGGTAAACAAAGTCACAGTCACAGCCACAGCCACAAATTGCTAATGAAATGCGATCCAATATCCACATGAGAAGCACAATCTACTTTTTTGGCCTACATTTCTTCAAGATTCTAATATTTCTCTACACACGTACTGTACATAATTTAAAACATATTTCACTATCTAGAAAACACAACAAAATTATCACGAGAAAAACGGCAGCTAACAGCTGATACTGGAAAATCCGTGCGAAGTTAAACTCACCAATGAGAAGCAACTGCAAAGGATCAAAATGGTCCCTTAGAGCAAAGGTAGAGATTTGGACACCTGAGAGTACAAGAATTCTGGCATCGAGAACACGATCAGATGCATAAACAAGGTTTGTGTTCGGCAACGTGTGGTTGGCGAGCCTAATACGAACGTACTAAGCGTGAAACCAAAACGTGCTAAAGAAACATTTAAACATGTAATTATTAACATTGGGACCGGGACTTCCAAAAATCGACGTACTATGTGGGAAAACGTGGTAATGAGAAACGTGCTAACGAGGTTCCACTGTACTCCATTTTCTAATGTTCCTATTGGCCCACACCCCTCCTAGTATATATCCAGTCTATAAACTGTATAGGATTAAATTGGATATGGAATAGAATGGGTTCATGGAATATACAGATTATATGCAAATTAATAAAAAAAAGGTGTAATGATATTGCTAGGCAGGAAATGTTTTCAGAAATGAGGAATTTTAAATCATTACAATGTTATGCAGAGATGAAATCTGAATGGGGTATGGAAGCTTATCTATTTGCATGTAATCGGGAGGAAAGATCCAGTTTGGCCTGGTGGAGACTAGGAATCTGGAGACTGAAAAACTTGAGGGGATCGGTACCTAGGGGAATATGCCCATTATGTAACGAGGAAGAGGATGCAAAACATATAATTTTAGAATGTAAGGAAACTGAGAGGTGGAGGGTAAATTTAATTGGTGATAAATTACTAAAAATTAATAAAGGGGTAGCATATAAGAAGCTTTGCATAACAAAAAATAGGGATTTATTGAAAAGAATGGGGAAATTTTTAATTGTAGTTAAAAGCAAATGGTTTAATAAAATAGAAGATAGTAGCAGTAGAAATTCAAGTGAAGTAGGAAATAATATATAGCATACTTGTGTGTTGTTTTAAGTAATAGATAGAAATAGTTATAGAATGTTTGTGTAGTAATCAAGGGACTGATTGATAAAACAGAAATGTAACCAAAGTCCCTGTTGTATGAAGATGAAATAAACCTATGTTTATGTTTATGTTTATATATCCAGTCTTTTCCTATACATGAAGCAGTTATTCCCAATCCAGCTCACTTCTCCCAGAAGATGGCAGCGGAGATAGCTGTCGAAAGCCTGGAACCAAACCTCCAACTCTCCTGGTTGGAAGCCCGATAAACAATAATACATTCTCAACACTGGGAAAGCTTCAAGTCACACAGAAAGGTGATTGCAAATCAGCACAAAATTCATCACTGTTTGTAACATTTACGTCTTCCGATAATACAGATTCAGCATGAAAATTTTCACTTTCACTATCTGATGGAATTAATTCATCCCTCAAATCTTTTACTACTACTTTTATTCATACTGCAAGAAAAGGCAATACCACTTACACCCGCACTGAATGAAGCTTGGGTCATGTGGATTTTACATGCTTTTCGAAACACTAAAGAAACCTCAAACACAGCTTGTTTCTATCTGAGGAGGGAATATGTGCACGCAAGCACCATCTACCGTATTTTACGGACTATAAGACACACTTTTTTACCTTGAAAAAAGAACCCTGAAAGTTGGGTGTGTCTGACGGTCCGAAGTACACTAAAAAAATTAAAATTATGGTAAATATTTCCCAAATATAAACAAGGTGGTGTAAACTATAAGAAAGTTACAAATTTTGCCACAGACTGTACATCAGTACACTTGTCACAATTGTAAAATGAGGGTGGCTGGAATCCAGGTATAAAATGCAAAAAAAAAAAAAAAGGCACGTTCAGTTCTTTTATACGGAAGGAGTTGTCTCCGCTGGGTAGTTTAAATGAAGACAATGACCTCTAAACAGCCTTGTCCCGTTACACTTACCGTACGCTAAATTGAGGGTTAAGAGGTTAAAAAGTATTTTCAGTCTTTCATGAGAAATCAGTTCAGTTGTTAAAATTTAAGTGTTGCCATCTGTACAGAAGAGATTGTCATAAAACGCAGATTTTTAAGTTAGAAGTGATTTACACTGGTTCCCTTGTAAAAGGTTATAATTTGTTTATGCAAAGAAGTATATTATTCCCTTTAAAAATGTTCGTTTAGAATCACATAAAATTTTTTTTCCTTTAAATTTTCATCCTAAAATCAAGGTACGTCTTATGGTCCGGAGCACCTTATGGTCCGTAAAATACGGTATCATCTGAAGAAAGAATTACATTCCTTATGTAATTAACAAAGTTGTTGACTATTAAACAAATTAGGCCTAACTTTCCCTTACATTTTTGCAGGACGTACGTTTCATGGGCTTTGCCCACATTTTCAACTGCTTGTCAACTGTCTATTTTCTGCTTTGAGAACACTGGCGCCTTCTGGTTTTGGTTTAACAAACTTTTTGATCAAGTTTTCTTCTAGCGGTATTTCAAAATTCATCAGTTTATCTTCATACTTTTTCATATAAATCTTTTCCCATACTTCCAGATCTTTTTTTTATTAACTGATTTCAATAGGTTGGCTTCCTTAAGGAATAAGAATCATCACATCCTTAAGGAAGCCAACCTATTGAAATCAGTTAATAAACAAAAAGATCTGGAAGTATGGGAAAAGATTTATATGAAAAAGTATGAAGATAAACTGATGAATTTTGAAATACCGCTACAAGAAAACTTGATCAAAAATTTTGTTAAACCAAAACCAGAAGGCGCCAGTGTTCTCCAAGCAGAAAATAGACAGTTGACAAGCAGTTGAAAATGTGGGCAAAGCCCATGAAACGTACATCCTGCAAAAATGTAAGGAAAAGTGAGGCCTAAAGTGTTTAATAGTCAACAACGTTGTTAATTACATAACTTTGTTGCTTCACTGTATTAAGTTCCATTATCTCTTGAGTCCTCATAATTACATTCCTATTCAATTCCAGTCACGAGATATACAGCAAAATGTTAACACCCGTCCTTAAGCTAATTATGTCGCCCTTGGTATGTTGGACCTAAGGATTCTTGGGCAAGTAATGTTGCCCATGGGAGTGAAGGTGTTAATTTTTTGTAAAATGAATGTCTATTTTACATAACATTGTATATACTTACGGAACTCTTCAGCCCTGATATCCTTCATCATTTTCTCTATGCCCTTAGAGCCATGCCAGAAGTCGTGGGCAAAAGCTGCGTTTGTAAAACTTATTATCATCTGAAACAGTCAAACACATACAGGGTTCCAAACAAAATAAAATCAGGTACACTGATATAACAAAGTTCCAGAATGCTTTTTTTTTAATCAGTGATAATTCCAATTATGATATGCAGAAAATAAGCTATTTTTGTAATAGATCTCAGAGTTAAACTTCAAAAACAAAATGTGCTGGCAATAATATTAATGATGCAATAGGCCTACGATTCGATGACATGTTTGTTTAAAATTAAAGCAGCCTTATGGGTTATGAATGAATAAAAAGTCAATCTGAAATCTCTGTCAGGAATTACATTAGGTATATTGCAGCACAGGAACGAAAAAGAAAAATACTCACATTAAAATATAATGAAGATATCACTAGCCATACTTATCCATAGAATGCACAATATATAGGGATAGTCACATTTCGTTAATCCCCAAAACACGAAATTAGTAATAGAAGTTCAAATTACTGTAATAAATTCGTTTCTCGTGTTTTTTTATTCAAAATATGTGTTCATTCATTCGCGAAATACCCGGTTTTTAAGGTTTTATCCCATTTTTACGCGAAATACGGGCAAATGTAAAACTTCTACTTTAAATTAACGCATATTTGAATATATTGTATTTCTTTTTATCCATGGAAAATATTTTAATTAAAAATGTGAGCTGTTGATGAAAACGTGAGTCGTCGGCTTTATTTGAAACGTGAAGATGTCAAGGTCAACTGAAGAAGGGACTTTAGAGGAAGAGGGTGGAGGAAGGAGTTTCTGGCACCAAGATGTCGGCGGCGTAATTCACGGCCGAAGCAAGTAAACAAACAGCCAATCTATTCTTCCAGTCTTTATATAATAGCAGAATAATAATAAAAATTTAATAATGAATTAAAACAACCTGTAAGTTACGTATTTCAACAATCTCGCGTTTGGCAAAGTGGGTGTTGGAGGCTACAACCTGTAACGTCATGCTTCCCGCCGAATCCCGCATGAAAGAGACGGAAGTAGGGATTAACATCGGTTGTTAAAACATTGATATTCACTATCGATGTTAAAATCGGCGGTAACCATCGATGTGACGATAATATCGATGTATTTTGACGGAAAGCATTGATGTATATTTAAAATAAAAAAGCATGGTTTCAGAAAATTAGGCAACATTCATAAATAAACTGAAATATTTCCATGAAAACTATCCATTTTTTTGGAAATTTTGTCAGTATGTCCTGAATGTCCGACCCAGTATGTATATTCATGAAAATTAATGCAAAAAACTGTGAATATTAAAAAAAGTGTGCATGGAACGCCACGCGACAGAAGTGAAACTTGTTTTAATTTTTTAATATTTTCAATTTTTTATTATTGGATTTTTCAATTTTGGATTGTAGAACTTTTAATATTGGGTTTTTGGACTTTTTTGATTTTGGATTTTTAAATTTTTGATCTTTTAATGTTTTTATTTCGGAATTTTGGATTTTGGATTTTTTAATTACGGATTTTTTTATTTTTAAATTTTGGATACTTTAATTTTTATTTTTGGATTTTACATTTTTTAATTTTGAAATTTTTGGATCTTTGAAGTTTTTAATTTTTGGATTTTTAGATTTTTTAAATTTTGGATTTTTGATTTTGAATTTTTTTATTTTTTTAATTTTGGATAAGCCTTATCACTGAGTTGATTGATTTCTGTGCAGACCGTTCCATCACACCACACTAATTTTGTGATGATTTTGAGTGTAACACTAATTTCGTGATGATTTTTAACATAAGGAGAGATCTCGATTTACCCCTACCACGGCTAAAGAAGTTTCACTTCAAAAACATCAATGTCGGGGAGAAACATAGATTGTATTCCATCGATGGTGGTGATGATGACGACGAGTGATTATTTTAACTTTATTCATACTTCTATTTTTTAAGTTCTACATGTTGACGAATAAAATATTTTAGGATGAATTTGTGCATTTTTTTAACTCCCGTAACCACAATGTAAAGTAAGGAGTTTGTTTAATTTTAAACTAAAATACAAGCACCTCAAGTAATTAGGTAATTTTTATTTCATATGAATTCAAGACATTGTCATATCACTCCTGGATGTTGCTTGATATATTATCAGTGTACGGAAAAAATGCATTTAGATTTAAAAGCTGATTTTCAAGATTTTTTTTACCATTTTTATGACGAAATTCAATTTTTAAATAGCGAAATATATGTAGAAATTTTGCATTTTATTTGACGAAATCCTGAGTTTTTATTCACCACAAATCATTAACTCTAACAATATAATATCAATATTCTATGGCTAGTTATGTATTCGATAACTCAAATACACTATCGGATTTTCGAGAACTTGGTATACACATTTATAACATCCATGGGAAAAAGCCTTTTGAAATTGGACCAAAGTAAAGTCCAATTTAGTGCCTATTTTATGGTAATAGATTAGAAAGAATTTATGAAATGCAAATCAGTTATCATGACAACATTATTGTTTTACTGTGATCATATACAGCTTTGGAAATTGCAATACAGTTAGCTATGACAAATAACACTATTCCTTTATTAAACTAGAATGTTTATCAAACTAGAACGTTAAACTGAGCGAGGTGGCTGAGATGGCAATGTCTTGGGCTCACATTTTGGTGGTCCCTGGTTTAAATCCCAAAACTGGTCAATTTGACATTTTGTTGTTGTTGGTATTTTTATGTGACTGTGCGATTGTCAAGATATCACAAATCTGTATAGTTCAGCTGATTCTAGACGATTTTCATTTGATTTTTTTTTTTTTAACTAGACCTTTGTTCTTCTGTAAGCCCTGCTTAATGGATTGATCTGGAGCTTAATTTGGAAATCTTTTTTTAGAAAAATACTTATATTATAATTGCAATTATAACTGATTAAACAAAAGCATTCTAGCACTTTGTTACATCAGTTTATTTTATTTTATCCTGAAAAAGAAAAACAAAATTCTGAACTATGTTTCTTAGAATACCATCATTAAAAATTCTAACTTCAAACATAAATCTAAATCTTCAATCTTGTTTTTCTCAAAATGCTATTTCGTTATTTGTGCCCTTTTTACAATTATAATTACAGAACTCACCTGTGAAAATGGATGGAATACTGGTAAACCGTCTGCCAGGTAAAATTCACGGAAAATATCCCCCACATACTTCAGTATTGTCACATGTTTGTTAAAGTAAAATTTTCCTCGAGGCGATGAGTTTAAGAAGTTAAAGTTAATCATTGCATCTTCCAGAATTTGGAGCAGGTGTATCACAGGTATATCCATTTCTCTGCAGGTTTTTGTTATGAAAGAACCAAGTTCTGTGTGTCGTTCCTGCACCGCACTTAATCTGTCACCCTGAAACACATGGTGTACCAACATTAAAAACATATACTTTTACACTATTTAAGTATATTTGAAATTAATAGTCTGTTTCCCTTCATGTAATAGAAAAAATCCTGTAACATCAGCAATGCAAAAAAAAATAATAATAAAAATAGTTAGTAGTAGTAGTAGTAGTAGTAGTAGTAGTGTATTTATTTCTCACAAAAAATTCTCACATATAAACCACATTATTTACATTAACAGGCGCACGGGTCGGTGTCGACTATACGTGCTCACGGCATACACTTAAATTATTACCCCATAAAAACCCAATTGAAAAAACTATATTCTATTATTTACATAACTACGAGTAACCCCAGACGTAACCCCCCACCCCCAAGCAAGTAAAAATTTCATAGACACATAGACATTATTAAGACAAAAAAACAAAAAGATAATAATAAAAAAATAACACTTAGATTTCCTTAATTCTCTAAATCTAGGCTTTCTCTCATACATCTAACTTTCTGCAGAAATTTACATAACCCATGCCAATTGTGCTCATCCAGTAATAGATTTAGACATGCCTCCCTACTTCTTTGCGAGTTTAAAAATTTGTCGGGTAGCATCATAACTCTCCAGCACTCTGTAACTCCACATCCCGCCAAGATATGAACCCAGGTTTCATTTTCCCTGCACATTGGGCAGATTCTCACCCCTCTTTCATCCGAAATTCTCTGAATTTTCCATCTCCACAGGCGAATCCAGGCCATTGCTGCTCTATCTTCCGCACCCAATCTTTCTATATATGCTTCCCTTCCCCAATTAGCCTTTAATTCTGCTTGTAACTCTAATGACACTTTACCATTACAATCAGCCTCGATGTTCTACCTCTCGATATCAATTAGTCTCCCTCTTATCTTCTTCCAAATATTTTTTCTGTTCTCAATGCCCTTCTCCCACACCCACCCCATCCCTATACCCTCCAAACCCCTTTTTATGTTGGACGCCCAGTTTGTTGTTTCTAGATTCTCAAGTTGCTCATTGTAACAAATAAATTTTAAAGATGTGTCTTCAGCCTTCAATAAATTTAACCAGTATTTTATTGCCATAATTTTGCAGAATGTTGTGTCGCATGTAATTCCGCACTCTTTTCTCACCCCGCAATTTGCCGCACCTCTATCTACCCTCAAAATCCTTTTCAGGAAAATATTCTGGATTTGAGCTAAACTCTCTAATTTTTCCCACCCCCAAAGTTCGGAACCATACAACATTGTTGCTCTTGCCGTAGCATAATAAATTTTCCATAATGTAGCGACTGGCATATCCAGTATTTTTGCCATTGAGGCAAGTAACTCCCCCACTTGTCTGCGCCCCCTCCCTCTGGCGTAATTTATGTGCTTTGTCCATTTCCCATTCATGGATAAACATATACCCAAATATATAAATGTCTTAACATTTTCAATTCTTTTCCCTCGGTACAACCATAATTCATCTCGGCTGTAAACAGATCCATTTTTAAAAGTTACCGCCTTCGTTTTCTCTACATTAACAGCAAGGCCCCAGGTAGTGCAATAAACATCCAACCTATCAATACACTTCTGAAGACCCTGAACAGATGTGCTACAGAACAGAATATCGTCTGCATATAGGAGCGCTGGAATTTTATGACCCCCGACAGTTGGTGCGTCGTATTCATCGTTCTCTAAGCCAGCAGTAACATCATCTATAAAGAGATTAAACAGAAGAGGAGAAAGTATGCATCCCTGTTTCACCCCCCGGGTAGACTTCACATTCTGAGTGACATTATTCACACAAAATTATACCGCAATTCACACAAAAATTAACCTTATCATATATTGCCATAAAAGCTTTTAACATTCTGCTTGACAGACCCTTTTCCAACAATTTCCGCCATAATGCTTTATGTTGTACTGAGTCGAATACTTTCTTACGATACACAAATACACAGTGTAATCTTCCTCTCTTCTTACTCATATATTTACCCGTTATTGTCTTCAAAACGAATATGTTGTCCGTGGTTCTATACCCTTCCCTAAAACCTGATTGAAATTTCGAAAGTTTGTTATGTCCCGATGCCCAGTTTTTCAATCTTGTATTTAGAATTTTGCAATATATTTTCCCTAGCGCTGGCAATAGGCTTACTCCTCTGTAGTTATCTAAATTATTCAAACCTCCCTTGCCCTTATAAATTGGGTGAATTATTGATGTGTTCCATTGCTCCGGATACTTCCCTTCTTCGAAAATACGGTTAAAAATTTGTAATACATCTCCGAGTCTACTGTCAACTTGAATGAGAGCTTTAAAAAATTCCGCTTGCATTCCATCGATTCCAGATGGAAATAACTACCACTTTTATGACCAGCCACTTAGGTGCCATGTGTAAAGATCCGTGAAAATATTGTGTTTCTTTCTAAGAAAAATAGACTTAATTTATAACAGCAGGGTTCTGGAAATCCAATATAAATCTTTAGGGATATCTGATTATATACAAGGGTTGATTTTTTAGTCGTGGCAACTACATAGAGCATACATACATGGTTCTAACATTTACAGGCCTTCAATGTAATCCTCACCATTGCGTACAACATGTTCCCAACGATGCAAAAGTCTTTGGATCTCGTTGGCACTGCCTAATCTGTTGATAATGCGAACAGAGCGGTCAGTTGCCTGTAAAACATGATTGGGATGTTTCCCCAAGGCAGAACGTTATTGTGGACTACTACTGCTCGTTTTTGCAAAACAATCTTCGAGCAGCTCTAAAAGGAAACGGCGACACTTCATGGACAATCCACCCATCATTCTGCACGACAACATTAGGGCGTTGTGTCTGAACTGTTCAATCGCTGGGGCTGGGAGGTGCTCAATCACCCTCCGTACTCTCCAGTCCCTGCGACTTTGATCTAATCCTGAAGATGAAGGAGTCACTTTGCAGGATTTGCTTTCATATGGTTGAAGATATTTTACAGGCAACCGACCACTCGCTTCACACCATCAACAGATTAGGCAGCACCAACGGGATCCAAAGACTTCCGCATCACTGGGAACACGTTGCACGCAATGGTGGTGATTACATTGAAGGCATATAAAACTTAGAACCGTGTACGTATGCTATGTATGGAGAAATAAAATAGTTGCCACTACTAAAAAATCAACCCTTGTATTAACACTTTCCGCACCGTGCCCGTACGTGATACGTTCCGCATTTTACTCCCGTGTGAACCAAGACCGTATCCCTTACGTTGCGCGCGATCCCGTGCTTAGCAATGGGAAAATACTGGTGTAATACAGGATTTGAACAGATAAACAGAAAGCTAAGTTTATGAACTTCCCAACAGTGTGCTTCATACACTTATCGATTCTTGTATCAATTTATATCGACTTTTTTATCGAATTTATATCGGCCTACTGCGATTACCAAAACATCAACAAGAAGCTAGGTTAGAATTCGTGAAGATGTCCAAGAATATCACAAACGTGTTAATTACTAGACAATATGCAACCAAAATGTTGTCAGAATTCTATATTATGTATTGTTTCAATAATTTTAGTTAGTACTTTTGCAATAAATAGGTTTTTAACCCTCCAAACCTAGAAAAAATTATTTCCGAAAAAAGTAAATCCTCAAAAGAGCCTCCCATTTATTTTCCTGCGATATATTTATATGAGAGTGAATACAATAAAGAATATTATTTCTAGAAAGAGGAAGTTTCAATCTTCATGGGTAAGTAATTCATTATTTTGTAATACATATTGTATGTTTTTAAAAAAATCACAAAATCGGAAGAAAACGCCCGGTTCACAGGATGAAAATGCTGAAAGATGGCGTGGTGCGGAAAGTGTTAACTAAGACACTCCATCCACTCTTCAAGGGTCAATCCATATGAAATCAACCAATAATAAAATAATTTGTTGCTGACCGATTTTATTTCATTATTAAGTATATATTTTCTGTTTCTATGTGTATCTGGGAGTACAAAACAATTTTTTTCACTTTTTTTTTGTCACTAACGCTTTGGCAAATAGTGTCCATTTTGCTTGGAAGGATCTGTCATTTTTGGCATTTTCAAAGGTTAGCGGTAAGTTAAGTAAGTAAGTTTTATTTATGAAGATATCAACTTGAAGTAAAAACCATCTTAATCTACAAGAAACATTCTACAATTCATGTTATGACCGAATATTTGTTAGGTCTTAAGGAAATAATCCAAAACTTTATTAGAAAATGCAGTTCCGATTAGAAAAAATTAACAACTTTATAGAACTTTTTTTCATAGAAGGGATGAAAACACATGTTTCATATTTTCCCCCCACAAAGATATAGTAGATCACCAGATGCTAGTAAAATTTGAGATCATTTATGTAAATCCTTTAGGTTTTATGAGTCTTCAAATATAAAGATTTTGGAAAATTGTTGATTTTCAAATTAAAATATCTCAAATGGGACTGAACAGAAAAATCTAAAATTTTCTCAAAATATTCTTTTAGTGCCTAGTAATCAACATATAAAATTTCATCACTGTGTCCTGACCAAAAGTATTTTTTTTAATAAAGAAAATGCTAAAAAATAATACTGTCAAAAGGCAAGTAACAGTGTTAAAATACAATAAAAATTGTAAAAAGTAATATAATTATTTGTTGTTTCTAGTAAAATTAAATATGTCATAAAACTAACATATTAAATGTTCCCTGGTAGTAGTCATAGTGATCAATACTCCAGCAGAAGGAGACCATATTCCCACATTTGCTGAGCAAGCCAGAATATGCTGACTTGTAAAAGGCAAGTCTCTACAGACTCCTCTGTAGCTCCTTTGTTCAGTAATCAGTAGCCGTGCTTGACTAGAGATATCAAAAAAGTTGCCCCTTCAGTTAAAAAAATTGTTTATTTTAGCGATGGAGACGGTAGCCAGTACAAAAACAACAAAAAACAAACCAAAGGAACTTTTTTGAATATTTGCCATCACTTTGAAGCTGAATAGCATTTTTTTGCCACTTCTCAAGGAAAGAATGCCTGCGATGGAATTGGAGGGGGTACAAAGAGGGCTGTCTCAATGGCTAGTTTACAAAGACCATGGACCATGTTCAAATTTTGTTCTGAAGAAATTAAAGGTATTTCCTATATATTTGTACCTTTACATTTTTTAAACCTTTGGCTCAGCTGTGGAACAAACTTCTGACATCATAAGGTGTTACATTCACTCAAAAAGTGATATTTATAGTGAACATAGTGTTACAATTTTGCCCAAATTTGAAATAAGATCTTTCAAAGTAAAGGACATTGTTGCCTGCATTATGATCAGAACTGGTGGATTGGTGAAAATGATATTTTTTTTTAAACTGAAGGGGCAACTTTTTTTATATCTTCAGTCAAGCACAGCTGTCCGCCGGTGTGGTCTTGTGGTTAGCGTCGCTGACTACAGATCCATCGGCACGGGTTCGATTCCCGGTACCTCCTCGGATTTTTCTGAGGTAGGGAGGTCTGGTAGGGGTGCACTCAGCCTCATGATTCAAACTGAGGAGCTACTTGATAGAGAAGTAGCGGCTCCGGTCATGAAAACCACCATTAATGGCCGTGGGTGTCGGCATGCTGACCACATTACCCCCAATCCTGCTATCTGCCTTGCGGTAGATGACGCAGCGGTCGGGTGGTAGTTCAAGTCCCTCCAGGGATGTAGCGCCACAGAGTTTAGTTTTTAGTCAAGCACAGCTACTGATTACTGAACGAAGGAGCTACAGAGGAGTCTGCAGAGACTTGCCTTTTTCAAGTCAGCAATATGGTCTCCTTCTGCTGTAGTATTGATCGCTAAAACCTAAAGGATTTATATAAATGATCTCAAATTTTACTAGCATCTAGTGATCTACTATATCTTTGTGTTTTCATCAAATAGTTTTATAAAGTTGTTAATTTTTTTCTAATCGAAACTGCATTTTCTAATAAAGTTTTGGATTATTTCCGTAAGACCTAACAAATTTTTGGTCATAACATG
Organism: Ectobius pallidus; assembly: GCA_964059195.1. NCBI lineage: Eukaryota > Metazoa > Arthropoda > Insecta > Blattodea > Ectobiidae > Ectobius > Ectobius pallidus. Next base: position 10,371,364 of record CAXKWD010000001.1, read on the forward strand.
AATTGTACACTGTTTCTTGTAGATTAAGAGGGTTTTTACTTCAAGTTAATATCTTCATAAATAAAATAGTTCTTTAACTTAGGTACCGCTAACTTTTGAAAATGCCAAAAATGACAGAACCTTCTAAGCAAAATGGCCACTAGTTGCCAAAGCGTTAGTGATAAAAATGTGAAAAAAAAAAACTGTTTTGTACTCCCAGATACACATAGAAACAGAAAATATATACTTAAAAATAAAATAAAATATGTCAGCAACACCCATTGGTTGATTTGATATGGACTGACCCTCAAGTTTGGTAAGCTTACATTTTATTACACTTTAGCTGCTAGCTATTTGTCAACATATGCTTATACAGGGTGTTAATGAATAACACCGAAATATTTTACCTGTGTATAGAGGGGACATAGACAAGCAACTTCTATTAGGACATTTTTGCTCTATGACGTAAAATGCATATGCTTCAGGGCATTAAAGTCCTTAAAATTTGGTGCTCATAACTCAATAATTGAGCGAAATAGGGTTAAAATTGTCATTAAATTGACTTCATGCCTTCCTAGTGATCGATAAAAACCTGATTCTTAATAATTCATCAACAGCTATACCATAATTTAGAATTTTCATAATCTGCAAAATTTACTGACTAATCACATGATTGCCCGCCACTGCATTATGTTTTTATTCCTAATTCCAGACCTAACAAAAATGTTTTGTTTGTCTTTTTTTCCCTCAGAGTTGTAAGATATCGATCATCATTTTTTACAATTTTCCCGACCACTACACAATATTCACTGTTCCTTTGTTTCCCATCATTTCAAGTATTAGAAGTCAGTGGCGTGCTTATCCTTGGGAGATTTTATGTTATAACAGGAAGAATTGAATCCATAGAGCAAAAATCTCCTAATAAAAGTTGCTTGTCTATGTCCCCTCTATACACAGGTAAAATATTTCGGTGTTATTCATTAACACCCTGTATAATGGTCTTTCATCTTATTGTTTTACTTTGTACCTATGCTGGTTTAAATTATTTGAACATTGTTCATTGGCCTCTCATTGTGCTTAACTACTTTCCCTATGTATCCAGATCTAGTACTTAATTTTTAATTCAATATATGTAAATAAAAATCAATTGTCACGTGTATAAAGGAGCAACACTTGAGAATGGCTCGACCAATCTGGCTGATTGTTTGTGTGTGTTCGTAATTGTCACGACAAGGTTTGTATGAAAGACATTTTTTGGAAAATCCACAGAAAAAGTCGGAAACGTGAAATGAGGCACAGTTTGAGAGTTTTGCTGTCATATTTCCATAACAAACAAACAAACAAACATGAAAAAGTGTGAGTCTTGCAACCAAGCCATTAAAATCCATACAAAGAAATAGAAGTGTGACATTTTGAATGTTGTGTTAACGGTGGTGTGTTGAAAAGATTATTTTGGTGTCTTTGGAAAACTGCTGCCAATAAAGCATCGAAATATTGGTCGGCGTACACACAACACAAGAGAAATACATGATCGTTGAGTCAATGAGACCAATGAAGAGCGTAGACAGCGTTTGGAGGCAAATCGAATAAGAATTTCTCAAGCATGATCAATTATGACTCCGGAACAACGGATACAGTCGAGTTCGACTCGATCAGTTGGAGATAACATACAAAATAATTTGGAACACCTTTGGAAGTGTGTGGAAAAAACCTTGAATTGCCATGTTTTCTCCATGGGCAGTTGAACATGGCATGCTCAAGAGTAGGTAAACCATCGGCAGTATTCATTTTCTCTCTGAATGGAAAGCTCGGAGTTTATCAAACCCTTGACTCGGCTGTCAGCCTGTGAAGAACTCTTATGTTATACAATAAATATTGTTCATCACCAAGCATTGCGATGAAAGCATTACTTAATTTTTGTAAATGTTTGTATTATACCAATATGGGTACTCTACAACCTGGTCTCAACATTAAATCCTAATTAAATAATCTATCCATCTATCTTCTAAAACTAAAACTAAACTCCGTGGCGCTACATCCCTGGAGGGACTTGGCCTACCACCCGACCGCTGCGTCATCTCCTGTAGGCAGATGGCAGGATTGGGGGGCATGTGGTCAGCATGCCGACACCCACGGCCGTTATTGGTGGTTTTCATGACCGGAGCCGCTACTTCTCTATCAAGTAGCTCCTCAATTTGGAATCACGAGGCTGAGTGCACCCCTACCAGACCTCCCTACCTCAGAAAAATCCGAGGAGGTACCGGGAATCGAACCCGGGCCGACGGATCTGTAGTCAGCGACGCTAACCACAAGACCACGCCGGCGGACCATCTATCTTTTATCTGCATCTATTTTTGTATAAATTGACAGAGCAACAACTGTCGGGTCAACTAGTTACAATTTTAATTGTTACCTCATGTAAACGCTGTTACAATTAATAAATTAAGTCCAGCTCCTTAGGATACAATGTGCTGTCATTGTTTAATTTGGTAACAAAATTTACCATATATTAGAGAGTATTACCTATCTGGAAGAAAAATTTGTTTAAGAATGTTAATATTTTGGTGTTAGTAATTTGGTGGTGGTGTTTAAAAAAAAAATCTAAAGGTGCAAGTTTTATAATACACTCATCATTATTATTATCTAATATATAAAGTCAAATGTGTGTTTGTGGATATGTATGTATGTATGTATGTATGTATGTATGTATGTATGTATGTATGTATGTATGTATGTATGTATGTATGTATGTATGTATGTATGTATGTATGTATGTATGTATGTATGTATGTATGTATGTATGTATGTATGTATGTATGTTTGTTCCTTATACAAATCTACATTTCTTTACCAATTTACACGGAATTTTGCACACATACCCAGTTAAGCCCGGGAAGTATAGCGGTCAACATTAAAATTCAAACAAAATACTCCTTCCCTTGAAAATTATATAATTTCTGAGAATTTTATACTGAAAAAAATGAAATGCTGTTTAGTTCACATGACAACAGTGAATTGTTTACTGTGATGACATAGGGCCTTGGCGACTATATAATGCTGGACTTTAACGAATTATGATTCCATTGATGTAATATATTGGCGAAAATAATCACTGAAATTGAAATCCACGAAAATAAAGCACAGTGTGATGTAGTCAGATAACTTTCTCTACCCTGGACATAAGAAATATTTTCTCACTTCACATTTTGATGTAGAATAAGTCGTATTGCAGGGATAACTTAAGTGTGTGAGTATGCTATATCAGAAGTCTGTAAATAATCCTTTCCGCTGATACGTTATCCATAGGCTTTGTATTAGTTGAGATTTATCATAGGCCCTAAGCATGGGATGGAACATTTTGAGCCCTATGCTCGCAGTATATTAGCCTATGTCCCGGGTTTTAGGGGAGGAAAGTATGAAAGTGATACTGCATTTCTCTTTTATTTCAGCCCCGAAACGGTTGTAACATGAGAATGAGAAATAAAATTTTCCGTCAAGCCAATACAATCTTATGTAATTTATGTTTCTTCTTATTTCAACCCATCCCAGGCATGATGTGTAGAAGCAACGGAATGCAGCATTCGACATCCTCTATGAGCCATAAAAAGCTATATCTAGCGTTTTCTGATGGAATAGTTTGATAAATCATTTTCTTCATTTCAAGTTCTACATACATATTATATAAGGACCTAGAGTTTCAAAATCGAAAGTCCTCCATAAGTTAATTTCAAATTAAAAAATACAAAGCCCTGGCGACGCCCAAAGATTTAAAAATACACTGGATCGCTAACAGCAGTGGCTCAGAACGCCAGAAAACGGTCCGACCACTACGCGCCTCCCCCCACCACAAGCGGGCAAGAACAGAGCTCTTATGAACAGTTCGGGACACCTTTCCACCCATTCAACATGGTAAGACAGTTCTTCTTGTGTAAATTGTAGGTATAATTAATATTAATAAATTGTAGGAACATTTTAATATTAACTGAAATGAAATATGTTACTAATATAATTAAGATAATACAATATTATGATACAATAGTATGAATGCTGACCCTTTCAGTAAGAAAGAAACCGCACCATTCCATAGAGAAAAAAAAACCTTTTGTAATTAGCATCACATACAAGAGCGGCCGAACCGGCTGTAAATCATTCTTTACTTCTCTAGCTAATTCTATTCTGCCCAGTATCCTCAAACAGTAAATGGTATTTGTAAATCCTTGAGATCTGTCAGACAAACACAGAAGAGAAAAATCCAGAATAACTTATAAAAACTTAATCTGTATTGTGAACTAAAGAAATAACCAGAAAAAGAAACTCGTAGAAAATTGATGGCTTCACTCCACAAATTTCCACAAACAAAATAATAGGAACCCTTCTACACTTTGTAGGGAGGAGGCTTAAAATTTGCTAATAAATTATCAGACAGACATATTTTCTTTAGGAATTGCAAAATGAATGTTAAGATTGCAGCTCAAACGATAAGCTCAAGTGTTGCAAATGCAATCGATTACTTGTGTACAAACAAACACCCTCTATTTATTGGTAGCAAGCCGACAGTTCAGTTTATAAGAGTAATTGATCACAATGATCAGTTATTTGATTACTTGAACAGCCGTGACCCTTATGGGACACACTTTAAAGGACCCATTAAGCTATCAAACAAAGATTATGATGACAAAATGCTGTCTGATGCTTCAAATTACTTATCAAAATTAAAAATTGATGATATTTCTATTTTAGATCATCCAAGGAAAAAATTTGTCTTGGTTTTTTAAGTGATATATGCTCTATTCAAAAGTTAAGAGACAGATGGTTAGCAATGAACGATTTTAAGTACTTGCTTAGTTATAAATTGTCACAAGACCATGTAGAGCTATTTTTTTATTGTGTTAGAAGAGCAAGTGGTCATAATAACAATCCCAACGTTAGACAGTTTCAATGGGCAGTTAGAAAACTAATGTTTAGAAATAGTGTAAGGCCATCAGCTAATAGCAGTTGTTTACAGTTTGACTCAAACCATCAGAATTCAGTTCTAAGTTTCTCAGAGTGTGCAATGGTAGATAAAATAGTAGAAGAAGATAATACTGACTCTGACTTACTAGGAATAGCAGATATTTTGGGTAACTACGAGGAATCGTATTACAAAGATAACATTTTGTATTACATCTCAGGTTTTGTAGTTAAAACCATTCAGAAAAGACTAAAATGTGAGGAATGTCGTGAATTGTTATTGACAAGAAATGACAACTTAAGTAGATGCACACACTTTACTGATTTTATATCAAGAGGAAAATTGTTTAGAGCATCTGAAGATGTAATAAAAATTGTGAAATTTATGTACAACATTGTATTTTACTAGTCATACCAGTTTTGTAAACTTAACACCAAGTTCATCGTCACAAAAACATGTATGCATTTTAAGGATTCAGTATTTAAATGTCATGTAGGTAATGATAACTTTGGTGAAAACAATCACCAACTTACCCTAATTAAGCTCATTGGAAATTTATTCCTTAAAATTGTATGCCATCATTTAGCTAGAGAGGAAACAAACTCTGCTATTTCAACAAAGTTTGGGTTTCGACAGAAATATACGAAGTTGATCTTGTTTAGTAACGTGTAAAAATAAACATGATTGTTACATAAGTGTAGTCTGTCCTTTTTTACCTTCATACCACTTAAATAATGCAATATGCAATTCGAGCGAGCATAAAACAACGGCAACATAGGGATTGTGCCATTTAAAATAATGCAGCTCTTGCCCTTCGATGGTGTGGGGAGCGGCAGAGCAGAGTGGACCGAATTCCTACCGCGCAGCCAGCAATCCAGTGAGTTTATAAATCTTTGGCGACGCCGGGCCTTTTCAGCTAGTGAATTATAAAATCCAGTCATTTTATTGTCAGCTTAACCTAATGGTGTGCTATTTCTTTTTAAACAAGGCACGCCCATAAATACTATTAAGGTAAATGGTGTGACTGTGAATACAACAGTAATCACGAGTTATCACTGTCGATATATATAACTTAAAAACTGATATACAGTGAAACCTACGTATAACGATATTTGTGAGCTCTAGCAGATTGTATTGTTATATTGAGGGTTGTAATTTACCACATATTAGAAAGACTAAACGCAGAAAACTGTGTAATCTACAGGATATCTCATGAAACAGATATGCGAAGATGCAGAATGCAGATTTTGTTACTCAACTTACTGACTTTTGCTCGATTGTTAACCATAGCTACTTTACACCCTCACACTAAAAAATTACTATTCAGACTGGTTTAACATCACGGATCATGGCATGCTTTGAGCCTAGCCATGTGTCAGAGATTTCCAACTCTTAGTGGTGGGAAGCGAGAAGAGAAAGACAAGTGAATTCAGTACATAGCTAAGGCAAAACTAAAACACTCGTTCCTTATTGTGTTTTAATTGCACATTTTGTACATTTTGTACATGTTGAAGTATCATCTTAACTCACAGTATGTTTTTGCATACATAAGGGGTGATTTTAGCCTCAGTGATCTTATTTTCCACTCCTCATGAACCTTTCTTTTTTGGAATATCCAAGAAATGTAACAGACATCAGGCACCCAGGAAAGAATATTGGTGACTGGAAAGGAACCAGCTACCATTCATAGGGCTAATCTATTGGTTTGCAGTAACAATTCAACCTCCAAATATCGTTAAGAAAGGGTGTTTCTGAAATAGCTTTATCATTGTAGTGAGTTACATATAACATTATTAAGATAGGAAATTCGCTAGGACAACAAAAATACTGCTACAGTAAAACCTCGTTAACAAGAACTCGCTTACGACGAACACTCTGTTAACAAGAACAAAGATTTGGTCCCGGCAAAGATGTATTGTTTCTTATGAAAGTTTTGTCGGTTAACGCGAATTTCGGTTACCACGAACTGCGAACTGTTTTTCTGTCCCTTGAATCTTGAAATGTCATTTAACACAAACTTCCAAAGCTTTTCAAATTGCTATTTCCTGTTCTTCCTTCGCTAGGTATGCAAGAAATGAAGTTAAACGTAAACCTTTATTAAATTCCCGGTTATTTATGTGAATGGCTACGAGTAATTGGATTAACATTAACGCTAGCTGGTGCAATCGCTCAACAAACGGGAGTTATTGCTATTGTTATCCTATGCCAGTACTTCTGGTCTACAGGATGGCTAAATAAATAAATAAAGCATCGTGCCGCCAACAATCGGGTTATAACGTTGCTTATTTTATTTTTCTGTTCATTCAAACATAACCAGTACGATTTCATCATATGTTGCATTAAAATTTGTAACCCACCTGCCAGGAAGTGTTTGCCGCCATAGCCACTTTAGAATGTTTTGCTGCAACATCCGAATCATCTGCTGAGTTTACTGAAGCTGTGAATACAGTTGGCCGTGAAGTTTCCAGGCACTTTCGTTCCCATCAGTGACAGCTCAACTTACTTGAATTTTTCAACAGGAAATTATCTTTTTTAAAGGTAGGCCTAATTACATAGCCTACTTTTGCATGTAACAGTATTTTCTACGATAGTGTATACCATAATTGGTTCATTAAAAAAAAAAAAATTAGTCCCCGGTTAGTACAAATTTTTTTAACACGAACCCCTCATTTTTCGGTCCCTTGGAATTCGTGTTAACGAGGTTTTACTGTATATGCAAGTTTATTGTTATATCGACCTTTGTTACACAGAGGTTTGACTGTAACACATATTGTGTAGCGTAATATTCGACAGGTAATTTCTTAGCTTGAAAATAGTATAAAACATGTCATGCCATCCACTGACAGGAAGCTGGAACAAAAAGGAAAAGGAATCAGCAGCTTCAACCCGTCTGGCAGCAGTGAAAGCATAAACGGATTTGTAGTCAGTCCTCATTATAATGCCCCTCTTTACAGTGCCACCCTCCCACTGTGCCAATAAATGCAAGTGAACAGATCTTTTCCCATATAAACTACATAAGAAATTTTGTTACTGTGCCAATTCATTTAGTGCCAGTGAATATAAGACATGATTTTCACAAAATATACCTTGCAGTGATTTTTTCCAGCTGCAGAATTCCGCATGACTTTAACCTTGGGTTGGACGCACGTCATTGCTTTTGCATTCCCTCTGCACAGCTGGATTCATGAATGGAATGTGTTGTTGAAAGTGTTACAATTTAGCCTACCATACTTAATTGTTTTATAAATGTAATATTAATTATAACCGTTTAATTAAGAATAAAATTAGCAAAATAATTTTATATATGGGCCTATAGATTTTTTATTTTTTTTTTAAATTTCCTTTCCAAAAATTTGGGTGTGGGTGATATTTGGGTATATACAGTATTTCAATTTTTAAAAGAATTTAAACTATTAAATTATTAATGTATTAACCCTGCAGTGCTCGCGCGGCGTCTGACAGACGCCAGACCAGATTCATTTCACCATATCTAGAATACCTATGAGGTCATTGTGCTGACCTGCCATCTACCTTTCGATCAACTATTCTTAAATAACATATCCAAGCAGCAAAACTCCAGTTTTCGCCTATCAAGAGTGGAGTGACGTTATTGTTGCAAAAATGTAGATGGCGTCTGTGAGACGCCGCGCGAGCTTTACTGTTACAAGGTAAGTTACTGGTTTAAAACAAATTTCTTGCAGAAACTAGTGATCATAAACCTACACTACCAATCTTTTCTGATGGAAATTATTTATCTTTAGGCTTGGCAATGAGTGGAAAGGAGAAGAAATATCATAATCTTTCTGATCCAAATGATTGGAAGATAGTGCAAAGTTGCTAGAAGAAGAAGAAAGAACTTGATTGCGATAGTGATCCTAAAGAAGACATTGCGGAGTCTAGAAGTGAGTCTACGGACACTGAACAAGAAGCAGATGATGATAATGATTATAGTGAATGTGATAGGCCTAAAAATTTCGTAGGGCGGGATAAAGTTTCTAAATGGAATAAGAAGAGATCAGTAACTAGTAGTAAAAGTTGTTATACCTACACAGTCTTTGGACAATAATAATTTAAAAATGGTTACATGCCTAACAACATTGTTTTATTGTTAATTAATTAAAGTCATAATGTGCTAATATTGATTTGTGGGTATGAGTGCACTTTAGCTAAGTTTACGATGATTTGTTAAATGCTCATTTTCAATAAATTGACTTAATACACATATTTTTAACTAAGGAATGTATGCAAAACATGTTCAATAATATTAAATAAACTATTACAACCCTCAATAAACAAAATGACCACTCAAAACAACATAAAACAATAGAAACAACGTAAAAAACGAACGGCGTCTCTCAGACGCCGCGCGAGCTTCTATGTCCTAAAATAGCGCGCGAGCACTGCAGGGTTAATGGGAAGTGAACCCACAACCTTTGATACAGACGTTCTGACAATGAACATAACAATAAGTCTGTTTATTTTCTTGAATCACTCCACAGAACTTGAATCTTCTAAAGAATAAGTGTCCTTTTTTTGCAGCCAGCTGTACATTGCATAACATTTACCTAATCTTTCTATAATAATAAGAGGAAGTGTTTGTCTTTCTGTCTGTCTGTGCTTGATGCCCAGCAAAATCTACTGCATGCAGAGATCTGAAATTTTAAACATAGATGGACTGAAGGATGACTGAATGCACCTCGAAACCAGATCTTTTATTTTCCCTTTCATTCCGAGGGAGTTATGAGTGAAACACTGGCAAAAAACATTGAATTTTTGTGTTATCGAAGCATCAGTTTTCACTAATACATTTCAACTGTGAAATCAATTGCAGGTGGCTTTACCTTCTTTTTTCTTAATTTGGAAATAAAAGCATTGCGATATTTTCTATATTGCATGGAATTAATCGATCGTTTTGATTCTGTGAGCTCATCCTGGTCGATTCGGTTGTTTATAATGTAAAATACAACAGAGGTGCTTTCTAATCGTGGAATACATTGCAAAGTCGGATTTTTAGCTGTTTCATTACAATTATAAATCGTTTAGTTATGAATGATTTGAGTGTAAGTGTTAATAAATATGTTTTAATTATGTTGCTCTAAATTTTTAATTTTTGAATTCATTATCGTGGGCACCTGCTAGTATAATAATATGGTGTAACAGTTCAAAAATACAAAGAGAAACAAGCTTTTGCTTAATGACTTCTCACGGATTAAACATACAATAGACAGTAAACTATGTTCTTACTTGAGGTAGTGCATTCCACCAGCAGATGTCAGACACACGAACGCCGACAAGTTTTAAGAACTTATCACCAAAATGTTTCTTGAGGAACGCTTCATAGTGGCTAGCTTCGAGTTGGTTGCCATAATGCCAACTGTCTGGAGGTTTCCAATAGGGACGACTGGAGAAGTGAGGAGCCTCTGCCTTCGGCCAGTCCATGAGAAGCTGCAGCAAGCACCCGACGGCACGCAGGTGGAGTTCTAGCGTGCCGAACAGTTGCTCTGGTTTCACCTGAGAAAAAAACAGAAGTATGCTTTCTGTGGGACATGTAAAATATATAAACACAAAGGAAACAACCTGTGAATAACAAAGACCAATACTAATACCTCCTTGCAAGTCAAACCAATACAGCTCAGCATTCAAGATAAAAACTAAGTGGTGTAAGTTATAAGAAAGACTTTAAACTGAAACTTACAAATATTGGTCAAAATAACAGACTTTGTTTATGGTAACTTTAAAGGTGAATGTATGACATGTTCACCAATGGACAAGAGTGAAATACTTATCCGATAATTCTTGCGGGAATACACAGTGAAGTGGTTAAATTAAAACAACACACTTATTTAATGACTCAAGCTGTAGCTTGTGAAACGCATTATGGGTAATAATCTACTTAATAAGTGAAGTTGAGTGATTAAATAAGTGAAATACTTGCTTACTATTTGTTAAGCATTGGATATAGGTGTGATTTACACCTTATTTAAATGAAATACTCTCCAACTCCCGCTTCATCATAAATTATAATTAATCATACATAAAAAAGTGTGTCATTTTTAACCTAACTTGATGTTAGCGATTTTTATAATTCACTCTTTAAAGTTTTTTAAGCTTGCATACTGCCAGATACAACCATAATGATCAAGTACACCAACATATTTTAGATCATAAGATATGTGATAATTTTAGTTATAAATGTGTTTTAATTGTATTAATAATAGTTCACGCAACTTAAATTTTAATTCTTTTGATACTTTGTTTGAGACTTCCCATGCCAAATATCTTGAATGTAACCCTTTTATATATAACAATATGATAATGAACATGCCCAACTAATTGACATTTTACAAAAGCTGTAAAAATGAGTACATAAACATTTGCTTATACAAAATTCTAAATAAAATTTTTATTGTTTATCTCCCAAGTCTTTCATATTTGGACATACAGGGTGGACTACTCGAATGTCCCTAATTTCAATTGTATGTGACGGGTGAACGATTGAAGATAGAAACTTACAACAACGTTTATATGAAAGAAAAACTCAACAAGTTTCGAATTCTGTCGGTAGATGGTGCAATGATACGGTTTTCATTCTTAGATTTTATCGTTTATCAAAATGGCGACACCGCAGATGAAAGCTCAAACTGTTTTGTGGTATGCGGAGTTTAAATCAATTGTTAGAGTTCAGAGGGAGTTTCGGCAAATCTTTAACCATGATGCTCCAACTGCTAAAAGCATAAAGAAGTGGTACGATACATTTTTAACTACTGGAACTGTGTTAAAGAAGCATGGTGGTGGTCGCAGAGCATCCGACGAAATGGTTGCAAATGTTCAAGCCGCATATGAGCGAAGCCCACGGAAGTCATTAAGAAGAGCTTCGCGGGAACTTCAGGTATCAAAATCCACATTGCAACGAATTGTCCACAAACGTCTCAAACTGTATGCATACAAAGTGCAGGTAATGCAACGTCTTGAGCCGAATGACAAGCCCAACGAGTGGAATTCGCCAATACGGTGCTAAACCGTCTCGACGTTGATCCTGATTTCATGTCCAAGATTTTCTTCTCGGATGAAGCCACTTTCCATGTATCAGGCAAGGTAAACCAGCATAATGTGCGGATCTGGGGATCGCAGAATCCTCACGCCACACAAGAGCACGTTCGTGACAGTCCCAAGTTGAATGTTTGGTGCAGTTTGTCGCAGAATAAAGTCATTGGACCATTTTTCTTCGCAGAGAAAACTGTCCGTGGTACCACATATCTTGACATGCTGGAGCAGTTCTTCTTTCCACAAATTGAACAACTGCAGCCTAACATCATTTTCCAACAAGATGACGCTCCTCCTCACTGGTTCAATGAAGTTCGTATGACTTTGGACAACATTTTTCCTGGCCGTTGGATTGGTAGGGGAGGACCAATCGCATGGCCCCTGAGATCTCCTGATCTAACACCGCTTGATTTCTTTCTCTGGGGCTACGTCAAAGATAAAGTTTACGCCACCCCAGTCAAAGACCTTCGTGATCTTCGGGAGCGCATCATAGAGGCTATTGAGAGCATTTCAGAAGACATACTCCAACGTACTTGGCAAGAAATTGTTCATCAGCTTGATATCGTCACAGTGACTGCTGGAGCTCACATAGAGATGTGGTGACGTGGATATCAAAACTTGTTGAGTTTTTCTTTCATATAAACGTTGTTGTAACTTTCTATCTTCAATCGTTCACCCGTCACATACAATTGAATTTAGGGACATTCGAGCGGTCCACCCTGTATTACATCACATGTGGTATTGAAATTTTACTAGTACAAAGGCTGAAAATCTTATTAAGTTATATTATATAATTGTACTAGTTGATTTATATCCAGCTTCAGAATAAGTGTATCAATGCTCCTTGCAAGTTGCAAAAAGTGTATTTCTTTAAGGGGGAAGGGGGCATATAGCTTTCGGTGAAATTCATAGGTGAGAAATATGTGAATTTCATTATTTTTTCCCCTCAGCAATGAATAGCTCTACAATCTTACAATCAGACATACTCTTTATTGACTGCTTCTACAATTGCATAATATTTTCAAAATAATCAAACTGTTACAGTTATGGGTAATTATTGTTTCAAAATGGCAGCCATGTTTCATGCCGTTTCCTTGATTACTTCCAAAAATATCAATGCTTCTGAGTGATTATTTTTCTGTGGATTTTTTGATATCATATGAACAACACTATCTACAATAATTCATTTAACAATAATAGTTTACTTTTTTAATATATATTTTATTGAAAAGGACAATGTTTTAAAATTGTATTTAAAAAATACTTATACTGTG